>JAIGNY010001363.1:0-557500 GCA_020152595.1 Chiridota heheva | reverse complement strand
AGTGCTGATTTAGCCATGTTTAGTGATTCTCAGTATTTTATCGTTAGATATTACATATGGCCATCTGATCTTCAAAATTCTCCTATAGCATTTGAACATAAATATATCCAGCTTTTTATTATGTGCTACATTAACTCTCCATGTCTCACAACCATACAAGAGTACAGACTTAACAACAGATTTAAACAGTCGTATTTTTGTATATATTGAGAATGTGCCTGAGTTCCATATCTTATTCAACTTCATAAATGCTACTCTTGCTACTAAGATTCTTCTGCTAAGAAATCTTCTACGAAGAATAAAAGCCTGTGTGTTGGTAATAATTCAGTGCAGTACAGTATATGCTTCTTGCATTAGACAATCTGATTAATTCATTTTATCTCTATTTTAGTGAATGTTAGTGGAATGTTGGCTTTGTTGGCCTGCATGTATTTTTTATTTCCAAGGTAATTTACCCAAGTGTTTTACTTCTCCCTTAATAAAATTGATTGAAAGGTTTTACAGAGCCTGTTTTCCAAAAAAAAAAAATATATACAAAAAGATTTATAAAAAATAATAATCGTTGATGTCGCAGAATTAAAGTTAAACCCAACCCTAAGATGATCTGTACTTCTCAACAAGTGCTGACTGAATAAGGATTGATTCCATGTAAATTCACATATTGCTGAATTCTTTTATTTGCTATATGTAATAAATATTTTTTTCTTCATAGTTTTTCTTAAGAGGCTGGGGGTGGGTGGAAAAATGTGAGTCAATACGTGATGTTCAAGTGGAAAAAGTGGTTGGTGGTAATGCTTGTACAATGGACAGTATAAAAATAGAAGGAAAAAAAACATTCAGTAAAACAAGAAATTTTTGATAATGATCATTATGCTATTATTGTTCTCTCTGTTGTCAATTCTTTGCAGAAATTGATGGTTTGCCATCAGTTGCCCTGATTTCCTGGTAATAGCTAGAAATAAATCACTAAGTGACACAAAACCCCATATTTAATGCATAATCACACCAGTCAGCAACGATCAAATTTCATGGCTTGGATTCCTGCAAAACCGCATCAAATTCAGTTCCTTTCATCGTCAATAAAACTCCCGTAATTATCTTCCAAATCATCCCAGAATCGTGTCAAATTTCTTAATTACCGCTGAATTATATCCCGCGGTTGGCATTCAATGTTTGCTGTGGCTCGTTGTATTGTGTGCTTTTCAACGTGTTCGGGGCACATTCAAATTTGAATCACAGGAGATGAGATGAAGCTACAGTTTACTGTGAGTGAGATAAGTGCAAGGGTGTGTAACACTACAGTAATTGTGGAGTTAACAGGCATGGTTATTAGTACTTTATAAAACTATAGTTAAAGGTGCATGGTGTGCTAGAAATGTTTTCACCTGATTTCTGGACAGTTCTGATTTTTGGCCTTATATTCTTAAAATGTGTTTAAAATGTTTTAGAGGTGTGGCTGATGAATCTTTGAATTTTTTGAAATACTTAAATGCTGGAGCAATGTTTGGACTGGTCCAACGGGTTAGGGGAGGGGGATTAGCCTTGCTATGCAGCTGCCTATTTTGTAGTGTAGATGTTAAGGCTGGTACACATAGAACGCGACGTGGCGAGCGATTTTCAGGTAATTAGTCAGGAAAAAATATAAGATGCTTTGACTTTTTGCTAACACATGATAAAGTTTGCAATTGAGGCTTTCTGTTGAGTCTGGAAAATTTGCTGGAAATGCTGTTTTGTTCAAACTGTAGAGAAGTTTGCTAAAGTGGGGCGAGATTTTCGGTTGCGATGCAAATTTTGCTTTAATGGTTGTAGAAACGCCTCTTTAAACAATTTTTAATTGTCATATGAAAAGCCATAGGATGACAATCTATCTCTGAAAACGAAGAGGTCCAATATTTCTTTCCCTTTGTTTTATTCAATTTTGTTTAAATATTCCCTCGCCGCGTGTCATTCGTTGTGCATCGCATTCGTTGTGCATTGCATTCGGTGTGCATCGCGTTAGGTGTGCGTCACATTCGGTGTGTGCTGTATTCGGCGTGAGTCACGTTCGGTGTGCGTCGCGTTTAGTGTGCGGCGCGTTTGGTGTGCGTCTCGCTTGGTGTGCGTTGCGTTCGGTGTGCGTCGCGTTTAGTGTGCGTGGCGTTTGGTGTACATCACGTTTGGTGTGCGTCGCGTTCGGTGTGCGTCACGTTTGTCGTGTGTGGCGTTCGTTGTGCGTCGCGTTCGGTGTGCGTCACGTTTGTCGTGTGTGGCGTTCGTCATGCGTTGTGTTCGGTGTGCATTGTGCGTTGTGTTTGGTGTGCGTCGCACGTTGTGTTCAGTGTGCGTCTTGTTTGGGCTAAGAAACAAGATTACGGGCTAAGAAAGGTTAGTCATCCCATAAAAAGCCCAAACTAACACCACCACCACCAAAAAAAAAAAAAAATAGATAAAGATGCCCAAAGTTAGTAAAGAAGTTATCAATGTTGACTTTGAAATTATGAACAGAATTGTAGCTAACTACCCACTCAGGCAAAACATTCCACTCATTAACAACTCTTTGCGAAAAGCTAAAATGCCGAATATCTATCCGTGAGAACTCTTTGGTTAACTTCAAACTGTTACCACGTGTCCCATGAGGATTAGCTAAAACATGCAAGAAATAACAGGAAGTCAAAGCATCACTACCAGATAAGAACTTAAAAACCTTAATCATATCGCCAGGTACTCTTCTTAACTTAAGCGTGGTCAAAGCAAGAATTCGCAACCTAGATTCATAAGAGAGATTCCTTACTTCGGGAATAAGTCTAGTGGCTCTTTGCTGAATCTGCTCTAAAATAAACTTATCCTTCTCATAAAAGGGTCTCCAAACCTGAATAGCATACTCAAGGTGAGGCCTGATCAACTGCTTATACAAATTAAGAACAACTTCTCTACCAAGATAACAAAAAATTCTTCTAATCAAACCAAGCATCCTATTTGCTCTTGCACTTGCTAAAGCACACTGTTTAGAAGGCTTCAGATTGCTAGTAATGACAACACCTAAATCCCTTTCATGATCAACACAACCAAGATATCAATTATTCATGGAGTAATTAAAAGCCAAATTGCTCTGACCAAAATGAATAACTTTGCATTTATCAACATTGAATGACATCTGCCATGTTTTAGACCAAGAAACTAACTTATCCAGATCAGTTTGCAAAAGTGAAGAATCCCTATCATCATCAGTAATCCTGTACAGCTTAGTGTCATCAGCAAATTTGCAAATCCTGGAGTTAGGGGAAACATCAATATCATTAATAAAGATTAAGAAAAGAAGCGGACCCAATACAGAACCCTGAGGAACACCACTTGTAACCTTTTTCCATGGAGATAGTTCACCATTAACAACAACTCTTTGTGACCTGTCAAGTAACCAAGAAGATATCCAATTAGTACACTTTTCTTCCACACCAGGTGCTCTTGTTTTCATCATGAGCCTGCCTAATGGAACCTTATCAAATGCTTTTTTGGAAATATAAATAGATAACATCCACATTATGACCAGAATCAACTTGTTTAGTAACATTGTCAAGAAACTTCAATAAATTAGATACACAATACTAATAGGTAAGAACCCATGCTGGGACAAATTCAAAAAACCATTGACCAGTAAATGATCTAGTACAACATCCTTAACAATGGACTAGTAAGACTCACTGGCCTATAATTACGAGGCAAACTGTGGTTACCCTTTTTAAAAATAGGAGTGACATTAGCAATTCTCCAATCACTAGGAACAATACCAACATCAAAGCACTTTGAAAAGATAATACCCAGGGGAACAGAAAGAACATCAGAACACTTGTGTAAGACAGCAGGATGTATACCATCTGGACCAGGTGCTTTATTTGAATTCAAACCCTTCAACTTCTTAAACACATCATCAACTGAAAAATCAACATTCTTAATGGATACTGGAGAGTGCACACTAAGATAATCCACAACATCATGAGCAGGGGACTCCTTAGTAAAAACAGACACAAAGTACTCATTCAATACCTCAGCCATATTCTTACTACTATTGATAGTAACACCATCATTACCGTGAAGGGGACCAACAACCTCCTTGGTTTTTTGCTCTGAGCGAACATTAGAATGAAACAACTTAGGATTAATCTTAACCTCTTTGGACAAACGTTTTTCAAAAAGCACTTTAGTATCTCTTATTAAACCCTTAATGAACTTTTCATGATCCTTATACCTAGCAAGCTCGGCAGGACACCCACTGTGTTTATAACAACGCCACAACTTTTTCTCGTTCCGAACAGCCTGCAAAACCTCCTGAGACATCCACACTGGCCGATTACACCTACAGACTTTCTTTAATGGGACAAACCTTTTTACACCCTCCAAAGCTTTAATTTGGAAAACATCCCATGCTTTAGAATTATCTAAGTCACAGAGTAAAGAAGCCCAATCAATTGACAAATTATCCTGAAGTGTGCAGCAAAGTCAGCATTCTTAAAATCTAAAATCAGTTTATTAGCTGGAAAAACCTTTGTGAAACAATACAGATCAAAGCAATGAGGTCATGATCACTACACCCTACCTTACCGCTACTTAGCACATTTCTAACCATACTTTCTTCCACTGAAAATCAAATCAAGACAATTTCTACCACGCATGGGAAACAACACATGCTGGGTGAAAAAGCAGTCAGATACAGCTTCCAGAAAATCTTTACCATGTGGACCACTAGTACATAGATACCAATCAATGTCTGGAAAATTAAAGTCCCCAAAAACAATAACCCTCCTAGAAGCAACTTTCCTGAAGCAGTCAAGCAATTTCTGATTGTTCTCAGGATTAGAATTTGGTGATCTATACACAACACCAACTTCCACTGAACTACCAACATTGCCATCAACAATAAGCTCACACCATAGGCAATTAAAAAAACCATAAGGAAACTGAGCAGTCCTATCTACCAAATCTGTTGTGCGTCACGTTCGGTGTGCGTCGCGTTCGGTGTGCGTCGCGTTCGGTTTGCGCCGCGTTCGGTGTGCGCCGCGTTCGGTGTGGGCCGCGTTCGGTGTGCGCCGCGTTCGGTGCTGGCCGCGTTTTGTTCTGGCCGTGTTCGGTGCGGGCCGCGTTCGGTGCGGGCCCCTTTCAGTGCGGGCCGCTTTCGGTGCGGGCCGCGTTCGGTGCTTGCCGCGCTCGGTGCTTGCCGCGCTTGGTGCTTGCCGCGTTCGATGCAGGCCGCGTTTGGTACGGACAGTGTTCGGTGCGGACCGCGCTTGCGGTGCGGGCCGCGCTCGGTGCGGGCCGCGTTCCCGCGTTCGATGTGATAATAAAAGCTTTCATATGTGGAACAATTGACCATTCTCAGCAGCCAAGTGCTCCGTTAACACAATCATGAAATTCAGCATAGCAAGAAACCATACATGCAAGAAAGTATCATTTGAAATCTTCATCTAAAAGAGCAATCTTAAATTTCTGATACGTTCTCGGTTTCAGTAGCCTGGAAACGTGTTCTTGGTCTCAGTAGCCTGGAAACGTAATGTGCCCTGAAACTTGTTTGAAGAATTTTACACTAAATTCCCATTCTCTCCAATAACACATAGTGACTTCTCTTGTTTTTGTAGCTGCCTTTTCTCTGGGTTCGCTTCATGTCAACATAATTTTCTTCATCTTGGCCATGCTCTCCTGCAAATGCAAAAGCAGTACATGCGAATGTTATTGAGAAAATGCAATCTTTACTCTTATTTTTTTCTGTCTCCTGTGCCCCGAAGGAACTGTGATGCTATTACCGTTTAGGAAAAGATTGCTTTCAGTGAAGACTTGCTCAGGATATGGAGGCCGACCTGCCATTGATTTTGGCATCGGTGGGCAATTTGCTCTTGAGCTTCAAGATGATCTCTCGGAGGTTGTTGGGAAAATGATCATTGTTTGATTTTGTTTGTATTGAACAAGTCAAAAGTCTTAATGTAACTCCCTTGTGGTTCATTCTTGAGATCTTCAAAACATTTAAAAGATAAAGTAATTTTTTCCCTGAAAGATTTATTTGGAAAGAATGTACGTTAAAAAAAACAAGCGAAGAAAGCCTTTGATAAATGTTAGCGGAAGATCTTTTGTGAAAGATGAAAAATATCTGATAAAAGACGCAGGTGTTATACAATGCAATAACTGGACAGAATTGGATTAATTTGGTTCACTGCAAGTCAATGAAACAAGTATTTTTTAAAAACAAAATAATGCAAACAAATGTTTTTGTATCAGATATCTCTCGTTCTAGAAGTTTTAGAACGATAGGGATGAGGGAGGGAGGACAGAGCCAAACAGGAGGATTCTTCATTTCAGTTTTTCTGTATAAACACACAGTAAGAAGTAATGCAGAAGGATTTTAATGCCAGAAGTCACTTGTTTGTGAAAACCATGGCTCTGGAAATTAAAGGATTAGGAACAAAAAACAAGTTCATAAACAAGTACTTTGGAATTCTATCAGATTTTTTAACGCAAAATTGAGATTTTTTTGCTTTTTAATGCAAAATTTGATTTTTGTGGATTTTTGATGGCCTGACGCAGAAAAAAAATGAGTTTCTTTTTATTGATACATTTCAAAAAAGGTGTTTTTCACTTATGTGTGTTTGTAACATTGGCGTTGAAAACCTTTCTTCTAAAGTTCTTGTTCATATAAAATGAATTAAACTAATCCTGTAAAATTTGTGCATTTGAGAGAGTTTTGCATGTTTGTCTTTGTGACATTGGCCTGAGACGTCGACATGCCACTTTAAGAATGTTTGTTTTTGTAACATTGGCCCGAGACGTCGACATGCCACTTTAAGAATGTTTGTCTTTGTGACATTGGCCTGAGACATCGACATGCCACTTCAAGAATGTTTGTCTGTGTGACATTGGCCTGAGACGTCGACATGCCATCAAGAATGTTTGTCTGTGTGACATTGGCCTGAGACGTCGACATGCCACTTTAAGAATGTTTGTCTCTGTAACATTGGCCTGAGACGTCGACATGCCACTTTAAGAATGTTTGTCTTTGTAACATTGGCCGGCCGGAGACGTCGACATGCCACTTAAAGAATGTTTGTCTTTGTGACATTGGCCTGAGACGTCGACATGCCACTTTAAGAATGTTTGTCCTGTAACATTGGCCTGAGACGCCGAGAAGAATGTTTGTCTTTGTGACATTGGCCTGAGACGACATGCCACTTTGAGAATGTTTGTCTCTGTAACATTGGCCTGAGGCGTCGACATGCCATCAAGAATGTTTGTCTGTGTGACATTGGCCTGAGACGCCGACATGCCACTTTAAGAATGTTTGTCTTTTGTAACATTGGCCTGAGACGTGAATGTTTGTCTTTGTGACATTGGCCTGAGACGTAGACATGCCACTTTGAGAATTTTTTTTTTGTGACATTGGCCTAAGACGTCGACATGCCACTTTGAGAATTTTTGTCTTTGTGACATTAGCCTGAGACGTTGACATGCCAGATGTCGACATGCCACTTTAAGAATGTTTGTCTTTGTGACATTGGCCTCAGACGTCGACATGCCACTTTAAGACACAAACCTCAAGCTCACTAACATTTTCATTTCAAGAATTTTAAAGAATACAATCTCAATTAAAACATTCAGAAAATGTGAAGAACTATTGAAAAATAAACCCTGAAAATAAACCCTGAAGATTTCTCCTCATGATTAATTAATAATAGGTGGATTAATCAGCATCTTACATTTGAGGAATAATTGATGGATAATCACAAATCCTGTTATGTGATATCATCTCATATGTTGTATGATATTATATCACATGTGTAATATTATCTCTTATAATGTGTGATATTATCTCACATGTTGTATGATATTATCTCACATGTGTGATATTATCTCACATGTTGTGTGACATTATCTCATCTTGTGTGATTAATGTGTGTATATTATCACATGTTATGTGATATTATTTCACATGTTATGTGATATTATCTCACATAATGTGTGATATTATTTCACATGTTATGTGATATTATCTCACATGTTGTGTGACATTATCTCACATGTTGTGATTTATCTCACATTTTATGTGATTTATCTCACATGTTATGTAATATTATCTCACATGCTATGTGATATTATCTCACATGTGTGATATTATCTCACATGTGTGATAATATCTCACATGTGTGATATTATCTCCCATATGTAATATTATCTCATGCATCTTAAACTTGTATAAAGTTGCATTCTATATTTGAGCAGGGATTGGCTTTTCCAAGAAAACATCAACCCCATATCCATATTTAAACTTGATGTATACTTGTATCATGAAAGCAGTAGTGAAAAAACACGAATTTCGGCTTTTGTTGTAGTTTTTTTTATTTTTATTAGTTGTTGATGATAAAAATTTTGCATTATATAAAATAAGATTAAAGTGACTTAGTAACAGAGTAAATCATAGCAAAATGCAGAATAAAATATGCACACTGATGTTATCTTTTGATCACTCTGACAATGAAGTTGGACGGAGATTATGTTTTTACCTCTGTAAATTTGTTTGTTTGTCTGTATGTTTGTCATCAAGATATCTCATGTACTGATGATTGGATTCTGATCAAAATTGGTGTGTTGTTTTGTTGCTGCCTAAGGATGAAGTGTCACAAATTTGGGACATACTGGAACAGGAAAAAATGGAGGGGTAAAATGGAAATGGAGGGGTGGGGTTATGTGCAAATGGAGGGGTGGGACATGTGCAAATAGAGGGGTGGGGACATGTTTTGGCCACCTGTTTGTTTTGTTACTGCTTAAGGAAGAAGAAATTAGAATTTGGGATCTTGGAACAAGGGGGAGTAGAAATGGAAGAAAAGGGATATTTTTAGAGCAAGATATGTCAAGCTTTCCATTGGAATGTGCTAAACAATGAACTCATGCCATGAAAGAACAGCCAGTGCAATCAATTTTCTGGAATCAAGTGAAGTATTCTCTGGTATCAATGAAATAAAAACAAATTGGTTTTCGCACATGATAATTATCTACCTACTGTGGTGTAGAGGTTATGTCCACAGACCACAAGGTACCTGGGTTCAAGCCTGGGTGGGTAGACACGCCAGTGTACCACAACTGTTTATCAAAGGCCGTGGACATTGACTTGGTTGTCAGTGTTATGTCTGTCCGTACGTTGTACCTGTGTTCTCGTCCGGGTCGTATTAAGCGTTTCGTGATAGCATTGTTACTATCATAACCGAATACGCAGGTGCAACCCTGTTATTGTAATTGTGTGTTCACTCGTCGTCGCACATGAATGAAAATAATGGAATCCTGAATAAAGCTCAAACAATGAATGCTTAGCCTGAATTACACTGAAAACAATGATCACAAGTGATGATCCTCAAGTGTTTAGAATGTAAATGGCAATAAGGATCAACAGTGAGAAAGAGATTGTTTGGGGTTACAAGTTGGTGGGTAGAGGGTTAGTGAGGTACAGTAGGTTGTATTGTGGTGGGAATGAACAGGGGCAGAGGTATGCGCTTGCAGAGTGCTAAAATGGTAGTTTTAATTGAAATTAGTTGTATTGAAAGCTTTATGTACTGTACAGTAAAATATGAAACCCTACCTACTGTGAATACTGTATTTATCAGGGATATGGAGTGGCACTTGCCTGAATAAGACCCACCACAGGGATCTGATTGCAAAGCATGAGCAAGCAGGAAGATTAGCTTATGTAATGTTTTCCAAATTGCTAACATGTTTATATAAGAAGCTTAATTACTATCTTAATCACAGGTCATCAGAGAATCAGATCCTTCATCATAGAAATTGCCAGACCTGATTGCCTGCAGTTGGTAAAGTGAGAGCACTCGCATAGCCACTGTTGAGACATTTTGTTCCTGTTGCTTGGCCTGTGATAGTTAATAATAATTTTTTACCTGAGGTCCAAAATAAACGAGTGGCATATCAGTTTACCTTGAATCAAAACATTATTTATTTATTTTATGACCAGGTGCAAAAAATGCCCCAAGTGATGGACTGTCATCTACATGTACACCACGTTTTATTTGTTTTAATAGTAATTGTATTATTATTTACATACAAATTTGCATATTTGAATAGATTTGTATCCAGGTATCATCTTAGCATAAGTTTCATATTTCTCCCCAGATTGTATGCTAATTATTTGGGAGAAAAAAAAATCTTTTATCCCAGTTTCTCAAGAGAGTGCTATCAGATATAATTTTGTAGCATGCTTGAGAATATAAATGAATTGAGCTGTGACAAGCTTAGTCCTTTACATTCATCTCTCTCTTAAAATGACACTGTGCCGCATAAGTATGGGTGTGTTATCCTGGGGCCCGTCCTAAAATATTCAAATATATTCTTGATTGCATTGGCCAGTAAATGTAAGTGATGCAAGTGTTTGACATTTACAGACAGAGGGCAAAATGAAACTTTCAATGGAGTTTTGCATGCATTAGCCAGAGATGGTGCTCTCACCATTAGGCAAATAGTCCTTTAAAGAATATTCTCATGGATTTTTCCTTTTTTTCATATATGATAGAGAAAACTTCCAGAAACAAAGTGGTGAACAAACTATGTTTATATCTTATTCCGTTTAAAGGTAACATTTTTAAAGTATTTTTGAATTTGGACAAAAGTGACTGATTGGCAACATCGGTGATGTCATAGAGACAATTTCAACAAAATGTCTTTGTATTTCTTTAAAAATGATTAGGATTTTTTATCATTGTAAATGTGTGATGTACACCAAGAACAAAAACAAAATGTTTTCTTGTAATTTATATATTCCATCCTATATCTCTATAATGAACCAAAAATGCTGTTCGAAAAAATGTAAAAAAAAGTGTGATTAAATTTATAAGAAATACATAGGAACTGTGCTGGAATTGCCTTGATGACATCACGAAGCTGAAGGACATAAACTGTTCGAGGTGTTTTTAAGAACATTTTTCTACTCTTTAAATGTTATAACTTCTGAAAGCAATAAGATATTATCATAGTTTTTTCACCACTTTGTTTTTACAAATTTCCTGTATTATATATGAAAAAATGAAAAACCATGGAAATATTCCTTGGGTTTAGAAAAGCTTAAACATATTAGTTTCTTGTTGATCTTTTGAGGCGAGTCATACTTAACAGCTTCTATTTTCAAAACGGATTGCTATTTTCAAAATGGATTTCTATTGTCAAAATGGATTTCTATTGTCAAAATGGATTCCTATTGTCAAAATGGATTTCTATTGTCAAAATGGACTGGAATAAAGCCTTCACATTACCATTATACTCCTTTTTTGGTACTTAATAAACTCTGTACCAACATAAGAAGCAAAAACTCTGGTAGCTAATCTGGTACATAGTTTATTAAGTACCAAAAACAGTATAATGGTAATGTGAAGGCTTTTATACCACAGTCCATTTTGACATTAGAAATCCATTTTGAATAGAAGCTGTTACTTGTAGATTTTCACTTATTCATATTGTGGAAAAACTAATTTCTCTTTACACTTTAACTATGTTATTAATTCTTTACCGATATCATATTTTCAATCATTTATTTTTTTAAGTTGAAGAGAATATTGTACGGAAAAAGAAAATACTTAAAATCAGTGGTAAAGTATCATGTTTAAACATATATTATGCTAAAATGTTTAATTTTCTAAAATTGACCAAAATTTGGCCTTATCTGGTTGTCATAGAAACGACAATTAAATTTGGGCTGATCCAAGTGACTTCCCTCATACCATGAGAACCGTGTCAAATATTGACATGATTCTTTTTTTAAATTATTCCTACAACCACCATCTTTCATTTAATCCTATTTGTAAGCAGTTACTGTACATGTCACTGAATTTTCACGAAAGCCTCCCTACACGGAGGTCCCAGTTATGTGTGTGTATGATATGCAGAGGCAGCATGAATAAAAAAAAAAAGGAAGAACTTGTAGGTGAGCTTGTGGTGAGCTTGATACACTCTCTACGAGTGATTCAAACTCACCATAAGTACATGAAGCTGTGCATCAAGCTCATCACAAGCTGTGCATCAAGCTCATCACAAGCTGTGCATCAAGCTCATCACAAGCTGTGCATCAAGCTCATCACAAGCTGTGCATCAAGCTCATCACAAGCTGTGCATCAAGCTCATCACAAGCTGTGCATCAAGCTCATCAAGCAAGCTGTGCATCAATCTCATCAAGCTCATCACAAGCTGTGCATCTGTGCATCAAGCTCATCACAATCAAGCTGTGCATCAAGCTCATCTCAAGCTGTGCATCAAGCTCATCACAGGCTGCATCAAGCTCATCACAAGCTGTGCATCAAGCTCATCACAAGCTGTGCATCAAGCCCATCACATGCTGTGCATCAAGCTCATCACAAGCTGTGCATCAAGCTCATCACAAGCTGTGCATCAAGCTCATCACAAGCTATGCATCAAGCTCATCACAAGCTGCCTGTAAGCCACAGTGGAAAGTTTGTTTCCCCACGCTGCAGATTTATGTCATAATTTTTGAAAACAACGGTTTATGCCAGTTTTGTTCATTTTGCTGTAATTTTAATGTATTTCTTTTGAGATTTGAGAGAACAGTTTGACAAATGACATACTTTCCAGACTGGGCTGTGAGTGTGTGCAGCAAGCTTGCCATGAGTGTACGTAGTGCATCAAGCTCTCAATTTTAATTAACCAATAACATTGATGCTGCTGTATTGTGTTCAGTAAGCAAAACTTCTTCTTGACATTTAACTATACAAGATGTAATTATTCTAGCTGCTGTATCGTGTTTAGTAAGCAGAACTTCTTCTTGACATTTAACTATACAAGATTTAATTATTCTCAAAGCGCATCAATATTTACATATCCATTGCAAGCAAATAGTTGATTGATTTTTCAAATACAAAATTTCAAGAGGAATTAATGACTGGATTGTTTTGAATGATCATCCAGCATAATACAAGATAGGACAAGGGTGAAGATCAATGAAATCAATGTTGCTCAAACCAAGCGTAACAGCTTGAAACCTTGGCAGTGAAAAACAGATATGACTTGACCATGTGTATACATCGTATCATTAACCATGTGTATACATCGTATGATTAACCTTGTGTATATACACACCTATGATTAACTTACTGACAAGTTCATTAGATGAGATTTGATTGAAGAATTCAATCCAGTACGTGCCTATAGCTTAACACTCAAGGGTGTTTTTTTGCTTTGGATACTCTTTAGAATATTAGCTTCTTTATTTTATTTAAAAACCTGGATGTAGCAGAAATTTGCATCAAAATCACTTGAAAAGAAATAAGATCACTTAAATGTAAATTATATGTGCAAATTTGTGATGTACTTTATTAACTTTTCTTACATGTTTGTAAATCATTTTGTTTTGTAATCTCGTACATTGATTTTTTTGAAGGCTGAATTTGACAAAAACATTTTTGATCTTTGTAATACCACAATGAATATCAGACCCCTAGCTTGAATTAGATAGGGGCAGGGTGCTAGATTTGTTGAGGGGCACATTGATGTGTGTGCGAAGTGCTGCGTCTTTTCGGCATGGAGTCCAGGGGCCCCTTCACAAATAGAACAATTGCCTACTATGCTTATCATTCTGTGTTCTGTATTCATTTATGAGGTTTAATAAGATTACTAAGTTTAAAAAAAAAAAATCTTAAGAAAAATAAAAACAAAACAAGAAAACAAACATGAGGGACAGGGAGGACCACAAGAGGGCAGGGCGGACCCCAGGGGGCAGTGTGGGCCCATGGAATGGTGGGGTGGGCCACCCTGTAAAACAGCAAAGCTAGGGGCTGATTATGTAAGAGGAAACTACATTTTCATGAGTTTCAAAGACTTATTTAGGTCCAGAAAGAATTACCAAGAATTTCCTATAGTTTATGAGTCACTGTATCTCCTTGTTCATACATGACAGATTTTTCATATTAAAGAAACAACAGAAACTGTCAAATTTTGTAGAAAATTCAAACAATAAAGATGTTATTTTCAAAGTGTGCTGTTCTACTAAAGGCTGTTTGCCAAAAGTTACAGGAATAAATGACAAACAGACCCTCTTTTAGCTTTTTTCAAACGTTTAAAACGATCTTAATCTGGTTCTAATCCATGGCTGTTTTCACGTGGCAAGATACTGTATTTATTTTCATGTGGGTCAAATTGACGATGTTACAGTAGTTAGTGCTGTAGATTGGTTCAGTGGTGCAACAAGTTCATCTTATGTGACAGAGGAACAAATAGCCTAAGGCTCAAATTCTCTTCCTATTTGGACTTTCGTGATCCAGGTCAGAAGGGCAATGTGAATTTGCACTTTTTGTGTAGCCATATATGTATATGTATAATATGTGTATATATATATATATATATATATATATATATATATATATATATATATATATATATATATATATATATATATATATATATATATATATATATATATATATGTATATATATATACATATATATATATATATATATATATATATATATATATATATATATATATATATATATATATATATATATATATATATATATATATATATATATATATATATATATATATATATTATATATATATATATATATATATATATATATATATATATATATACATATATATATATATATATATATATATATATATATATATTCATATAGAATTAAATTTAAAATTTTAATACTCATTTTAAATCCCTTCATAACATGGCCCCATTATATCTGATAAATGTTTCATTATAAACAAACTAGTTACCGCCTATATATCTCAAAACCACCTCATCCTTTATGTTCCAAAAAGTAAACTTACATATGGCGATATATCTTTGCAAATATTTGGCCCAAAACTTTGGAATGACTTACCTCTTTCAATCAAATCTGCTCCATCCCTTAAACAATTCCATACCTTGCTTAAGACTCACTTATTTAATTGTGCTTTCAAGTCCTCTTCATAATTTTCTTGTTCTTTGTTTTCTTTATATTTCATGCTTATCTTATTTACACATTTGTATTTATTTTCTTTATATGCATATTTTGTAATATATATTAGAATAAGTTATTTAGATAATATATATATAAGTGTAATAAACTTAACTTATATATATATATATATATATATATGTATATATATATACATATATATATATATATATATATGTATATATATATATATATATATATATATATATATATATATATATATATATATATATATATATATATATATATATATATATATATATAGATATTTCACAAAAATTTATTGCATGTTAAGGAGTAATTAGCATTTGAAGGCCAAGTGGAACGGAGGGCTTTCTTTTTGCTGAACTACCTGTTTTCACACATAGGTGATGTGAAATTGTAATGTTAATTTGACTAAATATATTATTCTACTATAATCACTTTGCAAAATACAGCATTTCTGCACTTGTGCGGTTCTTCTTCGCCTGGTTTATCCTAATCATCTGAAACACATTTCCAACCCTTCTTTCAGAGGTGGAAGCAAATTGAGAGCCTATAAATCCCACAATATGGGAAGTACAGCAATTCCACAGCAATGCTGGTGTTTATGTTCACACCTTGTCCCCGAGTAAATTGTTGTCAAGGAAGCAACACAGCGATCCAACAACCAACACAGATTTGATCCCCCAGGGCTAATTCATTAACAAATCATTTTATAACTATTTCATTTTACTAGGGGTAAACAGTAAATGTATGACTATGGCAATTTGCAAGTAACTGTAGAGAACGATCGAGTAATAGCTATCAGTCATCAAAGTTATGAATGATAAAAAATAATGTAAATAAAATAACATATTCCTGGTATACTGTATTTAAAACATGGAAGTGGTTCATCTACAAATGATGGCTCCAAAAATTAAACATAGTTTGAATATCATTCTTCTTCGTTCCTATTATCATCAAATGTCATTACTCTTAGTCATTTCACTTCAAGTGTATTTCCAGTACTGCAAATTACTCTCTATATTTGTAGTCAAATATTGATGGAAATATAAATCTTGGAAGGTCTACTTACAAATAACATTAGTGTGTAATGGAATATTGATTTCCACTCTAAAAATCTGTCTTTATATTAAGTTAAAAAGGGGTATTATTAACCTCAATAACATTGATAAGATTTACTTTTGAAATTGTCACTTTGCATTTCTTACAGAACTATAAATAAACAAGCCACTCATTTTTGGTTCCGATGCGATAGCATCAGGAACAAGTATGATGGTGTGTGTGTGTGTGTGTGTATGTATGTACTGTATGTATTATATGTATGTATTGTGTGTATGTATGTATGTGTGTGTGTATGTATGGGTGTATGTATGTATAGTATTTACAGTATGTATGTATGTGTGTATATGTATGTATGTGTGTGTGTGTATGTATGTATGTATGTGTGTCTGTAAGAGCAAGCTTCTTAACACGATATCTCATGAACGATACACTGGACTCATCATATACGGTACACAGATAGCCCATGAAGTGTAGATGTGGCCTTATTGTTTTTGGTGGTGATGTCATGCACATTAATGAGTAGGCGGGCTTATTGTATAAATCTTGAAATGCTCATATTTTGGTAATCACATGTGTGTTTTGTTTCATATTTGGTATATTTATGATATTAGCTAGTGTGTACTGTACCTGTTTATGGTACAAAAACTGAAAATCATCAATATGCATAGTGAGCGGGGCTTCATATGATTTTGCTGAAAAAAGCGTGTTAACATGGTATCTCAAGAACAATACATTGTATTCTTATCATATTTGGTACACAGATAGCCTGTAGATGTGTCCTATTTATTTAGTGGTGATATCTCGGATATTAATGAGTGGGCAGGGCTTAATGTAAAATTCTTGATATGTTCATATTTTAAAAACCACATGTGTGTTATGTTTCATATTTGGTATAATTATGATGTTAACTAGTGTGTACGTGTTCATGTATAAAGATATTGCATTTCATTAACATGTATAGTGGGCAGAGCTTGATATGATTTTGTTGAAAAGAGCTTGTAAATACTATCTAAACAATAATAAACTGGATTCATGTCATATGTGGTACACAGATAGCACATGGTCCTTCTCATTTGGTAGTGATGTCACGCATACCAATGAGTAGGCACGGCTTAATGTTAAAATCTTCAAATGCTCATATTTTAATAACTACCGATACCTGTCTGTTTTGATTCACACTTGGTGTATTTATGTTTTGAGCTTGTGTATTTATATTTATAGTATAAAATTGTTGAATAATTGCATGGTGCATATTGCTAAGTTGGGAGGGGGTCAATAAGATTCCCCTGTATTTCATTGGTCCATTATGGACACATGAATTGATATTCTGGAAGTTGCTGATTCAGATTTGAAAAGGTCTATTAGTGCCTTGTGCAAACTCTTCTGCTTGCTACATGTTTTATGTTACCTGTGTGTGTGTGTGGGAGGGGGACTGAATATAAATTAACAAAATTCTTGAAAAAGTGATACATTTATAGCAACCATATGTCTATTTCCATCATACTTGCATGTTATTTGTCAGTAATTATGAATATGCCTATGTTGTCAACAGGTCGTGTCAATAATAAGTGTACCTTAATGTGAAAATGCTCGCACACATGCCATACAGTATGTGGTGCTCAGATATGTAGGTGGGGCTTTATCTAAAATTCTTAATACAGTGATGAATGTGCAACTGTTTTCATCCTACAAGTGTTGTCAATAGCTTCTATTTTGTTGATATGCATGGTGGGCATGGCTTATTGATTTATGTTATTTAGCATATTTCATGACAGCAATGCCAGTTAGTATAAAACTTGAAAATCAACCAACAATGAGAGAATGCATTGGAAGCACTAAACATTTTGGTTTTCTGGTTTAAATATCTGTCATAATTCACTGAAGTGATGCAGCAAATTTGGACCAAAAGCTCATTAGTCTTTGCCCCCAATTAAATTCCAGCAGGAAGAGGCTTTCCTATCATTTTTAGTGACTAAGATTTAGGAAAGAAATTGAAAGAATAAAATAGACGAGCTGTCTGCAGACTCTTACGTCATAAATTTTGCATGAATCAAAAACTGGTCAAACTTTGCTCAGGCACGATAAGGCATCAACTAAAAGTGCTATTTTCAAAATTCAAAAACTGATCTGCCAAGATTTTAACACAGCGAAATCACTAATGTTCATATTGTAGTAATATCTTCAGGGTATTTTTGTGTGTAAGGTAAACAGTCTAGCCATGATATATTTTAGTTTCATTTTAATTCAATGTTTACAGTAGGTGTCGTGTGTTAACAAGGAAGGTGCCATTATTTCAATAGCAGCTCAGCTCTTTTGTTGTAATTTTTCTTCACATTGGGTATGATGTAAGGGAATGCTAACCTTGGTGATATTAAAGGAGACATAAAATCTGACATAATCCTTATTTCTTACGATAGAATTAAAAGTAACAAATCTTCTGACCAAGTTCCATACCTCCTGAAGCAATCTTAACCCTTTTTTGTAATTATTAAAAACTTTAATGCTACTATTAAATAGTACTATGGGAGCTGCAATTTTGAGTTGAAAACATGCAGATTATGATGTCATCAGCCCAGCAGGATGTTGGAATGCTTTGTATTTCTTTATAATCTACCTCAAGTTTTCTTGCTTATGAGAAATTGTTTTTCTTTTCTAAGGGTCATGGTCATTTTTGTGTACATATGAAATTATCAAAACATGCTGTTGAAATTTGTGTTACATCATTTGGGAATAAAAACTTTAATCACATTTATAAAGAAATACATTATAATCCTTATGTCCCTATTGGGGAAATTTTTCATTATGCACAATATTTCAATACAGTATTGAGCAAAATGGCAGCCCAACAAGAATTCGGGCAAAATGTACAGCAAAATGTAAAAAAACAGCCTCAAATTTGCAAGTTTTGGCCCTGGAAGTGCTTCAAACATGAATAACTTGAGATAGGAATAAGATTTTAACTTGCTGTTTTAGGTAGTTGGTAAAGATTTTAATCCTCTATCATATGAAATAATTATTGTGTCAGACTTTTGTCTCTTTTAAAGATAACAGCATAACACAAACAGCTTTCTTGGTCCATGTGGAAGAAAGCGCAGAACTAATTAATTATTAACTGGTGAAAAGTGAGATTCCATATGTGAGGCCTACTGAACATGTTTTGAAGAGCTTTACGAGTCAGCAAGCTTAAGACCTGTAGGTATATAAAAAGGTGTGTACCTTGACAGTAAACATATACATTTTTTGAACCCACCTGTAGAAAAAGGTCTGTGTGGGACTGAGAGAGGTATCACATGAATAAATCAATCAATCAATTAATTGAATCATCAATTAAAAAAATAAAAAAAAAAAAAATCACCTTTAAGAATACTCAAAACGTTGATGGTAAATTAACCCACCCATGTGGAGGAACGGGACAGGAGCCCACCCATGTGGAGAAACGGGACAGGAACCCACCCAAGTGGAGGAATGGGACAGGATCTGGACAGAAATGCTATCTTTTTTTACCCACCCATGTGTAGGAACGGGACAGGAATGCTATCTTGTTGACCCACCCATGTGGAGGAATGGGGCAGGAACCCACCCAAGTGGAGGAATGGGACAGGATCTGGACAGGAATGCTATCTTGTTTTACCCACCCATGTGGAGGAACGGGACAGGAATGCCAGCTTTTTTCTGTGTCAATGACATGGGTTATATTGCTGATTTTGACTAACAATTTATAAGATGGCCCATTGGTTTTTTTGCTATCCAGTAGAATGCAGTGTTCAATATACCCTCTAGCCTGACATTTCTTATCGTGGCCAAAAAGAAAAAAAAAAAGAAGAAAAAAAAAGCCCATCAAAAGGATCACTCACACAATAATTTTGATAAGTTTTGTAATTAAACAAAAGTATCATGTTAGTTTTTATTTGATTTGTCCAAACTCGACAAAAACTTTTTGTTTTGTCTTTGGTGCCATTTCCACCCATGGAGGTATTGGTCATCATAACACAAGCAATCAGACTGATGTCTCACTACTACAGCAACAAATCAATACCTGAAACTGGGTGGTAACATTGAGCTTCCTTTATGTGTGCCTATATTACCCCCCCCCTCCCCCTCCCCGCTTCATTCATCATGGAACATGAATAGAAGGCAAGGTGCTTCATTCATCAAGGAACATGAATTGAAGGCAAGGCGCTTCATTCATCAAGGAACATGAATGGAAGGCAAGGTGCTTCATTCATCATGGAACATGAATGGAAGGCAAGATGCTTCATTCATCAAGGAACATGAATGGAAGGCAAGGTGCTTCATTCATCACGGAACATGAATAGAAGGCAAGGTGCTTCATTCATCAAGGAACATGAATAGAAGGCAAGGCGCTTCATTCATCAAGGAACATGAATAGAAGGCAATGTGCTTCATTCATCAAGGAACATAAATGGAAGGCAAGACGCTTCATTCATAAAGGAACATGAATAGAATGCAAGGTGCTTCATTCATCAAGGAACATGAATAGAAGGCAAGGCGCTTCATTCATCAAGGAACATGAATAGAAGGCAATGTGCTTCATTCATCAAGGAACATGAATGGAAGGCAAGACGCTTCATTCATAAAGGAACATGAATAGAATGCAAGGTGCTTCATTCATCAAGGAACATGAATAGAAGGCAAGGCGCTTCATTCATCAAGGAACATGAATAGAAGGCAAGGCGCTTCATTCATCAAGGAACATGAATAGAAGGCGAGGCGCTTCATTCATCAACAAACATGAATGGAAGGCAAGGCACTTCATTCATCAAGGAACATGAATAGAAGGCAAGGTGTCAAAGATTGAAGTAAGGCCATGAAGCTATTTACTCAGACAAAGATGGCAGCTTGCTTGCATTCTTATGGTATCTATTTATTTTTCCAACTAGCCATGCTTGGCTGCTTATTGGCATAATAAGAGGGTCTACTTACAGACATGGTGGCAAGCAGGATTAAAACTGCTAGGAATGTGAAAGTCATTGGAAAAGAAAACCAGCTCTAAAAATGAAGTGATTCGTAATGGATTAAGTTGAACTTGAAATTCTGTTGTGTTATGATAAAAGCCTACACCTTGCTCTCCAAGACATGAAAATGGGTTCAAAGTTTTCCTTAAAATGTAATAAAATGTAAACATAAGAGAAAGTCACTATCCACATCACAGTATAAACAATCAGATAGAAAGTTATTACAAGCATCCACATATATCTAAATAGTAGAAAAAATGAAGATTATCACAGAGCTGATTAATGTGCTGCAACAACATGGTGCATACACTTACATCCTTCCTGGCTAAATTGTTAAAAGTTCACATACAAACTCTTTCACCTCTTTTAACACTGATTGTTAACAATTCATTAATAGGAAATTTTTCATCTTTGTGGAAAACATCAATTGTGTGCCCGCTCTTAAAGAAATCTGGACTCGATTTAGTCCCTTCAAATTATAGGCCTGTAAATAACTTGCCATTTATATTCAAGATGGTTGAAAAGGGAATGCTTATCTAACTTAATGATCATCCTAATAATGATAATTTGCTGCCTGATTATATAAGTGCCTACAGAGAATCATACAGTACTAAAATTGTATGATGTCATGCATATTAATGACTAGGCGGGGCCTAATTAGAATATCTTGAAATGTTCTTATTTTGACAATCACATGTCTGTTTTGTTTAATATTTGTTATAATAATACTGTTAGTTTGTATGTTTTCATTATAAAAAATCATTGAATATCATCAAATTGCTTAGTGAGCGGGGCTTAATATGATTGTGTAAACAAAAGCACAAGTAAACACGATTTTTCAAAAACTATGCACTGGATTCACATCATGTGTGGTACACAGATATCTCATGGTCTGCAGATGTGACCTATTGTTTGTGGTGGTGATCATGCATATTATTAAGCGGGCCAACTTAAAGTGAACATTTAAATAAAGTGATAAATGAGCAACTGTATGTGCGTTTTGCATTATATTGGGCATGATAAAAATGTGTTGGTTATTGTGTATGTACTTATGTTATCAACAGGTGTCATTAATATGCATGGTGGGCGTGGCTTAAAGTGAAAGTGGTAAATGATATAAACACTAAACGATATATCAGATTTATGCTATATGTAATACACAGATGGGTCATTGTCTGTATGTATGTTCTAAAGTTGTGGTAGTGATGTCATGAATGCTAATGAGTAGGCAGGGCTTACTGACAAATTCTTGAAATAGGATAAATGAGCAATCGTTTTTGTATCATACTTGCTTTGATGATGTTAATTATTGTGCAAATGCTAATGTTGTCAACATTTTTATTGATCTGCATGGTGGGTGTGGCTTATGCATAAATATCATGGAACAAATATTTCATGATATGCAGTGACATGACAGTTAATACAAATTTTGCAAATCAATCAGCTGATGAAAAAGCATGGGAATCACAAAACCTTTTGGTTCTGGGTAATAAAGTTTAGAATTTTGCAATTGATGTCAACTCCTATATATATATCTGATGTTATCTTCATGTGTTGAACTCCTGGCCACATACCTTTAGCAAGGAATCACAAATTCATTTAATTGCACAAATTATGAAGATTTCATTAAATGAAATAATTTTGATTTGGACAGTCTTTGAGAAGGAATGAGTTTCTTGTAGTTGATATATCACAACCGTCTTATTTGGAAATACAAGGCAAATTCATGGAAAGAAATCACTTCACGTACGGTATTTACTTGCATTCCTTAATATAAATGGTAATTTATTGATTTTATGCTTGAGATTGAGTCGCTGCTAAGCGACATTGTCGGTAATCTTATTTTGCTCTAAAGCTAGTTGGTGTGTTTTCCCCCCTTTTGGAAAAGATTGTCTTTTTGCAAGGCCTCGGAGGCTCTCTTGAGACCTGGCATTAATATTACTGCATGAGGCTCTCTATCTCCTTCAACGTTCAAACAGTGTGACCGGAAATATGGAAGAAATTACAGTAAATGTCACTTTCTATTTAAAACCAACACTCAAGTGCTTTTAGCGCACTGAGTATATTTACCGCCAGAGTAAAGAGACACATTATATACGAGAATAGTTCTGACAGTGTTGCTGTTAAACCTAAGACAATTTATGAACTTTTGGTAAGTAGATGAAAGGTTAACTCCATGTTTGTAAGTCAGACATCATGCATGTTCATAAATGTGAAATGAAAATGGCATTTAAAGTCTGAAACAAACTTTGCATTCTAACTTTAACTTGACAATTAACAGTATCTTGGTAACTGCGGAAAGGTATTAAAGAATAAAGCTTCTCTTAAAATGTAGATTGTTTGTTAAAGAAGTAAGACATAAGTATAAGCCATTATAAAGGTATGCTTCATCTAACTTTCATGTGAATAATCAGCAATGACACCTAACGATGCAAGAGAAAGTAGATATTAGAAAAAAATTCGATGTTGCTGCAGGGCTGTAGGAGCCGGGGGGGCCATGGCCCCTCCAATAATTTGCTAAATGATAAAAAATGTGTCCCATGGCCCCACTTTTCAGGATTCCAATTTCCCAGGAAAATCCAATTTATATTAAAGCAAAATAACAACTTATGTATGTTAAATAATTAAAAGCATGTCAATCCCCCTCCCCCTCCTTTTCCTTCTCCTCCTTCCTCACACACACACAAATGCAGAGAGAAATGTTTTTGTACAAATTTGATTAGCAAAACAAAACTTTTCATAAAACTGATTAGCAATACATTAGAATTGATTAGCAATAATGATGCAATTTTAGAGGCCTTATTGATTTTGTATTACTCTTTGTTTTAATACGCTTCAAAGGGTACTTTTTCAATGTAGTTTTCCCACTATTAAGAAAAAAAAAAAAAAAATGCCCAACCATTATGGGAAAAGTATTGACTCCATTGCCCAAATATACGCTGTAATTTTGCTTTCCAAATCATAAAAAGTTTACTTCTACAGTATAAATAAATCATCCTTTTGATAGAAAATGTGCATGGAAATAGTTTAGAAAGAACAGATAACTTCCTTTCAATGACATTTAAACTTAACATTGTGTAACTTTTTTGCCGTATTCTCTAGGGCTTTTATTGTGAAAATCTTACATACTATGATGCCATTACCCTGAAGTTCTGATCATCAGTCCTCTCGAAATGGAGGCCATCTTTTGCGAAGCATGCAGAATTTCAGCTCTGTTATAACCTTTTTCTGTTTGTTTATTTTGCAATATTTTTATTTGTTGCAAAATTTATTTGACTCTTTAGGTAATATTTACATGTAAATATACTGATTGTGATGATTAAAGTATTTTGACCTTGTGTTTTTGGTCGATTCAACAGCTTGTTAAAACGGGCCTGGATTGAGTGTGATTTAAAGCCTTACGTTATGGCCTAACTTTATTGTTAGTTTCAACTTTTACTATCTGCTGCTGCAGAACTGTCGGTGCATTTCACAAGTTACTCACATTTCGGTGAACCTGAACAAATTGCTTCCTGAAACACCTAGCTGCAGTTCTTGATAACTATAGTGAGTTGATGGAGCTGTGGGAATGGTCTTTGTCGGTATGTGAAAGAAACTGAATTAAAAGGCAGAATTTGTGGTGTGCAATGATGCCGACCTTTGACTTCATATTTGGCTGCTCCATGGGTGGAAGGTTGTTCAAGATGATAAATAATCTCAGTCACGCACTTCGGAGTCCTAACATGGATGTTGCAAAAGGCAACAGCTTGGCTAACGATGTTGTGAAGACGCTTGAAAAAGACAGAGCTTTTTCCTCTTTTGAACTTTTTTGGGTGCACACCTTGAAGGAGATAGAAGGCCTTGAGGCTGATGAGCCAAAACTCCCATGGAGCGGAAAGCGCCCTCACGATTTGAGAGCGGCTCGTCCTCATATCACTACCAAACCCGATGCCAAAGAACACTATCATACATTGGAGCGGCTTGTCATCATATCACTACCCAACCCGATGCCAAAGAACTATCATACATTGGAGCGGCTCGTCATCATATCACTACCCAACCATGCCAAAGAACACTATCATACATTGGAGCGGCTTGTCATCATATCACTACCCAACCCGATGCCAAAGAACTATCATACATTAGAGCGGCTGGTGATCATATCACTACCCAACCCGATGCCAAAGAACACTATCATACATTGGAGCGGCTGGTGATCATATCACTACCCAACCCGATGCCAAAGAACACTATCATACATTGAAGCGGCTCATCACCACATCACTACCCAACCGATGCCAAAGAACGCTATCATACATTGGAGCGGCTCGTCATCACATCACTACTCAACCCGATGCCAAAGAACACTATCATACATTGGAGCGGCTCGTCATTACATCACTACCCAACTTGATGCCAAAGAACACTAACATACATTGGAGCGGCTTGTCATCATATCACTACAACCCGATGCCACAAAACACTATCATACATTATAGCGGCTCGTCATTACATCACTACCCAACCCGATGCCAAAGAACGCTATCATACATTGGAGCGGCTCGTCATCATATCACTACCCAACCTGATGCCAAAGAACGCTATCATACACTGAAGCGGCTCATCACCACATCACTACCCAACCGATGCCAAAGAGCGCTATCATACACTGAAGCGGCTCATCACCACATCACTACCCAACCGATGCCAAAGAACGCTATCATACATTGGAGCGGCTCGTCATCACATCACTACTCAACCCGATGCCAAAGAACACTATCATACATTGGAGCGGCTCGTCATTACATCACTACCCAACTTGATGCCAAAGAACGCTATCATACACTGAAGCGGCTCATCACCACATCACTACCCAACCGATGCCAAAGAGCGCTATCATACACTGAAGCGGCTCATCACCACATCACTACCCAACCGATGCCAAAGAACGCTATCATACACTGAAGCGGCTCATCACCACATCACTACCCAACCGATGCCAAAGAACGCTATCATACATTGGAGCGGCTCGTCATCACATCACTACTCAACCCGATGCCAAAGAACACTATCATACATTGGAGCGGCTCGTCATTACATCACTACCCAACTTGATGCCAAAGAACACTTACATACATTGGAGCGGCTTGTCATCATATCACTACCCAACCCGATGCCACAAAACACTATCATACATTATAGCGGCTCGTCATTACATCACTACCCAACTTGATGCCAAAGAACACTAACATACATTGGAGCGGCTCGTCATCACATCACTACTCAACCCGATGCCAAAGAACACTATCATACATTGGAGCGGCTTGTCATCATATCACTACCCAACCCGATGCCAAAGAACACTATCATACATTGGAGCGGCTTGTCACCATATCACTACCCAACCTGATGCCACAGAACACTATCATACATTGGAGCGGCTTGTCATCATATCACTACCCAACCCGATGCCAAAGAACACTATCATACATTGGAGCGGCTCGTCATTACATCACTACCCAACTTGATGCCAAAGAACACTATCATACATTGGAGCGGCTTGTCATCATATCACTACCCAACCCGATGCCAAAGAACACTATCATACATTGGAGCGGCTTGTCATCATATCACTACCCAACCCGATGCCAAAGAACACTATCATACATTGGAGCGGCTCGTCATTACATCACTACCCAACTTGATGCCAAAGAACACTATCATACATTGGAGCGGCTTGTCATCATATCACTACCCAACCCGATGCCAAAGAACGCTATCATACATTGGAGCGGCTCGTCATCATATCACTACCCAACCTGATGCCACAGAACACTATCATACATTGGAGCGGCTCGACCTCATATCACTACCCAACCCGATGCCAAAGAACACTATCATACATTGGAGCGGCTCGTCATCATATCACTACCCAACCCGATGCCAAAGAACACTATCATACATTGGAGCGGCTTGTCACCATATCACTACCCAACCGATGCCAAAGAGCGCTATCATACATTGGAGCGGCTCGTCATTACATCACTACCCAACCCAATGCCACAGAACACTATCATACATTATAGCGGCTCGTCATCATATCACTACCCAACCGATGCCACAGAACACTATCATACATTGGAGCGGCTTGTCACCATATCACTACCCAACCGATGCCAAAGAGCGCTATCATACATTGGAGCGGCTCATCACCACATCACTACCCAACCCAATGCCACAGAACACTATCATACATTGGAGCAGCTCGTCATTACATCACTACCCAACCCGATGCCACAGAACACTATCATACATTGGAGCGGCTTGTCATCATATCACTACCCAACCCGATGCCACAGAACACTATCATACATTGGAGCGGCTTGTCATCATATCACAACCCAACCGATGCCAAAGAACACTATCATACATTGGAGCGGCTCGTCATCATATCACTAACCAATATAATATGGGCAATATAGAGTCCAGGAAAAGCACATTTGGAAAGTTCCCCATCTGAAATCTGCAACAAAAATTAACATTAGATTCAAAGTCCATGCAAACTGTAAACAAAAGCAGTCATCAATTGCTGATGGATGCTTGAAGTACATATAACAATTATTGTCAACTTTTTCAAATGTATATATTATAATCACCACAATGTTTTCTTGTTAATTTGTTGTTTCATTTATAATTGTATATCAGTGTGTATTGGGGCAGTGGCATGTCTAGAAGGATATTGGGGGCTTAGCCCCCTAAAAAATGCCAGCACCTCCCCAAAAAAAAAGAAGCTATTAATATAATTAGCTGAAATATAAAATTAACCAACCGTACAGAAAACGGATGTTGGCAATGTTTTAAAGTTGTATCGACTGGATTATTGTTAATGTTTAAACAAATATTCTCAATTTTAGACCAAAAATCCTTCAATTTGATCAAAAATCTTAAAATTGAGAAAAGTAAGTGCCAAGCCGCCCCAATAAAAAGCAAAAAACTAAACAAAAAAACTTTTAGAACAATATAAAGGTCTTCGTTTGATGGCGAGTGTCCAATGTCTTAGCAAGGGGTTTAGAAAGGATCATCTCACGGAGGTTAAAGAACTCAAAATTCTTCCTGAAACTCAAAATTTATCACTGATTATATAAATTGTACTACTAATACAAATTGTACTAATTATACTAATACAAATTGTACTAATAATACTATTGCTAATACAAATAGTACTGATTGTATTGGTTAACTTTCGGAAATCTTGAATTTTCAGGAATTTTCTTAATTTTCATGAATTTTTAGGAAATCTTTGTCAATTTCCGAAAATTTTTACTTTTCGAGAAATTTCTATTATTTTGGTAAAGATTTCTTCAAATTCCAGCATTTATACTGTAATTTTCTGGAAATCTTCTTCAATTTCCAAAATCACTGTCTATTTTGAGAAATTTTAAGCACATGTTGGCAATTTTATGTGTTAATAATAACTTATCCTCCCAACTGGGAAACAAGCATGTAACCTGGAAGAAGAACCATTTGGGGGAGAGGGGATGCCTCTAACGTCCTACACCTGTCCTGGCTCCCTAATATTAAAGCTGTGTTAGGGGCCCTGAATATGTTTTAATAAAGGCTTAAGCCCCTTAGAAATGAAAAGTTATACATACCTGCTGTATTGTGGATGTGGGGGGACTATAACAGTAAGATATATAGGTAAAAATAATATCTTATATCATTATGTATGTACAGATCATATTTGTTATGTAACTGTTTTGGCCCTCTTAATAATAATTTGAGGTCTCCTATGGCCCTGATGTTCATAAGCTTGGTAGACCCCTAGCGTAATTTAAAGAGAGGGGGCAGGGTAGGGTGCAGCTCGGGGTTGTAACCAAGAACAAAGGAAGGATTGTGAATAAGGGAAGAGCGCCCCATAATAAAACACTCAAAATTAGCATGCACTTTATATTAAAGTGATAAGGTTTGTAATTAGTGGTCTTTTATAATGCATGAAAAAATGCAAGGGCTGAGATTTTCAACTATCTTTGATGGCAAACCCCTTGAGCCCTAACTCAACACATGTCCTTTGTTAAAGCATAACCAGGCTGGATTTATCAAGTCTCACTTGTCTCCTTTATAAGATAATGGGCATATTTCCCTCTCAGAGATATTTGCTGCACAAGCATCTGTCCCTGAGAAGCAGGTCAGGTTTTCTTGAATGAAATATTGAGATGAAAAACAGGTTACGTATTTTTAGGACAAGTTGCATTTGCATGGGCAAAATATAAATGGTAAGGGGAGGGGGGGCAGGGCAGAGGACCAGTTCAGTCAGATTTATTTAATATCACTAGTGAAAAATGTTGGTGTTTTCCTTCTGAAGTTAGGATTTCCCTGTAAAGTTAGAATAAATTTCTGTTTAGTTTTGGCACCTCCTAGTGATTGACAGGTTGATTACATCCTTTGGTTATCAGAGGTGGGGTTATTCATACTTAAGGGATACAAACCTTAATTAGAATCAGATGTTGTATCTTGAAATGATAGGAAGTTGTTTGGTACCAATTGCTCAACAATCAGGCATGTGAGACTTCAGCTAATTAGCTGATTGCAGCTACTTTTCAAGCTAATTTCCCCTATATTCTGCATAATTGACAAAACTGAGCTATTTTGATGAGAAAATTGATCAATTTCAACATGTGAGACTTCAGCTTTTTAGCTGATTGCAGCTATTTTCCAAGCTAATTTTTCATTATTTCTGCATAATTAACAATACTTAGCTATTTTGATAAGAAAATTGATCAATTTTAGCTACTTTTATAAATCATCACTCACATGTCTGAACAATAAATGTGACAAATACTTCTGAAAATTAATGCTTACTCTGATCTTATTAAATCCTTCTGATAAATAGTGCTTACTCTTGATCTGATTAAATCCTTTTGATAAATAGTGCTTACTATTGATCTGATCAAATCCTTCTGATAAATAGTGCTTACTCTTGATCTTATCAAATCCTTCTGATAAATAGTGCTTACTGTTGATCTGATCAAATCCTTCTGATAAATAGTGCTTACTGTTGATCTGATCAAATCCCTCTGATAAATAGTGCTTACTATTGATCTGATCAAATCCTTCTGATAAATAGTGCTTACTCTTGATCTGATCAAATCCTTCTGATAAATAGTGCTTACTCTTGATCTGATCAAATCCTTCTGATAAATAGTGCTTATTCTTGATGTTATCAATCCTTCTGATAAATAGTGCTTACTCTTGATCTGATCAAATCCTTCTGATAAATAGTGCTTACTCTTGATTTTACCAAATCCTACTGATAAATAGTGCTTACTCTTGATTTTACCAAGCCTTCTGATAAATAGTGTTTACTCTTGATCTTACCAAATCCTTCTGATAAATAGTGCTTACTGTTGATCTTATTAAATCCTTCTGATAAATAGTGCTTACTCTTGATCTGATCAAATCCTTCTGATAAATAGTGCTTACTCTTGATCTTATCAAATCCTTCTGATAAATAGTGCTTACTCTTGATCTTATCAAATCCTTTTGATAAATAGTGCTTACTGTTGATCTGATCAATTCCTTCTGATAAATAGTGTTTACTCTTCATCTTATCAAATCCTTCTGATAAATAGTGCTTATTTTTGATCTCATTAAATCCTTCTGAAAAAAACTGTGCTTACTCTTGATCTGATCAAATCCTTCTGATGAATAGTGCTTACTGTTGATATGATCAAATCCTTCTGATAAATAGTGCTTACTGTTGATCTGATCAAATTCTTCTGATAAATAGTGCTTACTGTTGATCTGATCAAATTCTTCTAATAAATAGTGCTTACTGTTGATCTTATCAAACCCTTCTGATAAATAGTGCGTACTGTTGATTTTATCAAATCCTTCTGATAAATAGTGCTTACTGTTGATCTTATCAAATCCTTCTGATAAATAGTTCTTACTCTTGATCTTATCTAGTTTATGAAGTAGATTTATTTAAAGATCTTTGGACAAGTAGCAAGAACTTTTTTCTTAATTGGAAGAAAAAAAGGCTATTTATCAAAATTAACCATTTTACAGCATTTTAAATTTTAAAATTTTGTTATGATAAATTATGCAAATTTATGCAAATTTATGTTATTGATATTTTGTGCCATGGACATGGGAAAACAAATGAATTATATTAACTTATTGTTGTTCAATCCATCGCCAACATTATATGAATGAGAAAGATTGAATATGATGAAGAGCTTCTGAATGTCCACATACATACCCACAATCAATAGTTAGCAGGAGAATGCAGTCTGGTGATTTTCAGTGACTGAAATTTAGGACAGAAGTTTAAAGGAATATTCCCATGGATTTTCATTTTTTCATATATGATAAGAGAAACAAAGTGGTGAAAAAACTATGTTAATATCTTATTCCGTTTAGAAGTTACAAATTTTTTTTAAGTATTTTTGAAGTTGGACAAAAGTGACTGATTGGCAACATCTGTGATGTCATAGAGACTATTTCAATAAAACGTCTTTTGTATTTCATCAAAAATGATAAAAAAATGATGAAGATCCATGGGAATATTTCTTTAAAGAATTACATGACAAATTTAGTATTTTACTCCAAATTCTGATTATCCATAACATGGAAATTACAGTTGCTTTGGACCTAAGGTAAAGACCACTGTTCAGAACATTACATCAGTACCTTTAGATACTTCTGTTTAGTTAAAGAACAACCCTGTTTTGAAATTAATTAAATCTTCTCCTCAAATTTAATTTGCACTTTAACATCATCACACGTATGATTTATATGAAATTGAATTAAACATGTGCCACCTGTTAACCTTATTGTTAACCCCATTCTTTCTTCTCTCTTTTTTTCAGTATGTGGAGATATTCATGGTCAATTCTACGACTTGATGAAGTTATTTGAAGTAGGAGGCAACCCAGCTACCACACGCTATCTCTTTTTGGGTGATTATGTCGATAGAGGGTACTTTAGTATAGAAGTAAGTGGAATATCTTTATATTTCTCAGGCGCGTGCTTTTACCTCCAGGGGATGGGCATATTTCCTCCAAATTGTAGAGGGACAGTGTTGCATTATTATTATTATTATTATTATTTATTAGATGGTTATAAAAAAATATTAAAAAACCTAAATAAAAACAACAACTATAAAAACATGTTCAAATGCACTGTATATAAAACAAAGAAATGTAGAAATTATCAAAGGAGTGAAACTAAAATATAAATCCATTAGTAACCTAGTATACCGGTATGCAAATATGATAAACGATAAAAAATCAAATTTAAAAGCTATAAAATTAAAATGTAAAAATAAAAATATAAATGTTGAAGAGGGTGAAAAACCTTATATACAAAAATGATCAACAGTAAAACACTACAAACTCTAAAAGCACAACCAGGTAAAACCCTCAAAGAAATTAAAAATAAGCCTTACTGAATAAATGGGTTTGAAGCTTAGATTTAAAAAGGCTGTAATTATCTATACATCTCAGATCATTAATTCCACAAAGCTGGGACAACATGACTGAAAGATTTAGGTTTTAATTTTTGAAGTTCTGATTCAATGTACGTTTAAAAACATGCGAGATGAAGAGCGTAAGGTTTTAGTGGGGGGTGGGGGGTAAATAGATATAAGATCACAAAGGTACTGTGGTGCTAGATTGTTAATGCAAAGGGTACTTTATTATATAAGTAAGTGGAATATCTTATTATTATTTTTTTTATTTTTTTAGATTCTGCCAGCCCTGGCTGTAGGTGTATTGAAAGTATTTAGATGTATAACTTGTAATAGTAAATGATTGAACGAGGGTCACATTGAAAAATTAGCAAAAACCATGAGTTGGGCAGTTTAGGAATTGTAAAAAAAAAAATTACAGAAAAAAAAGTACAGTTGTGGCTCAGTAGAGAAACCAGTTTGGTTGCAGGTTCGAGTTTCAGAGTTCTGTCCACAGCTTCAGTGGAATGCTATGAATAATATATTGTGTGTGAAATTCAGACTCGTAATTTGGCCTCTCCACACCAAATTCTTTTATTTTTCGTCCATTGTCATGCTTTTTTCTCAGTCAGTGCATATTTTCATTATTTTGTATTGAAGGTGTGTATCTATGCATTGCATGAATTCCTGGGCCTCTTTACTTGATTTTCATGTGTTGGTGTTTTTTGGTCCCCACCAATTTGCATAATTGTTTTTACACGTTTGGGCCTTTTAATGTGGGGATTTCTTTAATTCTTAAGTAAACCAATGAGGGAATGAGTTTTGTAGATTTTGTTAAAATTTATTGGATTTTAATCTTGTAACTGATCCAGTTTCTTTGTCTCCCTTATCTTGAGCATCTATGGAATGATTCTCATATTGAGCATCTATGGAATGATTCTTATCTGCCTCTATGGAATGATTCTCATCTGCATCTATGGAATGATTCTCATTTGCATCTATGAAATGATTCTTATCTGCATTTATGGAATGATTCTCATCTGCATTTATGGAATGATTCTCATCTGCATTGATGGAATGATTCTCATCTGCATTGATGGAATGATTCTCATCTGCATTTATGGAATGATTCTCATCTGCATTTATGGATGATTCTCATCTGCATTTATGGAATGATTCTCATCTGCATTTATGAAATGATTCTCATCTTGAGCATCTATGGAATGATTCTTATCTGCATTTATGGAATGATTCTCTGCATTTATGGAATGATTCTCATCTGCATTTATGGATGATTCTCATCTTGAACATTTATGAAATGATTCTCATCTTGAGCATTTATGGAATGATTCTCATCTGCATTTATGGAATGATTCTTTGCATTTATGGAGGAATGATTCTCATCTGCATTTATGGAATGATTCTCATCTGCATTTATGGAATGATTCTCATCTTGAGCGTCTATGGAATGATTCTCATCTTGAGCATTTATGGAATGATTCTCATCTGCATTTATGGAATGATTCTCTGCATTTATGGAATGATTCTCATCTGCATTTATGGAATGATTCTCATCTGCATTTATGGATGATTCTCATCTGCATTTATGGAATGATTCTCATCTGCATTTATGGATGATTCTCATCTTGAACATTTATGAAATGATTCTCATCTTGAGCATTTATGGAATGATTCTCATCTGCATTTATGGAATGATTCTCATCTGCATTTATGGAGGAATGATTCTCATCTGCATTTATGGAATGATTCTCATCTGCATTTATGGAATGATTCTCATCTTGAGCATTTATGGAATGATTCTCATCTTGAGCATTTATGGAATGATTCTCATCTGCATTTATGGAATGATTCTCTGCATTTATGGAATGATTCTCATCTGCATCTATGGAATGATTCTCATCTGCATTTATGGAATGATTCTCTGCATTTATGGAATGATTCTCATCTGCATTTATGGAATGATTATCATCTGCATTAATGGAATGATTTTCATCTGCATTTCAAATGTTTTTTGTCAGTTTGATGCTAATTGGAACTGCATGCAAATTCATGACAGGGAAGGAGACAGCCAAAGTCTTAAAACCAGCGTCAACCCCAATATGTCAAAAGAATCGCAAGAGTGGCATCATTTTGACAATGTTTTGAGTAATTAATGGGATGTAATGGTCATGTCCCCTGGGGGTTGCCATGGAATAATGCATTAAACAGAGTAGTGGAGAATTTTATTTGCAGCTAATTTTGATGGCATTGTAGAAGATTAACAGCTAATAAATTGATGTTTTTTCAGAGTAAGAGGTCTGATGTTGGAAGCTTCTTTGAAAGTGTATTCTTTATATACAATAAACAAAAGAGTAAGTGGAAACCTCTCGGAGTAAACAATTGAGGTTTATGTTTTTGTACATGAAGTGAAAAGAGGATAAATCAAGCATTTTCATATTTGATTAATTTAAGGTAAACTTTGCATTTGGATTTTTTTTGTTGAGAAAAGTGCTGAATGCTTTCTTTGCTTGAAGGGAGAAGAAGTTACTGGAAAATAATTACAGTTTGAATAGTTCATTGTGCATTGCAAAGTATTAAAGGTGTATTCCTGGTGTATTCCTGCGAATTTTTAGTTTCATATATGGGATAAAGAATTTTAACAAATTGGTGAAGAAACTTTGCTGTTTTACAGGGGTGGCCCTTCCCGCCCCTCCGTATGCCCGCCCTGCCACTCTGGGGGTCTGCCCTGCCCCCTGGGGTCCGCCCTGCCCCTCATGAGAAAAATAAATATCTTTTTATTTCTAGATTATTATTATTTTTTAAACTTAATAATCTTAATTAACCTCATAAATGAATACAGAACACAGAATGATAGCATAGTAAGCAATTGTCCTGTTTGTAACGGGGCCCCTGGACTCCATGCCGAAAAGACGCAGCGCTTCGCGCGCACATTAATGTGCCCCTCAACAAGTCTAGCACCCTGCCCCTATTTAAATCAAGCTAGGGGTCTGAACAATGTTGATATCTTTTTTTATTTGAGAGTTATTGGAACTTCAAAGATCTTCTCATTGTGTTGAAAAATAACTTGCAGTGTAAAGTGTGATGTCATAGCTACAGATCCAAGATAATTCTTCATTTATTTGTATCAAATCAATTTATTTTTCTTTCATTTAGAGTGTAAGATATTAGCAAATGGGCAAAGTACGTTCTTGTAAAGTGCATGGTATACCCTATCTCAATAGTGAAACAAAAAATGCTTCCAACAATAAAAAAAGAGGTAATTTATTTTCAAAGAACCAGGGTTTGACAAATATAGTCGGCAGGTCGCCAATGGTGGCTTACAAATTTTGATCTGGTGAGTGCATTTGTACTGCTTACTGCTTATAGCCATCTTGGCGACGGTAAAAAACATTGTGCTGGGAGATAGCTTCTCAGAAAAGTCAAATGCCCCGTAAGCAAGCTTGGTTACAAACCCTGATTAAACACACAACATAGGCCACAGTACATGTATGTAATTCATACAAATATGCAAATCAATGCACACGTACTGTACATAACCTTTTGTGGAACAAATGTCAAAGCTCAGATATTTTTCCGAGGAAGGCGATGTTTCAAACCCAAATTCACTGCATAAAAGCACATGGAAATCAGCCACGCCTCCTGTGTTGATTCGTCCCGCTCACTATCCAATTGAAACGTGTAATTACACCTTGTATCGTGTTGTATGGGGCAGTACGGTTTCCCGCAACTTGCAATAGAATGGCCCACGTGCGTTAGTGAATCAATGCACTCTATGGTAGCTGCCCTGAACTTGCGGGGGCGGAGCAATGGGTGAACTCTCTTATCCAATAAATGTACTGATAGCTTCGGGTCTGGCAGATTTCCCAACTTATTCATTTCTATGCATGTGTGAGAAGACACTCCCTGAATAGTACGTAATTTCGCGAGAGAAAACCATGAAGATTTTCCTGGGTGCAGCGGGGCCGGTGAATGGAAATTCTTGTTATGAAATGGTCCCTGGGAATTACTATATATCCATTGTAATTAGTATTAATTTGACCCTCGCTGCCGTGGTGCCGTTAAGGCATCATCAAACAAACTAATTTGTATGAAAGTATGGGCGATATTTTGAGACAAATCCCTGCTCCCGTGTCCTCCCTATTTTGAAAGAGATGTGTCTTTTCTTAACCCAAGAAAGGGGCCGTAATATGATTAGATTTGTTGTGATTTTGCCACATTTTATTATTGGTTACGTATGTGAGTTGTTACCTTGCTGTTAAAATTCTAATGTCATGTGATTTGTGCGTTTTTTTGCCTGTTTTATGTTTTGTATTACAGTCAGTTCCCAGCGCAGTGAAAAGTCACTTCGTTTCTTCTTTACGTATTCCACAAGCTGAAACAAGCCATTTTCCGATGAAGATTATGACTCTGTGACATTACGACTCTTTGTCATTTTGTTTTTATTGGGTAAAATACGGATGTAGAATTCAATTTTTTTCAGGTTTATATTAAAGAATTTAATGAATGATATGAGATTTTATAAGAAAAACAAAGAACCAAAAATTTAATAAACTAACTGCCTTCCAGAAAACGTGGTCATAAAACATTTTCTAGATCTTGGCCCCGAAAGATTTTTAGACATATGTTGAAGAAATTCTCTTTTACCTTGATTTGCATAGTTATTGATGTAAATTTGTGGAAGAGAGTCAGGAGCTCGTTAGTTTTGGACCTATTTTTAGAAGGTCTAATCCGACGTATGCACACATCATGCGATACACTGTGATTGGGCAAAGTCGGTCACATGGTTTTGTTTAGAATGATAAGCAGTGGAAGCTTGTGATGCACAGTGTTATGTGTATATACATTCTTTGATATTGTGAGCGCCGTCGTTGGCCATAACATACCCATTTTACTTGTTTTCATTCCTAAATAACTTTCAGTGGTTTTTGTTTAAATTCTACAAGCATAAAGGTATTTTTAACAATAACCTGGCTTAATTAAAGTACATATTGCACTTACAGCAGTGGTCTAACACAATCATAAATGGGCAGTGGTCTAACACAATCATGAATGGACGATTCACTTTCACCTTTGATCAATGCTTTGAGGGAGATCATTTGACATAGTCAGGGGCAGAGAATTGGCACCCTGTTGTTAAGCATTATCACTTTGAACCCCTAATACAAAAATAAAAAATACTCAATTTTGTGATGGTGGCTTCTGAATGAATTTTCCCTACTACTTGAAGACTATATAACAGAGTTGAGTTTACAATTGGAATTGCAGTTTTTTGTTATAATGGTTCATGAATCCTATATTCATGCTAAACACAGAAACGGCCATTTTGTTAGCTGGGTATGGTGAGGGGTTGACACAGTGCACATGCTTTATTTGGTCATAGGCAGTCAATTTTTCCAGATTGTTGTTAAATTCCGTCATCCTTCATCAGTTAATCTTCCGATTCTCATCAATGGCGGATCCAAGATTCAAGAAAGGGGGGTGGCCAGAGGAGTTTCTCATCAAGGTGTAACTGTGCAAGCACTGAGCAGGGGTGGGTCGGGAGGGGGTGTCCAATTTACGAAAAAGCTGCATGGGTCCACTGGCTTGTTTATTCGAAAACTTGAAAAAGTCTTTTTTGGAAAAGTATTTTTTAGTGGCCACATACCCAAAGGGTGGAGGACGCCATCAGTAAAACGACATTAAAATGAAACACTTCTTTGCTGCAACTTCACTATCTTAATGTGAAGTTGTGTCAAGAATGTTCCCCAAATACCCTCGCTTTGGGTTCAAGCCTCAATACAATTATGACTTTTGTTTCAAGCATGCCTCAATACAATTAGGGCTTTGGTTTCAAGCATGCCTCAATACACTTAGGGCTTTGGTTTCAAGCCTCAATACCGTTAGGGCTTTGGTTTAAAGCATGCCTCAATACAGTTAGGGCTTTAGTTTCAAGCATGCCTCAATACAGTTAGGGCTTTAGTTTCAAGCATGCCTCAATACAGTTAGGGCTTTAGTTTCAAGCCTCAATACAGTTAGGGCTTTGGTTTCAAGCATGCCTGAATACAGTTAGGGCTTTAGTTTCAAGCATGCCTGAATACAGTTAGGGCTTTGGTTTCAAGCATGCCTCAATACAGTTAGGGCTTTAGTTTCAAGCATGCCTCAATACAGTTAGAGCTTTAGTTTCAAGCATGCCTCAATACAGTTAGGGCTTTAGTTTTAAGCATGCCTCAATACAGCTAGGGCTTTTGTTTCAAGCCTCAATACAGTTAGGGCTTTGGTCTCAAGCCTCAATACAGTTAGGGCTTTGGTTTCAAGCATGCCTCAATGCAGTTAGGGCTTTGATTTCAAGCATGCCTCAATACAGTTACAGTAATAACCCTCCTTGCACCAACCATGTTTTGCCCCTGCCAACTAAAATTTATTACAGCCGCCTCATGATGCTGACAAAGTATATTGTTTCAAAATGAGGTTTGGGAATCAGATCTATCAAAGATTCATACTCAAATAAGTAAAAAGGATAATGAAAATCATATGCAGAAATTTTATTTGACAAATGACATGAGTATGATTATAAACAGAAAATAAGATATAAACAATACCACAGTCATACAAATGAATATTTATGTATATTATAAATCATTACTGTTAATATTCAACCCAGCAATTACTGAGTATCTTAATCATGGGTAATCAACATGCCCATCAAGCTCTAGTTAGCCTGCATACAGAGAATGTATGAGAATCAAAAAACAGTGAATTGCTGATATTTTTTGGGTAAATACATTCTTGCAGCAAATGCAATTTGTTTCTTCTCATAGCAGTTGATAGCAGTTGACACCATGACACCCCTTTGAGGTCCGATGATGGGTCTTTCTATTGAGGTCTGCTTGATGGGTCTTTCCGTTGAGGTTCGCTTGATGGGTCTTAGGTCAGGATATAGCAGTTTATACCCTGACACCCGGTTAAGGTCCTCTTGATGGGTCTTTCTTAGGTCAGGATATAGCAGTTTGTACCCTGACACCCCGTTGAGGTCCACTTGGTCTTTCTTAGGTCAGGGTATACTGTAGCAGTTTATACCTTGACACCCCATTGAGGTCCACTTGATGGTCTTTCTTAGGTCAGTGTATAGCAGTTGACACCCTGACCCCCTGTTGAGGTACGCTTGATGGGTCTTTCTAAGGTCAGGGTATAGCAGTTGACACCCTGACACCCCGTTGAGGTCCACTTGATGGGTCTTTCTTAGGTCAGGGTATAGCAGTTGACACCCTGACACCCCGTTGAGGTACGCTTAATGGGTCTTCCTTAGGTCAGGATATAGCAGTTGACACCCTGACACCCCGTTGAGGTCCACTTGATGGGTCTTTCTTAGGTCAGGGTATAGCAGTTGACACCCTGACACCCCGTTGGGGTCCGCTTGATGGTCTTCCTTAGGTTAGGGTATAGCAGTTGACACCCTGACACCCCGTTGAGGTCCGCTTGATGGATCTTTCTCAGGTCAGGGTATAGCAGTTGACACCCTGACACCCCGTTGAGGTCCGCTTGATGGTCTTCCTTAGGTCAGGGTATAGCAGTTGACACCCTGACACCCCGTTGAGGTCCGCTTGATGGATCTTTCTGAGGTCAGGGTATAGCAGTTGACACCCTGACACCCCTTTGAGGTCCACTTGATGGGTCTTTCTGTTGAGGTCCACTTGATGGGTCTTTCTGTTGAGGTCCACTTGATGGGTCTTTCTGTTGAGGTCCACTTGATGGGTCTTTCTGTTGAGGTCCACTTGATGGGTCTTTCTGTTGAGGTCCACTTGATGGGTCTTTCTTAGGTCAGGGTATGTTTTCTTATAGTTTCAAATAAACGAGGAATTGTAACAGAAAACAAAATATGTAAGTTATGAGCAAAAAAGACAAAAATGATTGTTTTCTCGATAACCAAAATTGTTTCTTTTTATAAATTCTGTGTAAGCACACTGAATACTTACCTGTATGCACGCCCTTCATACTCTTCATAGATTAATGTTTCTTCAGTTTATATTCTTTTAAATAATATTCTAATGTTTAGTTGATACACAACTCCACTACTTAAAACACACACCAAACCGTAACAATAAGGTTTAGCTGGGCCTTTATTACAAATTTAATACTTTACAAATAAAAGAGAAGGTCCTAACATAGGCCTTAATTAATTTATTCTTATAGGCAGTAAGCCTGCATTAGCCCCACATTAGCATTAGTTTATAGTTAAGCACTAACAGTAAACAGCCTATCCTAAAGTTTTAATACCGAGTCTTAAATTAATAAATGAAATGCCTAGAAAGTTACGTTGACTGTGTTTTTGACGAACGAGGTGGCCTTAATATATCGATCATGACAGATCAACACTTTACATGCCTGAAACAAATCTGAGAATCTTGACCCAATTCAACTGCAAAGTATTGTCATTAATCTTCACTGTGGCCCCACACAAATTTCATTGGGTCAGAAAACGTATTGCTTCATCTACTGATTTATATTTACATTTTGACTTAAATTTCTGGAAGGTAAGGAGCTTGGCCACTATTTGGTCTAAAATTTACTCAATATTTCAATGCATAATTCTCTTAAACACATATCTCAAAAATGGTGTAGAAAAGCTTGTAAAGTTGATCAATCGAAAGATTCACCTACCTCGCCATCTTGATTGCTGCAGCATACCCACGTATTACCCCCCCTCCCTTTCCCCCATGCAAAGATAATTCATTCCTCCAGTGGTTAGTTTCGCGAAAACAGCATAATTATCAAAGTGGGCGGAGCTCTGTGCAAAGAAAGTGGCGTCACATCATCTCGTTAATGCGACACTAGGAACTGATTGTATTCAGAAAGGTTGTACAGGGGGCATGCAAGAGCTTCCCTCGCTCCCTACAACTCAATTGCTGAGTTCTTCCAGAAAAATCCTCTGGATAAAATTATCTCCTTCCTTCATCATGCCTCCCTCTACAACCATATTCAATTCTCCTCTTCCACCCCCTCTCTACTTTGTTTTTGTTTCAACCATGCACCTCCCCTCACAATCACAGCTTTCTGACCTTTTGTCCTTGAATTTCTCTCATTCTCCCCCTGTTTCCTTTCCTTCCTACCTCTAGAATGATCTGACCTCTCAGGCACAATTTGACCTTAGTTGTTGTGGTGCCGTTAAGCCATCATCAAACAAACAAACAAACAAGTATCAAGAAAAATATGTCGGGGTCGTACAAAGTTATCATGACCTTTAGTGGCGTGTCTTCTGTCCCAGTGTCTCAACACTCCTGAGGGGATGTTTTAATTTCTCAATGTATTTCTATATTAAGATTTAAAAGTGTTGACGTGATCTGAAAGAACATTATTAATTTAAAGACTCATTGCACTGTATGTCCTGCACTTGAATCTCGATATCATTTTTGTTCTGGACTGTTGTTAGTTCAAAAGTGATTAAATAATTATCAGATAATGGGGAAAGAAATCCAAACAAAATTGTTTTCTTTCATGGAAAAATTTACATGTACGATCACTTTACAAGTTCACAGGTTTTTGCTTCTATAAGAATTCTAGGGGCCGAAATTTACCTTTCATGCTGCGGGATAATATCCTCAAACCCATGCCATGTGTTATCAGCATCACAACTTAAAATGGCAAGGGAGTGGCTTAATTTAGCAAGCCTGGGTGTGGGCGAAATTCATTCACATTGAGTACAACACATTAAGGGAGGGGCAATGAGTGAGCCCATTATCCATTCAATACATCGTTAGCTGAAAGGTGGGAAATTCCCTTTATTCTTTCCTTTAAGGCATGTGTATTTGGTATGTACAGTATGTATGTATGTATGTATGTATGTATGTATGTATGTATGTATGTATGTATGTATGTATGTATGTATGTATGTATGTATGTATGTATGTATGTATGTATGTATGTATGTATGTATGTATGTATGTATGCATGCATGCATGCATGCGCATGCATGCATGCATGTACCTACCTCTGGTGAGTCTGCAACCGGTGAGTTCACAACTGGTTATCAAAGGCCGTGGCCGTCTTGATATAATGTCCAGCCTTGGATGCTTTCTGGACGTTAAACCTTGCTATGCTATGCTATATATGTATGTTACGTGCGTGTAAATATACGAATGATGTTGTGTGAACAGGGATCTGATGTATGTGATTCTGTGTTGTTGTTGCTATGCATGGTTTTATGCTGTTTGAAGTGTACTGAAGTGTAGGACATTTTGTGTGGTGAGAATACAATGATTTTAACAGTTTAATGTTTCTGATTGTGGCAAATTATTTTTTTATTTTGGCGACCACAAAATTGGTGTAGCTCGCCACCTGCTTTTTGTTTTTGTTTTTGTGGAGACCTGCAAAGAACTGCATAAACATTGTCATGGATCTGCAGCTATGACATCACATTTGACACAATGCGAGGTCACTTTTCAACACTAAATTTTTGAAATGCAGTATCTCCTAAATGGAATAAGGTATCAATGTGGTTTTTGTACCAATGTGTTTCTGTACCCGCCCTCTTTCACAAATAATAAGAAAATGAAAATTCACAGGAATATTCCTTTAAGATGATGATTAAGTTATCTCAGCTGTTAAAATGTCCACCTACTGCAGTACCTGACGGTGGGTGTGGTTGAGTAACAATGGTCAGATTTCTTTGGGGTTCCTTCCAAGTTTCAAGAATTATTTAAAATAGTTATTTGGAATAATATTTTTGAATTACCCAATTTGATCTCCCATTACATATTTGCTAAATAAAGATACTTTACACTCTTAAACATATTTTTTGAAACAACAATTTTACCACAAATGAAAAAGTAATTATAAATTGAATATCTACTGTAGTTTTAGTCAGTACGCAATAATTCAAATCAATTATAAATAACAATTTGCTTTTCAGCCCTAGCAGCAGTGAGCTGACATGCCCTAGTTTCGTATTAATTGTCTGATGGCAGTAATCACTACTCCTTCAGTATGATTATTTCATAATTTGCAATAAGTTGGTGGCAACAATTGTAAACTTTGACATATATATTCATATAGATAAAGTCTCGGGAGGACTATAAAATTCTTTTTTTCAAACGAAGAAGAATAAGTACGTTCTATTTTGAGGTAGGAATGAGTCTCATGATTTGCGGATGCAATTTCAACAGGGTCGTCGTTTTTGATGGTGATGTCATGCATATTAATGAAAAGGCGGGGTTTGTAAAAATCTTAGAATGCTCATCTTTTAACAATCATGTCTGTTTTGTTTCATGTTTTGTAGAATTATGATGTTAGCTAGTTTGTACATGTTCATTTAAAAAACAAAACAAAAAAACAAACATTGAATTTCATTATTATGCTTAGTGGGCGGGGCTTAATATGATTTTGGTGAAGAGAGGTTGTAAACACGATATTTCAAGAACGATTCATGTTATGTCAAATATTTCATGATGTGCAATGGCATAACAGTTAATACAAAATCAATCGGCTTAAAAAAAAAGCATCAAACCACAGAGCATTTTGGTTCTGGTTGAATTTTCATTCAAATTGGTGAGCGAGCATTTGTGTGATAGTCATGTATTGTGTGCTGGAATGAAATCTTGATATCTGCACAGTAACATTGGTTTATTGTTGAAAATGCTGAGGTGGTTTGTTGAGTACATTCCCAGATACATGTTTAGTATGTTCCCAGATACATGTTTAGTATGTTCCCAGATACTTGTTGAGTATGTTCCTAGATACTTGTTGAGTACGTTCCCAGATACTCCTTGAGTACGTTCCCAGATACTCCTTGAGCACGTTCCCAGATATTCGTTAAGCATGTTTTTAGATACTCGTTGAGTATGTTCCCAGATACTCGTTGAGCATGTTCCCAGATACTTGTGAGTATGTTCTTAGATACTTGTTGAGTATGTTCTTAGATACTCGTTGAGTACGTTCCCAGATACTCGTTGAGTATGTTCCTAGATACTTGAGGCATTCTCTTGCTCAGTCAATAATGATCACTTGAATGGTGCAGTGGTTGGCAGCCAATTTTTTTTTTTTTAAGGTCATGGATTCACCTAAATGTTTTGTGAAACAGGTTTAAATTATGAGTAACACATTGTTTAAGTTTTAAGTTGAGCCCGTCTTGTTGAAACTTTCAGAACTTTTTTGGGATGTTGGTGGGGGGCTCATAATCCAAAGGGCCTTTCTAAACTCTCTTTGATATTGTTGTGCATCACGTAATTTCATTATTAAATTGTATGCATTTTGTTCAAACATTGATTGGAATACACATATTTATATGTCTCAGATTGATCAATTCGCGATGCATATTGTCCGTTAATCAATCAATACGCGACGCTTATTGCCCGTTAATCGATCAATACTTGGCGCATATTGTTCGCTAATCGATCAATATGTGACACATATTGTCCGCTAATCGATCAATACACAACACATATTGTCCGCTATTCAATCAATACACAACGCATATTATCCGCTAATCGATCAATATGCGACACATATTGTCTGCTAATTGATCAATACGCGTCACATTGTCTGATAATTGATCAGTACGCGACACATAGTGTCCACTAATCGATCAATACGTGACACATAGTGTCCACTAATCATCAATACGCGACGCATATTGTCCGCTAATCACTTAATTAGGAAGAGCTTCCTTCTTGCAGCTAACCCTACTTACATCTATGTGCTGCAGGCGTTTGAGTCCTTGGTAGATACTGTTTTAGTTTTTTGAAAGGTTGTCTATGCTATTGATAAAGCAGTCACAATATTAGAGCATAAAGTCATTCCAGCATTATACCATTACGATGGTACCCATTTAAATTACAAATTGAATTATTGACCTTCCCTGGTTGATCTTCTAGGTAATCAACACTACCAGTTTATCGTTTGACTGAAGGATTGAATGATGATACTTGAAATGTTATAAGCACATTAATTTAATTATAAATCTCTGAAGATTTTAATGTAGTAGTACAAACATAAGCTGTGTTTTTGTAAAAGAGTGGGTTGGGGAAAGGAACTTATCTGAGGCTCAAGCAGTCAGATTACTCCTAGGGACCAAGGAGTCAGTTGACTCTTGGGGACCAAGAAGTCAGATGACTCCTAGTAAGCAAGGAGTCAGATGACTCCTAGGGACCAAGGAGTCAGATGACTTTCAGGGACCAAGGAGTCAGATGACTCCCAGGGACCCAGGAGTCAGATGACTCCTGGGGACCAAGGAGTCAGATGACTCCTAGGGACCTTTTCTTCATGTTTTTTTGTGTGATTATTGTACCTTTATATGTATTAAAGTCTGTGTATTACAAGTCCTTAAATTTTGAAAATATCATGTGACTGATGAAGAGTTGAGAATATTATAGTTATGCAGAGTTTGTGATGTACAGTATACATGTGCAGTATACATGCGCAGTATACATGCTCAGTATACATGCGCAGTATACATGTGCAGTATACATGCGCAGCATAAATGCGCAGTACACATGCACAGTATACATGCACAGCATAAATGCGCAGCATACATGCACAGCATACTGTACAGCTTACTGGACAGCATACTGTACAGCATACTGTACAGCATACTGTACAGCATACTGTACAGCATACATGTACAGCATACATGTACAGCATACATGTACAGCATGCTGTACAGCATACTGTACAGCATACTGTACAGCATACATGCACAGCATACATGCACAGCATACATGCACAGCATACATGCACAGCATGCTGTACAGCATACTGTACAGCATACATGTACAGTATACATAACTCCGTCTTTACGTACTTCTGTGATTTCTTTCCTTCATCAGACATAATGACAATTGCTTTAACATTAAGATTTTGATCAAGGGTATGTTAAAACTAAAAATATTTCCCAGAATTCATTGCGTTTTGATTATGAAAGAGGATTTGATAGAGAAATCACTATATAAAGACTTGAAACACCTGTTAGAGAAATCGCTTTATAAAGACTTGAAACACCTTTTAGAAAAATCGCTATATAAAGACTTGAAACACCTGTTAATATGAGAAATCACCATATAAAGACTTAAACACCTGTTAGAGAAATCACTATATAAAGACTTGAAACACCTGTTAGAGAAATGACTATATAAAGACTTGAAACACCTGTTAATGTGAGAAATCACTATATAAAGACTTAAAGATTAAAACACCTGTTAGAGAAATCACTATATAAAGACTTGAAACACCTGATAGAGAAATCACTATATAAAGACTTGAAACACCTGATAAAGAAATCACTATATAAAGACTTGAAACACTTGTTAGAGAGATCACTATATAAAGACTTGAAACACCTGATAGAGAAATCACTATATAAAGACTTGAAACACCTGTTAGAGAAATCACTATATAAAGACTTGAAACACCTGATAGAGAAATCACTATATAAAGACTTGAAACACCTGTTAGAGAAATCACTATATAAAGACTTGAAACACCTGATAGAGAAATCACTATATAAAGACTGGAAACACCTGTTAGAGAAATTTATCTACCTACTGTGGTGTAGCGGTTGTCTTACCTGTCTAGAGACCACGAGGTCCTGGGTTCAAGCCTGGGTTGGGTAGACATGCCAGTTTACCACAACTGGTTATCAAAGGCCGTGGACACTGACTTGGTTGTCGATGTTATGTCTGTCCGTACGTCGTACCTGTGTTCTCGTCCGAGTCATATTAAGCGTTTCATGATAGCATTGTTACTATCATAACCGAATACGCAGGCGACGACCCGTCATTGTAATTGTGTGTTCACTCTTCGTCGTTGTGAGAAATGACTATATAAAGACTTGAAGCACTTGTTAGAGAGATCACTATATAAAGACTTGAAACACCTGATAGAGAAATCACTATATAAAGACTTGAAACACTTGTTAGAGAGATCACTATATAAAGACTTGAAACACTTGTTAGAGAGATCACTATATAAAGACTTGAAACACCTGATAGAGAAATCACTATATAAAGACTTGAAACACTTGTTAGAGAGATCACTATATAAAGACTTGAAACACTTGTTAGAGAGATCACTATATAAAGACTTGAAACACCTGATAGAGAAATCACTATATAAAGACTTGAAACACTTGTTAGAGAGATCACTATATAAAGACTTGAAACACCTGATAGAGAAATCACTATATAAAGACTTGAAACACCTGTTAGAGAAATCACTATATAAAGACTTGAAACACCTGTTAGAGAAATCACTATATAAAGACTTGAAACACCTGATAGAGAAATCACTATATAAAGACTTGAAACACCTGATAGAGAAATCACCATATAAAGACTTGAAACACCTGTTAGAGAAATCACTATATAAAGACTTGAAACACCGTTAAATGTTCAAATTCTAACTAATTTTGATTATTTGCAGTTTGCATGGTTTTAATATATTTACAATGTACCTTATTTTGTTTTTACTTGTCAAAGAAGGTGCATTTCATAAAATCTGTTGAGTCAGGTTCAGAACCTGATTTGAGACATGATTTGAGATACTGCAAGAATTGCAGAATTCTATTAGTCTTGAGGAATTCTATTAGTCTTGAGGAATTCTATTAGTCTTGAGGAATTCTAGCAGTCTTGGGGAATTCTAGTAGTCTTGAGGAATTTTAGTAGTCTTGAGGAATTCTAGTAGTCTTGAGGAATTCTAGTAGTCTTGAGGAATTCTAGTAGTCTTGAGGAATTCTAGTAGTCTTGAGGAATTCTAGTAGTCTTGAGGAATTCTAGTAGTCTTGAGGAATTCTAGTAGTCTTGAGGAATTCTAGTAGTCTTGAGGAGTTCTAGTAGTCTTGAGGAATTCTAGTAGTCTTGAGGAGTTCTAGTAGTCTTGAGGAGTTCTAGTGAGTCTTGAGGAATTCTAGTAGTCTTGAGGAGTTCTAGTAGTTGGAGGAATTCTAGTAGTCTTGAGGAATTCTAGCTGTCTTGAGGAATTCTAGTAGTCTTGAGGAATTCTAGTAGTCTTGAGGAATTCTAGTAGTCTTGAGGAATTCTAGTAGTCTTGAGGAATTCTAGTAGTCTGGAGGAATTCTAGTAGTCTGGAGGAATTCTAGTAGTCTTGAGGAATTCTAGTAGTCTTGAGGAATTCTAGTAGTCTTGAGGAATTCTAGTAGTCTTGAGGAATTCTAGTAGTCTTGAGGAATTCTAGTAGTCTTGAGGAATTCTATTAGTCTTGAGGAATTCTATTAGTCTTGAGGAATTCTATTAGTCTTGAGGAATTCTATTAGTCTTGAGGAATTCTATAAGTCTTGAGGAATTCTAGTAGTCTTGAGGAATGCTAGTAGTCTTGAGGAATTCTAGTAGTCTTGAGGAATTTTAGTAGTCTTGAGGAATTCTAGTTGAAAGCCTGACACCCCGTTGAGGTCCACTTGATGGGTCTTTCTTAGGTCAGGGTATAGCAGTTGACACCCTGACACCCCGTTGAGGTATGCTTGATGGGTCTTCCTTAGGTCAGGGTATAGCAGTTGACACCCTGACACCCCGTTAAGGTCCACTTGATGGGTCTTTCTTAGGTCAGGGTATAGCAGTTGACACCCTGACACTCCGTTGAGGTCCACTTGATGGGTCTTTCTCAGGTCAGGGTATAGCAGTTGATACCCTGACACCCCTTTGAGGTCCGCTTGATGGTCTTCCTTAGGTCAGGGTATAGCAGTTGACACCCTGACACCCCATTGAGGTCCGTTTGATGGATCTTTCTGAGGTCAGGGTATAGCAGTTTATACCCTGACACCCCTTTGAGGTCCGCTTGATGGGTCTTTCAGTCGAGGTCCGCTTGATGGGTCTTTTCGTTGAGGTCCGCATGATGAGTCTTTCCATTGTGGTCTACTTGATGGTTCTTTCCGTTGAGGTCTACTTGATGGGTCTTTCCGTGGAGGTCCGCTTGATGGGTCTTTCCGTTGAGGTCCGCTTGATGGGTCTTTTCGTTGTGGTCCTCTTGATGGGTCTTCCATTGAGGTCCGCTTGATGGGTTTTTTAGTTGAGGTCCACTTGATGGGTCTTTCTATTGAGGTCTGCTTGATAGGTCTTTCCGTTGAGGTCCGCTTGATGCGTCTTTCTTAGGTCAGGGTATGTTTTCTTATAGTTTTAAATAAACGAGGAATTGTAACAGAAAACAAGATATGTAAGTTATGAGCAAAAAAGACAAAAAAGATTGTTTTCTCGATAACCAAAATTGTTTCTCTTTATAATTTCTGTGTAAGCACACTGAATACTTACTCGTTTGCAGGCCCTTCATACTCTCCATAGATTAATGTTTCTTCAGTTTATATTCTTAAATGATATTCTAGTGTTTAGTTGATACACAACTTCACTACTCAAACTACTCAAAACACACACCAAGCCGTAACAATAAGGTTTAGCTGGGCCTTTATTACAAATTTAATACTATACAAATAAAAGAGAAGGTCCTAATATAGGCCTTAATTAATCCATTCTTATAAGCAGTAAGCCTACATTAGCCCCACATTAGCATTAGTTTAAAGTTAAGCACTTACAGTAAACATCCTATCCTAAGGTTTTAATACCTAGTCTTAAATCAATAAATGAAATGCCTGGAAAGTTACGTTGACTGTGTTTTTAAGGTACGAGGTGGCCTTAATTTATCGATCATGACAGATCAACACTTTACATGCTTGAAACAAATCTGAGAATCTTGACCCAATTCAACTGCAAAGTATTGTCATCAATCGTCACTGTGGCCCCACACAAATTTCATTGGGTCAGAAAACTTATTGCTTCATCTACTGATTTATATTAACATTTTGACTGTAATTTCTGGAAGGTAAGGAGCTTGGCCAATATTTGGTCTAAAATTTACTTAATATTTCATTGCATAATTCTGTTAAACACATATCTCAAAAATGGTTTAGAAAAGCTTGTAAAGCTGATCAATCGAAAGATACAAATGTTGTATTTTCACCTACCTCGCCATCTTGATTGCTGCAGCATACCCACGTATTACCCCCCCCCTCCCCCACGCAAAGAGAACTTATTCCTCCAGTGGTTAGTTTCACGAAAACAGCGTAAATATCAAAGTGGGCGGAGTTATGTGCGAAGAATGTGGCGTTACATCATCTCATTAATGCGACACTGGGAACTGATTGTATTAGGGGGGCATGCAAGAGCTTTCTTCGCTCCCTACAACTCAATTGCTGAGTTCTTCCAGAAAAATCCTCCGGATAAAATTATCTCCTTCCTTCATCATGCCTCCCTCTACAACCATATTTAATTCTCTTCCACCCCCTCTCTACTTTGTTTTCGTTTCAACCATGCACCTCCCCTCACAATCACAGCTTTCTGACCTTTTGTCCTTGAATTTCTCTCATTCTCCCCCTGTTTCCTTTGCTTCCTACCTCTAGAATGATCTGACCACTCAGGCACAATTTGACATTAGTTGTTGTGGTGCCGTTAAGCCATCATCAAACAAACAAACAAACAAGTATTAAGAAAAATATGTCGGGGTCGTACAAAGTTATCATGACCTTCAGTGACGTGTCTTGTGTCTCAGTGTCTCAACACTCCTGAGCGGATGTTTTAATTTCTTAATGTATTTCTATATCAATATATAAAAGTGTGTTGACGTGATGTGAAAGAACATTGTTAATTTAAAGACACATTGCACTGTATGTTCTGCACTTGAATCTCGATATCATTTTTGTTCTGGACTGTTGTTAGTTCAAAAGTGATTAAATAATTATTAGATAATGGGTAAAGAAATTCAAACAAAATTGTTTTCTTTCTTGGGAAAATTTCCATGTACGATCACATCACAAGTTTACAGCTATTTGCTTCTATAAGAATTCCAGGGGCCGAAATTTACCTTTCATGCTGCGGGATAATATCCTCAAACCCATGCCATGTTTTATTAGCATCACAACTTAGAATGGCAAGGGAGTGGCTTAATTGAGCATGCCCGGTGTGGACGAAAATCATTCACATTGAATACAACACAGTATTAAAGGGAGGGGCAATGAGTGAGCCCATTATCCATTGAATACATCTTTAGCTAAAAGGTGGGGAATTCCCTTTATTCTTTCCTTTTCTGCATGTGCATTTGGTATGTACAGTATGTATGTATGTATGTATGTATATATATGTATGTATGTATGTATGTATGTATGTATGTATGTATGTATGTATGTATGTATGTATGTTTGTATGTATGTATGTATGTATGTATGTATGTATGTATGTATGTATGTATGTATGTATGTATGTATGTATGTATGTATGTATGTATGTATGTATGTATGTATGTATGTATGTATGTATGTATGTATGTATGTATGTATGTATGTATGTATGTATGTATGTATGTATGTATGTATGTATGTATGTATGTATGTATGTATGTATGTATGTATGTATGTATGTATGTATGTATGTATGTATGTATGTATGTATGTATGTATGTATGTATGTATGTATGTATGTATGTATGTATGTATGCATGCATGCATGCATGTACCTACCTCTAGTGAGTCTGCAACTGGTGAGTTTACAACTGGTTATCAAAGGCTGTGGCCGTCTTAATATAATGTTCAGCATTGGATGCTTTTGGGACGTTAAACCTTGCTATGCTATGCTATATATGTATGTTACGTGCGTGTAAATATATGAATGATGTTGTGTGAACAGGGACCTGATGTATGTGATTGTGTGTTGTTGTTGCTATGCATGGTTTTATGCTGTTTGAAGTGTACTGAAGTGTAGGACATTTTGTGTGGTGAGAATACAATGATTTTAACAGTTTAATGTTTTTGATTGTGGCAAATTATTTTTTTATTTTGGCGACCACAAAATGGGTGTAGCTCGCCACCTGCTTTTTGTTTTTGTCTTTGTGGGGACCTGCAAAGAACTGCATAAACATTGTCATGGATCTGCAGCTATGACATCACATTTGACACAATGCAAGGTCACTTCTCAACACTAAATTTTTGAAATGCAGTATCTCCTAAATGGAATAAGGTATCAATGTGGTTTTTGTACCAATGTGTTTCTGTACCAGCCCTCTTTCACAAATAATAAGAAAATGAAAATTCACAGGAATATTCCTTTAAGATGATGATTAGTTATCTCAGAAGCTGTTAGAATGTCCACCTACTGCAGTACCTGACGGTGGGTGTGGTTGAGTAACAATGATTAAATTTCTTTGGGGGTTCCTTCCAAGTTTCAAGAATTATTTAAAATAGTTATTTGGAATAATATTTTTGAATTATCCAATTTTATCTCCCATTACATATTTACTAGATGAAGATACTTCACACTCTTAAACATATTTTTTGAAACAACAATTTTACCACAAATGGAAAAGTAATTATAAATTGAATATCTACTGTAGTTTTAGTCAGTACGCAATAATTTAAATCAATTATAAGTAACAATTTGCTTTTCAGCCCTAGCAGCAGTGAGCTGACATGCCCTAGTTTGGTATTAATTGTCTGATGGCAGTAAACACTACTCCTTCAGTATGATTATTTCATAATTTGCAATAAGTTGGTGGCAACAATTGTAAACTTTGGTCTTGGGAAGACTATAAAATTCTTTTCTTCCAACGCAGAAGAATAAGTACGTTCTATTTTGAGGTAGGAATGAGTCTCATGATGTGCGAATGCAATTTCAACAGGGTCGTTGTTTTTGATGGTGATGTCATGCATATTAATGAATAGGCGGGGTTTGTAAAAATCTCAGAATGCTCATCTTTTAACAATCATGTCTGTTTTGTTTCATGTTTTGTAGAATTATGATGTTAGCTAGTTTGTACATGTTCATTTAAAAAACAAAACAAAAAAACGAACATTGAATTCCATTATTATGCTTAGTGGGCGGGGCTTAATATGATTTTGGTGAAAAGAGGTTGTAAACAAGATATCTCATGAACAATTCATATTATGTTAAAAATTCATGATGTGCAATGGCATAACAGTTAATACAAAAATTAATCAGCTTAAAAAAAAAGCAACGGAACCACAGAGCATTTTGGTTTGGGTTAAATTTTTATTTAAATTGGTGAGCATTTGTGTAAAAGTCATGTATTGTGTGCTGGATAAAAATGAAATCTCTTGATATCTGCACAGTAACACTGGTTTATTGTTGAAAATGATGAGGTGGTTTGTTGAGTACGTTCCCAGATACTTTGTTAAGTACCATATTTTCTCTAATAAACGCCCCCGGGGCGTTGCATTTGGAAAACAGGGGGCGTTTATTCGAGGGTAAAGTATGAAGAAAAAATGTAACTTACAAAAGAACGGCAATTTCTTTTAGGCCTATGATATTAGTTTCTTTAAGCGATTTTTGTGTTTTTAGCATTATTGTGCATGGATTATTAATGGAATATACTCTTTGCATATTTTCCACTTGGTTACGTTCGACTTACAGCCTTTTCAAGTCACATTCGTAAGTTAAACGTGCGTGTTACATCCTGAAAGTATGAAAAGTGACGGAGGAAGAAGGGGGCGTTTATTAGAGAAAATATGTTGTTCCCAGATACTCGTTAAGTATGTTCCTAGATACTCGTTGAGTACGTTTCCAGATACTCGTTGAGCATGTTCCCAGATACTCTTTGAGTACTTCCCAGATACTCGTAGTACGTTCCCAGATACTCGTTGAGTATGTTCCCAGATACTTAAGGCATTCTCTTGCTCAGTCAATAGTGATCACTTGAATGGTGCAGTGGTTGGGAGCCAAATTATTGTTAAGGTCCATGGATTCACCTAAATGTTTTGTTTCAACTGCAAGATAGGAACAGGTTTAAATTACGAGTAAAACATTGTTTAAGTTTTAAGTTGAGCCTGTCTTGTTAAAACTTTCAGAAATTGTCGGGATGGTGATGGGGGCTCATAATCCAAAGGGCTTTTCTAAACTCTCTTTGATATTGTTGTGCATCACATGATTTCATTATTAAATTGTATGCATTTTGTTCAAACATTGATTGGAATACACATATTTATATGTCTTAGATTGATCAATACGCGATGCATATTGTCCGTTAATCAATCAATACACGACGCTTATGCCCGTTAATCGATCAATACTTGGCGCATATTGTTCGCTAATCGATTAATATGTGACACATATTGTCCGCTAATCGATCAATACACAACCTATATTGTCCGCTATTCAATTAATACACAATGCATATTATTCGCTAATCGATCAATATGCGACACATATTGTCTGCTAATTGATCAATACGCGTCACATTGTCCGATAATCGATCAGTATGCGACACATAGTGTCCACTAATCAATCAATACGTGATGCATATTGTCCGCTAATCGATTAATTAGGAAGAGCTTCCTTGTTGCAGTTAACCCTAGTTACATCTATGTGCTGCAGGCGTTTGAGTCCTTGGTAGATACTGTTTTAGTTTTTTAAAGGTTGTCTATGCTATTGATAAAGCTGTCACAATATTAGAGCATAAAGTCATTCCAGCATTATACCATTACGATGGTACCCATTTAAATTACAGATTGAATTTTTGACCTTCCTGGTTGATCTTCTAGGTAATCAACACTACCAGTTAATCGTTTAACTGAAGGATTGAATGATGATACTTGAAATGTTATAAGCACATTAATTTAATTATGAATCTCTGAAGATTCTAATGTAGTAGTACAAAAATAAGCTGTGTTTTTGTAAAAGAGTGGGTTGGGGAAAGGAACTTATCTGAGGCTCAAGCAGTCAGATGACTCCTAGGGACCAAGGAGTCAGTTGACTCTGGGGACCAAGAAGTCAGATGACTCCTAGTAACCAAGGAGTCAGATGACTCCTAGGGACCAAGGAGTCAGATGACTTCTGGGGATTAAGGAGTCAGATGACTCCTGGGGACCAAGGAGTCAGATGACTCCTAGTGACCTTTTCTTTAAGTTTTTTTGTGTGATTATTGTACCTTTATATGTATTGAAGTCTGTGTATTAGGAGTCCTTAAATTTTGAAAATATCATGTGGCTGATGAAGAGTTGAGAATATTATAGTTATGCAGAGTTTGTGATGTACAGTATACATGTGCAGTATACATGCGCAGTATGCATGCACAGTATACATGCGCAGCATAAATGCGCAGTACACATGCACAGTATACATGCACAGCATAAATGCGCAGCATACATGCACAGCATACTGTACAGCATACTGGACAGCATACTGTACAGCATACTGTACAGCATACTGTACAGCATACTGTACAGCATACTGTACAGCATACTGTACAGCATACTGTACAGCATACATGTACAGCATACATGTACAGCATACATGTACAGCATGCTGTACAGCATACTGTACAGCATACATGTACAGCATACTGTACAGCATACATGTACAGTATACATAAGTCAGTCTTTACGTACTTCTGTGATTTCTTTCCTTCATCAGACATAATGACAATTGCTTTAACAGTAAGATTTTGATCAAGGGTATGTTAAAACTAAAAATATTTCCCAGAATTCATTGCGTTTTAATCATGAAAGAGGATTTGATAGAGAAATCACTATATAAAGACTTGAAACACCTGTTAGAGAAATCGCTTTATAAAGACTTGAAACACCTTTTAGAAAAATCGCTATATAAAGACTTGAAACACCTGTTAATATGAGAAATCACCATATAAAGACTTAAACACCTGTTAGAGAAATCACTATATAAAGACTTGAAACACCTGTTAATGAGAAATCACTATATAAAGACTTATAGATTAAAACACCTGTTAGAGAAATCACTATATAAAGACTTGAAATAAAACACTGATAGAGAAATCACTATATAAAGACTTGAAACACCTGTTAGAGAAATGACTATATAAAGACTTGAAACACCTATTAAAGAAAATCACTATATAAAGACTTATAGATTAAAACACCTTGTTAGAGAAATCACTATATAAAGACTTGAAACACCTGATAGAGAAATCACTATATAAAGACTTGAAACACCTGATAAAGAAATCACTATATAAAGACTTGAAACACCTGATAGAGAAATCACTATATAAAGACTGGAAACACCTGTTAGAGAAATTTATCTACCTACTGTGGTGTAGCGGTTGTCTTACCTGTCTAGAGACCACGAGGCCCTGGGTTCAAGCCTGGGTTGGGTAGACACGCCAGTTTACCACAACTGGTTATCAAAGGCCGTGGACACTGACTTGGTTGTCGATGTTATGTCTGTCCGTACGTCGTACCTGTGTTCTCGTCTGGTCATATTAAGCGTTTCATGATAGCATTGTTACTATCATAACCGAATCGCAGGCGACGACCCGTCATTGTAATTGTGTGTTCACTCTTAAATTTGTCGTGCTAGAGAAATGACTATATAAAGACTTGAAGCACTTGTTAGAGAGATCACTATATAAAGACTTGAAACACCTGATAGAGAAATCACTATATAAAGACTTGAAACACTTGTTAGAGAGATCACTATATAAAGACTTGAAACACTTGTTAGAGAGATCACTATATAAAGACTTGAAACACCTGATAGAGAAATCACTATATAAAGACTTGAAACACTTGTTAGAGAGATCATCACTTGTTATATAAAAAGACTTGAAACACCTGATAGAGAAATCACTATATAAAGACTTGAAACACTTGTTAGAGAGATCACTATATAAAGACTTGAAACACCTGATAGAGAAATCACTATATAAAGACTTGAAACACCTGTTAGAGAAATCACTATATAAAGACTTGAAACACCTGTTAGAGAAATCACTATATAAAGACTTGAAACACCTGTTAGAGAAATCACTATATAAAGACTTGAAACACCTGATAGAGAAATCACTATATAAAGAACTTGAAACACTGACTTGAAACACCTGATAGAAAATCACCATATAAAGACTTGAAACACCTGTTAGAGAAATCACTATAAAAGACTTGAAACACCGTTAAATGTTCAAATTCTAACTAATTTTGATTATTTGCAGTTTGCATGGTTTTAATATATTTACAATGTACCTTAATTTGTTTTTACTTGTCAAAGAAGGTGCATTTCATAAAATCTGTTGAGTCAGGTTCAGAACCTGATTTGAGACATGATTTGAGATACTGCAAGAATTGCAGAATTCTATTAGTCTTGAGGAATTCTATTAGTCTTGAGGAATTCTATTAGTCTTGAGGAATTCTATTAGTCTTGAGGAATTCTATTAGTCTTGAGGAATTCTAGTAGTCTTGGGGAATTCTAGTAGTCTTGAGGAATTTTAGTAGTCTTGAGGAATTCTAGTAGTCTTGAGGAATTCTAGTAGTCTTGAGGAATTCTAGTAGTCTTGAGGAATTCTAGTAGTCTTGAGGAATTCTAGTAGTCTTGAGGAATTCTAGTAGTCTTGAGGAATTCTAGTAGTCTTGAGGAATTCTAGTAGTCTTGAGGAGTTCTAGTAGTCTTGAGGAATTCTAGTAGTCTTGAGGAATTCTAGTAGTCTTGAGGAATTCTAGTAGTCTTGAGGAATTCTAATAGTCTTGAGGAATTCTAGTAGTCTTGAGGAATTCTAGTAGTCTTGAGGAATTCTAGTAATCTTGAGGAATTCTAGTAGTCTTGAGGAATTCTAGTAGTCTTGAGGAGTTCTAGTAGTCTTGAGGAATTCTAGTAGTCTTGAGGAGTTCTAGTAGTCTTGAGGAGTTCTACTGAGTCTTGAGGAATTCTAGTAGTCTTGAGGAGTTCTAGTAGTTGGAGGAATTCTAGTAGTCTTGAGGAATTCTAGTAGTCTTGAAGAATTCTAGTAGTCTAGTAGTCTTGAGGAATTCTAGTAGTCTTGAGGTTCTAGTAGTCTTGAGGAATTCTAGTAGTCTTGAGGAATTCTAGTAGTCTGGAGGAATTCTAGTAGTCTTGAGGAATTCTAGTAGTCTTGAGGAATTCTAGTAGTCTTGAGGAATTCTAGTAGTCTTGAGGAATTCTAGTAGTCTTGAGGAATTCTAGTAGTCTTGAGGAATTCTAGTAGTCTTGAGGAATTCTATTAGTCTTGAGGAATTCTATTAGTCTTGAGGAATTCTATTAGTCTTGAGGAATTCTATTAGTCTTGAGGAATTCTATTAGTCTTGAGGATTTCTAGTAGTCTTGAGGAATGCTAGTAGTCTTGAGGAATGCTAATAGTCTTGAGGAATTTTAGTAGTCTTGAGGAATTCTAGTAGTCTTGAGGAATTTTAGTAGTCTTGAGGAATTCTAGTAGTCTTGAGGAATTTTAGTAGTCTTGAGGAATTCTAGTAGTCTTGAGGAATTCTAGTAGTCTTGAGGAATTCTAGTAGTCTTGAGGAATTCTAGTAGTATTGCATGCAAAAAGATTAATATAGAGCTGAAAATGAATGAGAATTGTTAAAACAATTCATCTATACTATAAAAATGTTCTAGAATTATATCCCTACTATAGGAAAATAGGTAGCTCAGTTGGCAGAGCGCACGACTGAGGTGCTGGAGGTCCCGGGTTCAAGGCTAAGTCAGGTCTAACTAGATTTTTCCACAGCTATGCAGACAGATACGCCGAACGTCAAAGCAGAAGCATTTCGTCTGCAGGTCCTACTCATTTAGCTGTTGAGAGAAGTGACAATGGTTGAATGGTGCAGACCGTCCTTTGGATGGGGCGTTAAGCCGTTGGTCCCGACGGCAGGTCAGTCGCCCCCTGCCTGGTTCTCTGAACACTATTTAAGAAGAGAAGCATGAAAACGCGGTGTTTATTCACTTCCCATCCTGGCCCAGTAAAAAGTTCATGTTCATTGATTCTTTGGCAGCCAGAGAACTTGACTATGTATGTATGTGTGTGTGTGTATATATGTATGTGTGTATGTATGTGCGTGTGTGTGTATGTATGTATGTATGTATGCTATCTATCTTCTACCTGTCATCAATTTTCATGCAGTATTCTCCTGCTAAACTCTTTACAGTTTATAATGCTTTAAGATTGTTATAACATAACATAACAAGACTATGGGCTAAGAAGGGTTAGTCAGTCACCCCATAAAAAGCCCAAACAAACACCACCACTATCACAAAAAAATAAAAAAATAAAATAAAAGACTTCCAGAGTTAGTAAATAACTTATCAATGTTGACTTTGAAATGTTGAACAAAATTGGGGCTAACTATCCACTCAGTCAAACCATTCCAGTCATTAACAACTCTTTGCGAAAAGCTAAATTGCTGAATATCTATCTGTGAGAACCCTTTGGTCAACTTCAAACTGTTACCACATGTCACATGAGGATTAGCTAAAACATGAGGATTAGCTAAAACATGCAAGAAATAACAGAAAGTCAAAGCATCACTACCAGATAGAAACTTGAAAACCTGAATTATATCGCCACGTACTCTTCTCAACTCAAGCGTGGTTAGACCAAGAATTCACAACCTAGATTCATAAGAGAGATTCCTTACTTCGGGAATGAGTCTAGTGGCTATATGAAGCACTATTGATGCTTAAAGCTTTCTGCCATATGTTAACAGGATATGCATCATCATCAACATAGAAATATAGCAACAATATCAATGCTCGATCGCTGGATACACAAAAAAGATATAGACACAAGACTTGCAATCCTGGTAGTCTGTTTGTACTACTGCACAAATTGTAGGGCCTTACTAGGCATACTGAATAAGTATGTTTGAATATTAAGTTATAACATATGGCAAGGTGAAAAGCTTTGAAATCTGAGTAAAAATGTTTTTGATATTTTAAAAAGCTAAATTATTTTAGTTGCTGCATGAGAAAGGAAAGTTCAAAGATTTGAGACTTCATTTGTGATGTAGTGTTTGGAAGGCAGTTAGCCCAAAGATATGAGCCTGCATTTGTGACGTAGCGTTTGGAAGGCAGCTAGCCCAAAGATATGAGCCTACATTTGTGATGTAGTGTTTGGAAGGCAGCTTATGAGCCTACATTTGTGACGTAGTGTTTGGAAGGCAGCTAGCCCAAAGATATGAGCCTACATTTGTGACGTAGTGTTTGGAAGGCAGCTAGCCCAAAGATATGAGCCTACATTTGTGACGTAGTGTTTGGAAGGCAGCTAGCCCAAAGATATGAGCCTACATTTGTGACGTAGTGTTTGGAAGGCAGCTAGCCCAAAGATATGAGCCTGTTTGTTTGGAAGGCAGCTATCCCAAAGATATGAGCCTACATTTGTGACGTAGTGTTTGGAAGGCAGCTAGCCCAAAGATATGAGCCGACATTTGTGACGTAGTGTTTGGAAGGCAGCTAGCCCAAAGATATGAGCCTACATTTGTGACGTAGTGTTTAAAAGGCAAATATCTCCAGATTGTTGTCCTTATATTCCTCAAAATAAATAATCTATAGATTAATATAAGAATTTCAGCAGCTGCATGTTGATTTGTGTGTGTGTGTGTGTTTGGGGGTAGAGGCATTGTCAGGACAAAGATGCATGCGGTCAGGTGACTCAGTTGAAATTCAGATAAAGAGTTTGCATACCTGTCATGTAGAATAATCAACTCAAATTGGATATAAAAGGCCATGTGCCATCCGTCTCTCAGTTCACAATATTGGGAGATTCATTGATTTTCCAAATATATGACTTTTTTTCTAATTGTGATAATTGTGACAGTGATATTGATGGTGATGGTAATGGTAGTGATGATGATAGTTAGTGTTGTTGGTGATGATGGTGATGATGATAGTTACAGTGTTGTTGGTAATAATGATGGTGGTGATGATGATAGTTACAGTGTTGTTGGTGATGATAATGGTGGTGATAACGATAGTTACAATGTTGGTGATGATAATGATGGTGGTGATGATGGTGGTGATGATGATAGTTAGTGTTGTTGGTGATGATAATGGTGGTGGTGATGATGATAGTTACAGTGTTGTTGGTGATGATAATGGTGGTAGAGATGACGATAGTTACAGTGTTGTTGGATAATGATGGTGGTGGTGATGATGATAGTTACAGTGTAGTTGGTGATGATAATGGTGGTAGAGATGACGATAGTCACAGTGTTGTTAGTGATGATAATGGTGGTAGTGATGACGATAGTTATAGTGTTGTTGGTGGTGATGATGATGATGGTGGTGATGATGATAGTTGTAGGTGTTGTTGGTGGGGATGTTGTTGTAATGATGATTTGATATTGTTAAATTGGTTGATGATAATTCTTATGTAAAGATGATAGTGATAATGGTGATGTTGGTGAAGTGATATTCATGTGTTGATGACCATATTGGTGGTGGTAAAAATGGTATTGATGGCAATTATTTTAGAAGTCATGATGGTGGTGATGGCTATCATGGCGGTGATGGCTATCATGGCGGTGATGGCTACCATGGTGGTCATGGCGGTGATGGTTATCATGGCAGTGATGGCTATCATGACGGTGATGGCTGTGATGGCTATCATGGCGGTGATCGCAATCATGTCGGTGATGGCTTTCATGGCGGTGATGGCTATCATGGTGTTGTGGCTATCATGGCAGTGATGGCTATCATGGCGGTGATAGTAGTAATGGTTATTATAGTTTTGATGGTGAAGATGATCACAGTGATGATGATCACAGCGATGATGATCACAGTGATGATGATCACATCAATGATGATCACAGGGATGGTGATCACAGGATGATGATCACAGCGATGATGATCACAGTGATGATGAATCACAGCGATGATGATCACAGCGATGATGGTCACAGTGATGATGATCACAGCAATGATGATCACAGCAATGATGATGATCACAGCGATGATGATGATCACAGCAATGATGATGATCACAGCAATGATGATGATCACAGTGATGATGATCACAGCGATGATGATCACAGCGATAATGATCACAGTGATGATGATCAGTGTTGATGACAGTGAAGATGCCATTTTGTATATATGCTCATAGCTACTTGATTGGGTGCAGTCTGGTCTGGAATCTTTGGATTTTTGCTCCCAGCTGCTGGATTGGGTGCAGTCTGGTCAGGAATCGATGATCACAGCAATGATGATGATCACAGCGATGATGATGATCACAGCAATGATGATGATCACAGCGATGATGATGATCACAGCAATGATGATGATCACAGCAATGATGATGATCACAGTGATGATGATCACAGCGATGATGATCACAGCGATAATGATCACAGCGATGATGATCAGTGTTGATGATAGTGAAGATGCCATTTTGTATATATGCTCATAGTTACTGGATTGGGTGCAGTCTGGTCTGGAATCTTTGGATTTTTGCTCCCAGCTGCTGGATTGGGTGCAGTCTGGTCAGGAATCCATGCAATTATGCTCCCAGCTACTGGGTTGGGTGCAGTCTAGTCAGGCATCTGTGCATTTGTGCTCCCTGTTATTGCATTGGGTGCAGTCTGGTCAGGAATCTGTGCCATTGTACTCCCTGGATTGGATGCCGGTCCTTTTAATGTCACTAAATGCCCTAACTGGTACATCAGTTATGCTTTGTATTAATGTGGGTGCAGTCTGCCCTCACCTTTCATTAACTGCTGATTGGTGGTTGATAACTCATATGTTCCAATTACTTTCTTTATGTTATGTTCCCTTAGGACCTGGCCATTACCAAAACACGTGCCATGAGTGAGTTGGATGCCCACAGATAGACATGTTCCATAGCTTTAGAAACACGTGCCATGAGTGAGTTGGATGCCCACAGATTAGAATGTTCCAAAGCTTTATAAACACGTGCCACGAGTGAGTTGAATGCCCACAGATTGACATGTTCCATAGCTTTATAAACACGTGCCATGAGTGAGTTGAATGCCCACAGATTGACATGTTCCATAGCTTTATAAACACGTGCCATGAGTGAGTTGAATGCCCACAGATTGGCATGTTCCATAGCTTTATAAACACGTGCCATGAGTGAGTTAAATGCCCACAGATTGACATGTTACAAAGCTTTATAAACACGTGCCATTTATAAACACGTGCCATGACAGATTGACATGTTCTATAGTTAAATGAATGCCCACAGATTGACATGTTACAAAACACGCTTTATAAGTCTTGACATGTTCCAAGCTTTATAAGTCTTTAATGGTTTACAGGCAGCACTCCACCCAAAAACTTTTGACTTTTCCCACCTTCCTCTACCTACTTTTGCCCCCTTTTTTTGCACCCCTGCACTTCCTCTCTCGTCCCCAGTTTCCTGGTTATTAGTCCCTGTACTTCTCTCAGACTTCTCTTATTTTATTTTCTTCCTACTTGTACTTAAGGAATGATCTAACCTCTCAGGCGAAATCCGACCCTCGCTGTTGTGGTGCCATTAAGCCCTCATCAAACAAACAATCAAACTTTTACCTTGATCATATTCTTCCACATGTTTTCTTTCCTCAAATCTGTTCTTCAACAAACAATCTGCCTTTTCTCCTCGAGACTGTTGTTAGTATGGTTTTGAATGCTGTCAAGAAGTATGACTATTGGCAGATTAAACAACTTCAGTTCCATCATAACCCCTGGCAACTGTAAATGGATTGGCGTTTGATAGTACTTCTTGAAGTCAGGATATACTTCTCTTGCCGGGTTACTTAACTGTCTGTCATTTGGTGATTCCAGATACAACCTCCATCACCTTTGTGAACATTGTTAACATTTTCTTGTGCATGGTCCATTCCAATAACAGTAAATGTCACACCAATGGTAAAAGGCTACTTAGTTGGCAGCCATTTTTAATTTGGCAGCCATTTTTAATTTGGCAATCACTTTTAATTTGGCAGCCATTTTGAATATGGCAGCCATTTTGAATTATGTATTTATATCCATGTCATATAACTTAATTGAAATTAAACAAAAAACAGATTATTTTACAAAGTAATAGGGACCACCAAGATATACACCCAACTTGCTACTAATGTGGCAGCCATTTTTAATTTGGCAGCCATTTTTAATGTGGCAACCATCTTGAATTAGGTTTTTAAATCCATGTGATATACAAGAATTGACATTGAATGAAAAACAGATTATTACAAAGTAATATGAATCGTGAAATATTCATTTTCAGATGTCAATTTTTACTCTACCAAGATGGCCACCAAAAAAATGAAAACCATTTTTGGGGTATATTTTATGATGTATTTAGTCGAAATAATATGGTTTGCAAGATCGTACCAAAATTTTCCATTCAACTACATAAGGGCATGCACTCTATCTGCCTTATATAAATATCGTTAAGTGTTTATCTTTTGTAGAGAAAGGAGTATTGATACACCCAGCAGCAACACTTGCTGCGAAGATAAACTGTGATGTCATTCTCTGATGAGTCATATTTTATTTCTCCATCTAAAGCTCGATATTAAATAAACTGCCTGGAGTTCATGTAGATGAATGCCCCCTTATGTTGTAAACTGATAGTTTCGCTGACCCAATTAAGTCAACTGCTTCACGATGGACACATTAATCCACTTTATCCTTGACCATAATTGACCGTTGAGCAGAGAAGTGCTCTCTTCTACTACAGCTTCTTCTCACAGAGAATAAAATTGCATTTTCCATTTTAGTATGACGTCACACCAGATGATGTGGAGTGTTCATCCCACACAAATCACACGATGCACACAAGCCATGCTGAAGCATACCTGTGTGAAGATAGATGTATAATAAGGTCTACTGTACGTCAAATGCAATCAAGCCCAAGGCTAAGTCGTGAAGTCACGATTGTTGCTTCTGCAAACAATATTACTTCATTGAGAGTAATAACGTTGTGAGCAAACAGTCAAGTCACAGCCTGTGTTTGTTAACAGGAAAGAACAAATGTGTAGGGATGGTTGTGTTGCATTTAGAATAAGCTGAATACTTTTATGAGAATAATGTTTGTCACTTACCGAGGTGATGTCAAAACTTGCTCTGTCCTGATTGGTACTTTTGTTGCAGTTTTTGTTATAAAATGCGATTCATATGGTTTTGATATCAACAAACTCAACCTACTTCCCTGTTCATTTTGTCGTTTAAACTTTTGATGATCACCCATCATTGCTTAATTGCTTCCTGAGAAAGTGGACATTACTTGAAAAATTGAAATTGCTTCCAAAAATTTCCTTGAAATTGGATGCATTTTATACTTATAGGATATGATCTTTAAGGAATAACAACCACATTTTGAATACCTCTCTTTGTGTAACTTTTCAGTGTATGACTTGGAATGCACAAGACGTTACGTAGCATGAGTTACCGAGAGATGTATGTTTTAATATATTTTCAAAATCCTCCCAATTTAATTGATGACACTTATTATTCTTTTACTACCTGTAGTGCCTAGAGTATAAATAGTATGAACTTGCATGAAACACTATCCACCATATGATTATGACCCAACAAAAACTGTAGGATGAGTTACCAGTGGAATGAGTTACCAATGGAATGAGTTACCAGTAGAATGAGTTACCAGTTGAATGAGTTACTTAGAATGAGTTACCATTAGAATGAGTTACCAGTAGAATGAGTTACCAGTAGATTAAGTTACCAGTAGAATAAGTTACCAGTAGAATGAGTTACCAGTAGAATGAGTTACCAGTGGAATGAGCTACCAGTGGAATGAGTTACCAGTGGAATGAGCTACCAGTGGAATGAGTTATTAGTAGAATGAGTTACCAGTAGAATGAGTTACCAGTAGAATGAGTTACCAGTGGAATGAGTTACCAGTAGAATGAGTTACCAGTAGAATGAGTTACCGATGTAGCATGAGTTACCAATGTAGCATGAGTTACCAATGATTACCAATGTAGCATTACCAATGAGTTACCAATGATTACCAATGTAGCATGAGTTACCAATGTAGCATGAGTTACCAATGTAGTAGCATGAGTTAACAGTTTTATTAATATTACTAATTATTATTATTATTATTATTATTAAATTACATTTCTATTAGCATTTCTTATTCTAACAATAAGCTCTAAGTGCTTTACAAAATGAAAATATACAATATTCAATTTAAGAATAATGTAAACATAGATAATATACGACATATGTTAAAAAAGATAAAAGGTATAAAAGTATAAAGGCAACAGGAATAATGTAAAGCTAGCAAGGGAAAACCAAGTTTAAAAGTTTAAATGCGTATAGATCTTAAAAATATAAAATTTCAAAATTTAGGTTATTATACAATTTGGGATAGAAAGAGTAAAAATACATGTGAAAATCTAAACAAACTGAAATTATAAAAATGCTAAGAAGTATGAAAATCTGTAAGTAAAGTGAGAGATTTAATATCAAGAATAATGACTAAAATACTGTCTAAAAAGGAATGTTTAAGTCACGTTTAAAAGCTGATGAGCAATACATTGCACCTTATAGTGCACAGGAGTTTATTCCATTCATTTGGTGCATAGGCATTAAAGCAGCGATCCCCAAATTTGTTTGAAGTTCTTGGTATTTGGAGTAGATGCTGACCTGATGATCTTAAAGTACGAGATGGTTGGTGGGTTTTGATTAATAGGGCTAGATAATCAGGGGCTGTACCTTGCAAACAATTAAAACAGAGAACTAAAATTTTAAAATGCATAGATATTCAACTGGCAGCCAATGAAGCTGGAATAAGATGGGTGTAATGTGATCTCCATAAGCTGTACATGTTAAGAGTCTAGCGGCGGAATTTTGAATCAACTGTAGACGATGAATTAATAATTTGTTGACACCAATCAAAAAAGAATTTGCATAATCAATTCTAGAAGTAACAAGGGCATGGATCAAGGTTTTTGTTGAGTCAGCATCTAGGAAATGGCGAATTTGAGCAATTGACCTGAGATGATACATTATACTTTGACAGTAGCACGAGTTACCGATGTAGCATGAATTACCATAATTTACAACGCCACAAAATAACAAAGGATTAAGCCATCAGTGCAGAACACTGTAATAGAGGACAGTATAATATTATCCTCTGCATATATGACGGGCTAAGAAGGGTGAGTCACCCCATAAAAAGCCCAAACTAACAACACAAAAAAAAAAAAAAAGAAGATGCCCAGAGCTAGTAAAGAACTTATTATTGTTAACTTTGAAATTGTGAACAGAATTGGAGCTAACCACCCACTCAGGCAAACCATTCCACTTATAAACAACTCTTTGCGAAAAGCTAAAACGCCGAATATCTATCCGTGAGAACTCTTTGGTCAACTTCAAACTGTTACCATGTGTCACATGAGAATTAGCTGAAACATGCAAGAAACAACATGAAGTCAAAGCATCACTATAAGATAAGAACTTAAGAACCTGAATCATATAGCCACATATTCTTCCAACTCAAGCATAGTCAAAGCAAGAATTTGCAACCTAGATTCATAAGAGAGATTCCTAACTTCGGGAATACGTCTAGTGGCTCTTCGCTGAACCTGCTTTAAAATGAACTTTCTTTGCCCTTCCACAACAAAAGACTGCAGGTTTATCGAGTGTAGGTAGAGCTTGCCAATATGGGGTTTAGGAACAATTACATGTTTAAGATGCTACTGTTCAATCAACATACACCTGTGACTTGGTGCGTTTGGAAAAATTAGGATACAAATAAAATAACCAAAGCAGTTGAAGAGGAAACAATTGATGAGCAAGTGGAACATAAGTGCAGTTTAATACCCCAGTTTCTGGAATACTGTTATGTCAAACGCAAACAATCTGCAGTATGTAATGTGGAAGAGGATGCCGTTGTGTCAGAGATTTACATAAGATCTGTGTCTGGTTTTTCAGTGATATAGGTCTTATTCATGAAAAGATACATGTAGGAAATTAGTTTGTTGTTGAGTATGATGGGGTTCACCTTACAGGGGAAGTGATGGAAATTGGGGAAAACAACTTCCATGTTTCAATAATGTACCGTGAGAGAAATAACTGGAAGTGGGCACATCCAAACGATGACAAAACATTTGATCTCAGAGAGCAAATGATACAGAAATTTAGAGAACCAGTCATTGCTAATAACTGTGGCTATTAAAAAAAAACGTTTTCCTAACAAAATCAGGACAAAATGGTCCAGTTTTCTAGAAATTGTTGATAGTTTTCTAGAAATTGTTGAATGTGATCTGAAAATTGTGTGAATCCGTTTCTTGGTTTAAAGGAGGGAAAATGGGTGTAACATAGCAGCAGTTTCATCATTGCTGTTTGGTATTTTAGTATACATAGATTGGCAATTGATAGAGAAACTTAGAGAACCAGTCGTTGCTAATAACCACTGTCATTACAAGTTTCCTGAACAAATTTGGGCAAAATTATGTTTTCTACAAAATGTTGAATGTTCTGAAAATGCATGAATCCATTTTCATGTGTTAAAGGAAGCAGTTTTATTTCACCATTTTGGTGTTTTATTACACTATTTTGGTGTTTTATTACACTGTTTTGGTGTTTTATTACACTGTTTTGGTGTTTTACTACACTGTTTTGGTGTTTTATTACACTGTTTTGGTGTTTTATTACACTGTTTTGGTGTTTTATTGCACTGTTTTGGTGTTTTATTACACTGTTTTGGTGTTTTATTACAGTTTTCGTGTTTTATTACACTGTTTTGGTGTTTTATTGCACTGTTTTGGTGTTTTAATACACTGTTTTGGTGTTTTATTACATTGTTTTGGTGTTTTATTACACGGTTTTGGTGTTTTATTACACTGTTTTGGTGTTTTATTACTCTGTTTTGGTGTTTTATTACACTGTTTTGGTGTTTTATTACACTGTTTTGGTGTTTTATTACACTATTTTGGTGTTTTATTACACTGTTTTGGTGTTTTATTACACTGTTTTGGTGTTTTATTACACTGTTTTGGTGTTTTATTACACTGTTTTGGTGTTTTTTTGCACTGTTTAGGTGTTCTATTACACTGTTTAGGTGTTTTATTACACTGTTTTGGTGTTTTATTACACTGTTTTGGTGTTTAATTACACTGTTTTGGTGTTTTATTACACTGTTTTGGTATTTTATTACACTGTTTTGGTGTTTTATTACACTGTTTTGGTGTTTTATTACACTGTTTTGGTGTTTTATTACACTGTTTTGGTGTTTTATTACACTGTTTTGGTGTTTTATTACTCTGTTTTGGTGTTTTATTACACTATTTTGGTGTTTAATTACACTGTTTTGGTGTTTTATTACACTGTTTTGGTGTTTTATTACACTGTTTTGGTGTTTTATTACACTGTTTTGGTGTTTTATTACTCTGTTTTGGTGTTTTATTACACTATTTTGGTGTTTAATTACACTGTTTTGGTGTTTTATTACACTGTTTTGTGTAATGGCCTCTGTTTGTTTGATATCAAGATATCTCAATAACTGATGATTGGATTTGGATTAAATTTGGTGCATGGTTTTGCTACTGTTTCAGGGAGTGATTACAATTTGTGACTTAATGGAATAGGGGAAGGACAGAAATTGAGGGGTGGGGATGTTTTAGAATGAGATGTGAAGACTTATTTAATTGAAACTTTTCATTGGATTCCAATGGAAATGGAAATGAGGCTAAAAGAATTCAAAACAATCAATTTTTAGACTAAGAAAATCAGATGAAGTGGTTTCTGGTATCAAAGAAAATGAAACAATTGACTTCTTGCATGAAAGGAAAATGATGGAATGTGAATCTTGACTGAATAGAGCTCAAACAAGCCTGAATTAAAATGGAAACTATGATCACAAGTGATGATCCTCAAATGTTTAGAATGCAAATTATTGCAATTATACAGACAAACAGTGAGAAAGATTGTTTGGGGTTAGAACTTGGTTGGCCTGTGGTTTCTGAGGTAGATTGTATTCTGGATGGAGAATGAACAGGAGGCAGAGGTGTATGCTCTGCAGAGTGCTATGATTATAGTTGATCATTTTTTTAGTGGTAGAGAAATTAGGAAGAAAAAAAAAAAAAGAAAAAGAAAAATATGAAAGTAAGCAGATCAATGCCATTATGCATATGGCCAGACAAACTGTAGTGTGAGTTACCATAGCATGAATTACCATGTTCTTTGTAAGTCATTGTTAAACGGTGAGGGGTGTTATTGTTTATGTTATGCCAAGATAAACCTTAGCATAGTAGTTACTTACTACTATATAATCAATTAAGCTGTGGTGTTGTTTGTTTTAGAACATAATACAAATTAAAATGAGATTTTATTTTGTGTCTGTCCTTTAAACACAGCAGGAGTTACCATTGTTCACAGCTGTCTCATGTTCAAGTTGACATCTTACTTTTGTATTGCCATGGAGATCTAGCCTTGAATGTTGGGTATAAAACTAAAAAAAAACAAGGATTTCAATCAAAATAAGTTTAAGAGCTTTAACATGAAGAATGTAAAAGGATGCGCAAAAGTGTGGCATGTGTTACCGTGGAATTGCCAATATGGTTGTGAAAAAGACCATTTCAAAAATCTTCAGGCAGTTATATATCGTTGCACGATAATGATGCCATTTAAAAATTCATTCATTAGATGTTTTTTGGGAAAGTCAAACATAATTGAAGCATTGTGAGAAGGAGTGATGAATAGAATTGTATTGTTTGAAGAAAAGTGTCTTGATATGTTGTTGACTTCTTGTTTCATATGTAGAGGGAAGTAGAATAGTTAAGACACTGCAGAATACTTGTTCTGTTGTCAAATGTGATGTTTAAAGAATTCTTAGCAACAGCAAGTGAAACCATTCACTGTCATTTTCTTGATTTAAATCCTTTGCTTAAAAAATGGGACTGCATAGAAATGAATGATTGATGACCACAATTTTTTTTTTTTGTGTTGGCCTTTTATTTTGCTATCTTGTGTTATGGTTCAATGATATTATGTGCAGTCATGGTAGAGGGTTATTTATGAACATGGAAAGACCAAGGAATCTGAGCCTGTGAGGTATCATTTGTTACTGATATGAGAACGATGGTGCTGCGAGCGCCAGATCTCTCTGTGATTTTTCTGCATACAATGATTTAAAGCAACATATCAAAGATGTTCTTCTTACATGGACAAGTTACTGTCTTCTCCAAATGATATGTTTGCCGCTGTCAACATGCTACTCAACAACAGTTCAAGAATTATTCCATTGGGCAATTGTCCAACCACGCTTGCGAACAACTTTGATGAATTTTCTTGAATAAACTTATTGGACATGCTATCGTAAGCCTCGGTCACTCCTCTCTCACTCACTCCTATCTCCTTTCTGGCTCCCCTGCACCTATCTGCCCCACCTGCAACACGGACCTCTCCATCAAGCATATCCTCTTAACCTGTCCCCTATACCCTTATACCTGAAGTCCAGGTCTCTTCTCTCCTCCTCAATCTCGGTTCTCTTCAAAAACAATCCTTTCTTCAACATTAACAACTTCCTCCGCAACAACCCTTTCCACCATATCTAATCTTCCTTTCTCCTCCCTTCTACATCTTACCTTACACACCCCTTTCTTTTCACCTTATTTTCTCTCCCAAATTCAGCCTATGTCCCCCTTTTCTACCTCGTAATCAATCCTTTATCTCTTCTCTGCCCTAAATCTTGCACCTTAATTTTTTAACACCCTCTTGGCACATTTGACTCTGACTGTCATGGTGCCGTTAAACATCAACAAACCAAACCTGTAATGAACATTTGCAATCTGAACATTTGAAGAAAATCTTCTGACTGAATTTCTTCCCAGGCCATACCATTGTTTTCAGTTTTATTCAATTGAAGCATCATTGTTTGAGCTCTATTCAGCCAGGATTCACATTCCAACATTTTCTATTCTTGGCAGAAACCAATCGTTTCATTTTCTTTGATTCCAGAGAATATTTCATCTAATTTTCTTAGAGTCTAGAAAATTAATTGTTTTTAATTCTTTTCAGCATATTTCCATTTCTATCGGAATCCAATGAAAAGTTTTACCTACTAAATAAGTCTTTTTATTAACCAGATATAGAAGTCTGATCACTGGAATAATTATTTCAAGCAAATGTGAAAAGACTGAACTTATGAAGACAAATTGATGACAAAATGGCACTATTTTGATATGTATTCTATCTATATTTTGCTAACATGTTGAAGGGCTCTTAATTCAGACCTGCCAACTAGTACGATTTTGCCGTATTTATTACAGGAAGATGTTGATAATAGGATTGTACGTTTTTTGGCACCAAAATACGATTTATTTATTCATTTATTAATTTATTTGTATATTTTTTTAATCTATATATTTTTTTTATTTTTTATTTTTATTTTTTACTCATACTTTTTACGCTTGGTTGGCGTTCATGTCCTCTTGAAGAATTTTTGTCGACTTAACCGATTCAGATTCGTACAACACGAGAAACTGAAAGTACAGTGGTGATTTTTTTTCAGCCACAGTAAACCTTTGTTTTGTACATTTTGTTTGAAGAGTACAGTTTTTTATATCAAATATACAACTTTTGTAGTTCCAAAATACAATTTGGTGATCCTAAAGGTTGGCAGGTCTGTTAGTTTCTAATACAAAGGTAAAGGATCAATCATTAAACAAAACAAACCTAGAAAACATTTGTCTTCTTGAAGGGTCTATAATTTGCTGTAGGTCTTGTGATGTCATGTCATATAAATTCAACCTGTAATTTGTCCCAAAATGCCCCAAAAGCATTAAGTTGTCCGAAATGCTTCTAAGATACATTAAAAGAACAGAAAATGTGTCAAAATACTATAAAACGCTCAAGAGCACTTCAAAATGTTTCCTCCCAAAAGCTGAAAATGGTTATAAATGGTCAGTGCTGCGGTGTGGATTAGAATGATTGATGGTTTGAAACCTGAGGCGATTGTCCAGGGAGTAGGATGTTGACCTCTGGTCAGATGAAATAGAGGGGGCTGTTATATTTAGACTGTAACAGGTATACTGACAGGTTCTCCACTTAGTTGCCCATATAACAATCAAATGGTACTTTTTTAATGCAATTTTTAGTTTTCCTGCTATTAAGTTGAAAAAAAAAATAAGAATTGTGCAAGAGTATTGACTCCATTACCCAAATAGATGCTAAAATTTGCTTTCCAAATAATAAAAATTTGCTTTTATAGTATAAATCATTATTTTTATGGAAAATGTGCATGGAAATTCAGCTGAGTTTAGAAAGAACCGATAACTTCCTTTCAAAATCATTTAAACTCAACATCACCTAACTGTTTTGCCGTACTTGCTAGGACTTTGATTGTGAAAATCTTACATACTATGCATACCTCGCCATAAAACATTTTAAAACTACACCACCACCCATACTTTCTGATCATATTAGTCCTCTCGAAATGGCCGCCATCTTTTGCAAAGCAACAGAATTTCATTTCTGTCAAAACCTTTTTCTGTTTGTTTATTTTGCAATAATTTTTCTTTGCAATATTTATTCGACTCATCAGGTAATATTTACATGTAAATTTACTGATTGTGACAATTCAAGTATTTTAACCTTGTGATTTTTGGTCGATTTAACAGCTTGGAAAAAAGGACCTTGATTGAGTGTGATTAAAAGCCTTACGCTATGCCTAACGTTATTGTTAGTTTCAACTTTCACTATTTACTGCTGCAAAATCGTGGTGCGTTTCACAAGTTACTCACATTTCAGCAAAATATCCCCATTCATTGGTGATTACTGCGCATTTGTGAATCTCGCATCCAAAAAGGATATTTTTTTTTTTTTAAATTTGAAGGCTAAAAACTTCAATCAGTGAGTTAGGGAATTTATTGTAGCCTATTGCAATTTTGCTAAGCAAGGTAGGGAAATGAATCGCTAAACGATGTTATGCACAATTTTTGCGTCGCAGAAACGAAAACTGTTAAGTCAAACAAATTGCTCCCTGGATATATGCAGTGGTTTGTTAACCACAAAACGGCTGGACAAAATATGATAGAATACATAAAGACTTGGAGGAATCTGAGGATATGACATCACAACTAGCCAGATTTCAGCCATTTCTACATAAATGAGACCGAACTTTAAACTTAAATATCTCTGTAACAGAATAAGATTTTTGAATGCTTTCTTAACATTTTTTTCTTTTGAAATCGTCTTTCATATCAGATGGACATGCTTGATCCCTGAACTAATCCTATAAGTCGAGGGTTCTCAATCAAATTTTTCCAAGGGCGATCATTTCACAACAGCTTCAGGACGTGGGCCAATCGCGTGGCAAACCAGCAACATGTGACAAACAAAACCTGTCAAAACAATTCCTGAATACAAATAAGTTGAGAGCCTGCGCGATTAGAAGGATGTACATCAGATGTCGGCGATTCTCTTTAATATCCACCATTGAAAACTGGAAGTGATGTTTCTAGCTCGGTTGGCGTTCACTTCTGAATGTATTAATAGGAGGATACCTTTCCTTTAAGAATAACATAAAATAAACAAACAAACAAACATTAAGATTTGAACTGTCTTTGCAGTCACACACACACCACATTTCTTGCAATGACTGAAACTAAAAAAAAAAGGTTTTCTAATTGCAAAAAAGCAATCTCTGTCAAGAACAAAACCCTCTGTCTCTTCTCCCCTATACCTGGACAGCCAAAGCCAGAAAGACCATCAAACTCAGCAAAAAGACCTCCTGGGTAACCTACGTCTCCTCCTTGAATCTCCAACCCCCCCCTGCCAATGTCTGGAACATGATTCGTAACTATAAATGAAAAAGTACTGCCAACAATATCTCTCATATCATCCATAACAACATCAAAATTACTGACCTCAACGACATCTCAGACTGCTTAGCCTCCACCTATGCCAAAACCTCCTCCAACGAGAATCTTTCTCACTCTTTTTGTAACCTGAAAACCAGGCTGAAAGAAATTTACTTAACTTCCAGTCAAACAACCGAGAGTCCTGCAACCTTCCGTTCATGTACTCCGAGCTCTCGGCCATCCAAAAGTCTGGGTCCTCTTCCCAAGCCCCAATTGCATTCACTGTAAGCTCCTCAAAAATCTCCCCAAGACTTCTTTCAACATCTTACTCAAGATTTACAACCACCTTTGGTCCTCCAAAACTTTCCCCAACATTTGGAGAGAGGCCACCTTTATCCCCATTCCTAAGCCTAACAAAGACAGGACCATTCCCAATAACTATCGCCCCATCGCTCTCACCCCCTGCCTCTGCAAGATAATGAAACGGATGGCCCATTACAGACTGTGCTGGTACCTTGAGAAGAACTACATACTCACCCCCCATCAGAACGTTCTAGTCAATGTTCTAAAACTAGACACATTTACGAAAAGCCTTCATCGGGAATCACCACACCATCTCCAACATTATCGAAAAGGCTTTTGACTCCACCTGGCGATGGCATTCTCAGGGGTCTATGCTCCTCCAGCCTCAGAGGTCTCCTTCCAACCTTCATCCAGAACTTTATCCACTCTTGCTATTTCAGGGTGTGTATAGGTAACACCTACTCACAAATGTATACCCTACACCTGGGAGTCCCTTAAGGCAGCATCTTCTCCCCAACTCTATACTTAAAATGAACAGCGTTACCAAAGTCCGCCACTCCCCTTTAATATCAACTGCTCTCTCTATGCGGATAATTTCGCTATCTGCACATCCTTTCCATGCTTCCAGACCCTGCAAAATAACCTCCAAATCTGCCTGAACAGCTTGGCTGATTGGAGTGACACAAACGGCCTCAATTTCTCAAAAGACAAAACTGTTCTTATTCACTTTAATAACAGCAACTCCTTCTTCCTTTACCCCCACCTCCGGCTTAAAGATTCTATCATTATTAGCAAGGAAAGTTCTAGATTCCTTGGAATCACACTCAACTCTAAGCTTTTCTATCTCCCCCACATCAACATCCTAAAAACCAACTGCTACAAAACCCTTAATCTTCTGAAGGTCCTCTCCAGCACTGACTGGGGAGCCAACCTTGCTCACCTTATATTGCTCCCTCATGATCTAAGCTGGACTATGGCAATTTCATCTACAGTTCTGCCTTCAAAATTTTATCTAAGACACATTAAGGTTTTGAAAACACTGCCCTCCAGATCTGCCACAGTGCCATTCAAATCACCCCTATTACCAGTCTTCATGTTGAGGCCAATGAACTCCCCCTAGACCTCAGGAGCACCAAGACTGGCCTCTCCTGTGCCCTTCGCATTCTCACCAACCCTCAAAACTCTTGTTTCCTTTCTACCCACTCTCCTTCACCAACCTCTTCAATCTCAACAAATGCATCCCCCTCCCTTCGTAATGCAGATACACTCCCACCTCCTTAAAGCCAACAACATCTTCTCTATAGACAGGCACACATACCCCCCTATCCCCACCTGGGGTCATACCACCCCCAAGTCTTCCTAGGCCTCTCCTCTTTTACAAAAGCTTACACAACCCTTTTTTTGTTCCAAATACTGTCAGCTCAGTAGACACTTGCACAACTTCTCCTTCCCTTTTACCGACAGATCCACATGTGAAGATACCTCAGCAGCTGCCGCTGCCTGCCCCGGCCTTACCCTTTCTTCGAGACAACCAGACAGAGTCCCTCTCTATTCTGCTGAGGCAAAGGCTACCCTCCTATCTTTAAACTTTGCAGAACTCTCCTTCTGCTCTCTTTGTCATCTTCTCTGACTCCAAATCAGTCCTCACAGGCATTCTCAACATGTTCTGGTCTAATCATCCCCTCATCTTACCAATCTTAAACAAAATACACACTCTCTCCTCCTCTGGCAAGAAATTCTTCTTCTTCTGGATATCCAGCTATGTTGGTATCCCCGAGAATAAAAAGGCCGACAGCCGCCAATAACGCTCTGTCAAACCAAATTTCCTCTATCGATATACCTCACTCGGATTTTTGCCAAAATACTTCCAACTACCTCAGGAAGACTTGGCAAGACTCCTGTAATCTCGAGACTAATAATAAACTTCACACTATCAATCCCAAAGTAGGCATCAACCCTCCCCTACTAAGTTGCAGAGAGGACGTGGTCATCACCTGCATTCCTCTGAGCCTATCTCACCCACTTCTACCTCCTTTCTGGCTCTCCCAAACCTATCTGCCCCACTTGCAATACTGATCTCTTGATCAATCATATCCTCTTAACCTGTCCGACTTACGCCAACTCCAGATCTTTCCTGTCCCTGCCACCACTATTTCCGACTTCTTCAAGAACAGTCCCTCTCCAACATTATCACCTTCCTCTAAAACAGCTACCTTTTCCACTGGATTTAATTTCCTCACAACTCCATCTTTACCTATCTCACATCCCTCTCCTCTCTCCTTCTTACCGCCTTTTCTTCTACAACTCATTTCCTCTAAAATTTTCCCTTCTCTCCATCCTTTCCTCCTTTTCCAATCATTTCTTTCCTAACCTTTGCACCTTAATTATATAACATCCTCTTGGTATGTTTAACTCTGACTGTCACAGTGCCTGCGCCATCAAACATTAAACCAAACCAAACCTAAATTTGGAGACTTGTTTCACTCCAGATTTAGAGCTCTGTTTAATGGGCTGTTAAAACTTTTAAGCATCATAAATGATAACTTCTTGGGATATTTTAAGCATCATAAAATGATAAGAAATTTTGGCTTGTTGATTACAGCTAATGATTAATTTGATAAATGACATCATAAATTCAACAGTATGTCAGGATAGGTCATTCTGCATGTCATACAGTGATAAATGCAGGCTTAAAAAGCATCAAATATAGTTTTTTATTCAGTTGGATGTAATCATAAAACAGACATAAATCAAAGGTAGCATAAATCTAGCCCTCAAGTTTGATCTGTTTTGTTTAAAGTACCAATGACAATAAAATTGGAAAAAAAAAAAAAAAAAAAAAAGGTATATTTTTTCATACCAGATGTTAGGAGAATTAGATGTTAGTGAAAATAAATTACAACTTGTAAGATTTTTTGTATTGGACATGTGGATGGGCAATTGTATTCCATAATGCAACTTATTATTATTATCATTATTATTATTATTATTATTATTATTTTATTATTCTTATTCTTATTCTTATTCTTATTCTTATTCTTATTCTTATTCTTATTCTTATTCTTATTCTTGTTCTTGTTCTTATTCTTATTCTTAATTTTTTTAATTTTTTATTTATTATTATTTTAATTTTTATTATTCTTCTCCTTATTCTTATTCCTATTTATTCTTTTTATTATTCTTATTTTTAATTATTCTTATTGTTATTGTTATTCTTATTTATTCTTATTTTTATTACTCTTATTCTTAATTATTCTTATTGTTATTGTTATTCTTATTTATTCTTAATTTTATTTTTATTTGTATTCTTATTTATTCTTTTTATTCTTATTCTTATTTTTAAAAATATTATTTTTATTATTTATTCTTTTTATTATTCTTATTCTTATTTAATCTTTTTATTATTCTTATTCTTATTTATTCTTATTTTTATTCTTATTCATTTTTTGTATTATTCTTATTCAACAAACTCCACGTCATCCAGCCCACAACACCATCAGCAACCTCTCTCGTATCGACAACGTTCATATTTCTAGTCTTAGAATTGGTCACACCCACCTCACTCACTCCCACCTCCTTATTGGCTCCCCCCAACCCCTCTGCAACAATTGCCATTGCACCTTCACAATCCATCACGTTCCCTTGCTTGCCCCCTGTACAACCTTGCCAGAGCTTCCCTCGCTTCCCACAACTCAATTACTAAGTTCTTCCAGAAAAATCCTTTGGAAAAAATTATCTCCTTTCTTTATCATGCTTCCCTCTACAACCATATTTAATTCTCCTCTTCCACCCCCTCTCTACTTTGTTTTTGTTTCAATCATGCACCTCCCCTCTCAATCACAGCTTTCTGACCTTTTGTTCTTGAATTTCTCTCATTCTCCCCTGTTTCCTTTACTTCCTACCTCTAGAATGATCTGACCTCTCAGGCACAATTTGACCTTCGTTGTCGTGGTGCTGTTAAGCCTTCATCAAACAAACAAACAAATAAACTTATTCTTTTTATTAATATTATTCTTATTTTTATTCATTCTTTTTATTATTCTTATTCTTATTTATTCTTTTTATTATTCTTATTATTATTCTTATTTATTCTTTTTATTATTCTTATTCTTGCACCATTTCTCTGGATGAGGTCTTAAATGGTGTTAAATCTTATTGCAAATGAGCGTACAGTATTTGCGCTCCCCTGCCCTGCAGTACACAATCAGTACATTGCATTATTGGCCCCCCCCCCCCTCCTCCTTCCCCCCGCCCTCCCTTCTCCGCCTTCTGGATGTATTCTTATGGACAGCCCTCAGCAAGATATTGGAATGAAAGATATCCCCCCAAAAAAATTGACTGTTTTTTTTTTTTTATATCAAAAAATTGTTGGAAAAGTATAACATACATGTTCATGAAATTATACTGAAAATACCATAAAGTAGTCTGTAAAGTAGTTTATCCCTCAATTAGAGCATTGATACAAATTGTCATTATGAGTAATTAGCCCCGGAAAATGAATCAATTTTAAAATGACCATTTTCTGCTTGATTACTGACAAGTAGGTATTTAATGACTTTTACTCATTATAATAGCAATTAAAGTGAAGAGGTATTGGAACAATCTTTTTGTCAATTTGCTTTTCTACCATCAATTTTAGGATTGGTCAAATTAGCAAGTCTGTATATTTGCAGGCAAGAAACAATTTCCAAATATTGGCTTCAATTTTAATTTGACGATGAAACCATTTTGGAGTCTTTGCCTAATAGAGGATAAAATAAAGATAATTATTACAGATATATTTTCAGACGAATTGGTTAAAACTGATTGTTGTGACCTTGTCAGCAGACAGACCCCTAGCTTTGCTGTTTTACAGGGGTGGCCCGCCCTGCCCCTATGTGGGCCCGCCCTGCCCCCCCTGGGGTCCGCCCTGCCCCTCATGAAGAAAAAAAAGTAATTAAGAATATACCTATATATATATATATATATATATATTTTTTTAGATTCATTTTTTTTTTTTTAACTTAATAATCTGAATTAGCCTCATAAATGAAATACTTTACACAGATACAGAACCCAGAATGATAGACTGTTCCCTATCAGTCAGAATAACTTCATTCTCAGATGTAGGATTATAGTTAAAATCGCTTCTTCACTAGGGTGCCCCTGGACTCGACGCTGAAAAGACGCAGCATTTCGTGCCCGCATTAATGTGCCCGCTCTACAAGTTTAGCACCCTGCCCCTTTTTAAATCAAGCTAGGCGTCTGGCAGGTCTTGTGGTTTTGGTTGTTACCATTAGTAGATTTGTACTCATATGAATAAGCATCAAATGTTGTGAAATCACTTTGTTTTCCTCCCCAAAGATCTAAGATCTATGGACGTAGACAAAAACAAAGGAAGATCAGTGCATCTTACTGTAATTTAAGACATTTCAATGGGTTTAGAATCATTCTATTGTGTGTGGAATACTAAAATAATTCTCATACACACAAAAGTATCTGAATGTCTTCAATTCTCGATCCGAGCACTCACATTTTGTATATGCTTTCCTTGTGTTCCTAGTGCATATGACTCAAGTACAAGCACAGTAGGAAAACTGAATAATTATGTGTTCCTAGTGTACATGACTGAAGTACAAGCATAGTTGGAGAACTGAATGATTATGTGTTCCTAGTGCACATGACTCAAGTACAAGCATAGCAGGAGAACTGAATATTTATGTGTTCCTAGTGCACATGACTCAAGTACAAGCATAGCAGGAGAACTGAATAATTATGTGTTCTAGTGCACAGGACTCAAGTATAAGCACAGCAGGAGAACTGAATAATTATGTGTTCCTAGTGCATATGACTCAAGTATAAGCACAGCAGGAGAACTGAATAATTATGTGTTCCTAGTGCACATGACTCAAGTACAAGCATAGCAGGAGAACTGAATATTTATGTGTTCCTAGTGCACATGACTCAAGTACAAGCATAGCAGGAGAACTGAATAATTATGTGTTCTAGTGCACAGGACTCAAGTATAAGCACAGCAGGAGAACTGAATAATTATGTGTTCCTAGTGCATATGACTCAAGTATAAGCATAGCAGGAGAACTGAATATTTATGTGTTCCTAGTGCACATGACTCAAGTACAAGCATAGCTGGAGAACTGAATATTTATGTGTTCCTAGTGCACATGACTCAAGTACAAGCATAGCAGGAGAACTGAATATTTATGTGTTCCTAGTGCATATGACTCAAGTACAAGCATAGCAGGAGATGAGAATTATTTTCTAAAGAAAAGATTCAGATAAATCCAAAAAACACAAAATAACATCCTCTCCTTTCGGTCGAGCACTTTTCACAAACTGAATGTCAAGTCGCATCAGGAATGGGACTCCCAAGTTTGCTCCTCATATTATTAATTTTGAAAATGATTAGGAATTATTATTGCTTTGGTGGTGAAACCTGCTGGGCAATAAATCCACTTATATTCCGATTGATTGACTTTGTGTGTGCCTGGATGGTCACGTTGTTCGGCATCATGTAAATTAACATCAAGTCCGTTCATGCTAGTGGACATTCCTGGTCAGACAAATCAACTGCCTTTTATTACATTTAATCGAGCTGACTTTGTAGTTTTTGATTGTTAGAATTCTATGGTACTACTAACTTTCATTGAACTGGCAGAATTAGCCACCCATATAATAAGTGATGGATTTGAAGACATGAAAAGTTAATAAATATCTCGCTTTTCTCCTACAAAGCAAACCTGTTTCGCATGTGTTTGAAATGATTCAAATTGTCATGTCAAGGAAGCTACAATAGGTGAAAATCAAGGTGGGCAGGAGACTCCCCTCCAATAAATTGTTGAAGGGGACAATCAACCCACCCTCCCCTTAAAACAAAAATAGCAATATTCTGAGTTGTTAAAGTTACTAGTTGAATACAAATCTCATTTCTTTTGCAAATTTACTGAGAATTTGGAGGTTTTTTTTCAAAGTCATGAAGCAGAAATGCCTCCGAGTTTTGGGTAGAAGCTTTGCCAAAGTATAATCTTAAATAATTATAACAAATGCATCTCTTCTTCTCTCCACAGTGTGTACTGTATTTGTGGGCTTTGAAAATTCTCTACACAAACACATTCTTCATGCTTAGAGGGAACCACGAGTGCAGGCACCTGACAGAATACTTCACATTCAAACAAGAATGTAAGTCATTATTCTATTTCCATGTTTTTTATGTTAATCTCGCCTCACTTCACTATTCACCTCTCTGGCACAATTTCACCAATCGCTTACAATTCTTCATTACGTTTAGTAAAACTTTAAAACAATTAATTGTGAACATAATATATGGGTGATCTAGTGTACGAGCTAGAATCATGGGCAGTTCCAAATTCAAATAATTGGTGGGGCTCTTTTAAAACTAAACTGGGATACGGCCTTTCTTTAAATTATTTTGTAACCACAGCTGTCAGACCAGGGACAACACACTTTAGGAGTACTAAGTGAGACCAAAAATCTGCACCATTTCTTGCTGATATCTTATTTCTACACCTGTTTTGAAGGTCATCTAATCCCAGGCTCTTTATTTTCAACTAGTTTTTTTCAGTCTTCGGGGTAATTTTCAAATGTGATATTTGCATTTTGGGGAGATCCTTGGCCTAATTTGTTCTCCGAAAATGCACATTGGTGCCATCAGGGATTCGATATGGGAGAGAATAGGAGAAGGGAGAGGGGGGGGGGGGGTGCACACAGTTTTGAACCAAATGAGCTGTGTTCTTAGCAAATGGCTTAGCCATGTATAAAATTAGCATTTAAGGACGTAATAAACAATGGGAAAGTCTAATTAATGACCTAAATATTTAATTAACATTGCTAAAAAGTGAGACAATTCATTGGGTCTAAGTGTGCAAATCTGAAATAATTTCAATTTGCTTCAAATAAATATTTAAGCTGACCAGTTGTAAGATTCTAGCTAAAATGTGTATAATTTAAGAACAAGACGAACAAACACATAATTCAAAAATCAATTAATAATCGTATGAAATTAATTGAATTCGCCATTTTGGATATTTACTAAGACATTTGGATATTTACTAAGCATTTAAATCGATTAAAACCAATTTAAATGAACTTGTAATATTCCATCAAAATGTTGAAATAATACAAACATTTAACTACTGATTAATTCTTAATTATTTAATTGTGAATATTAATTGAATAGTTAAAGTATGAAGACAAAATGCATAAATTATTTATTTTTTAAATGAAGAAAAAATGTAATGAAATTAAGTTATTATTGTTTATTTAATTGAAAGTTTTTCTCAACAGTATTATTATTTAATAAACAAATACACATAGATTAAGACAATTCATGATGGCGCACACACAATAACAGTGTACTCACAATGTAAATAAATAACAGGCCATAGGCCAAGGTAAAAAGCTAAATTCATCCGAGCCATTAAGCTCATTAAGCCAGCCGTTGCTTATCCCCGGTTTCCATGGCGCAAGCGGATGAGAGTGCATGACTCCTCCTGGACATGATGCCAGTCCATCGCAGATTAACTCCCCAGCAGTGCCGGTACTGATTTTACAGCTGAGTGGACTGAGGCAAGTAGAGTAAAGTGTCTTGCTCAAGGACACAATGCAGCGCTCACAGCAGGAACCAAACTTGGTACCTCTCGAATACGAGCATGACTCCTTAACCACTGAGCCACAGCACCTCTAGGGCCAAGGCAGCTGCAAGTAATTGTGATGAAAGTAAAAGCAGCGTACGCACAATATGTTCAATTTATCGAGAAATGTTTAACTCGCCTATAAATAAATGAATAAATAAATAATACTAATACAAATAATGATAATAATAATACAAAAAATAAAACGCCCTTAAATAGCTGCACAGAGCTGCACAGTGATTGTCGAAAAATATGAAAAATAAAGTTTTTTTAATCAAAAGTTAATTTTCTTTCAACAATGATAGTAAATTTAACAAATTATACGCAAACATCAAGAAAATTCATGATGGTACCCAAAGCATAACCCCCCCCCCCCACCCCCCCTCCAAAGAAAAGGAAAAACAAACAGAACAAAAACAGGAAAAACAAAGAAAAGGAAAAACAAACAGAACAAAAACAGGCCCTTGGCGAGTCAATTCCCTAAGACATTTGACGTCATTCTCTTCGCCCACCCAATCATTTTGTACGAGTTGTAATTTTATTTTGGAATAGGTGCCTCAGTTTCAGCGGGGCCATATGATGAAATCCGTTCCAAGCAGGTCGTTTATTTAGCCCTGGGTTTGTTATTGTGTTAATCTTGGAAAAATAACAACCCAACCCTTACTTTACAACGTGGTGATATCATCGCCATTTTGGGTATCCTGTCTTTGACTCCGCCTCCCAGGCACATTTGAAAAAAAAGTGCTGGTTGAATAAGGGTTAATCAATATGCGACAGGTGTGCCAACTCTAAAATATATGCAGCATGGTCCCGGTGGGCGGCCCTCCGGGTCACTGAAGCGGAAGGAGCCTGAATTTGCTGCTCGGAAGATCATCAAGCATCTCTCTGGTAGCACTGGAAATTTAAAATTCTTTAAATTCTTCAAAATATTTGGGCACCAACGGTTGTATCAGGCATGATTATTAAACTCCACCTTTATTATCGTGGTCTGGTCATTTGCATAAGGTTGCTACAGTATATGAACTGACCAGACTTTTTTTGGCTAGCACGCGAAGCATAATGCAAACCTATGTAATGGCGTTTTTGTCTGCCTGGCTGTCCGCCCGTTCCGCCGTTTGGCCATCCACAGTTTTTCCTGAGAATTCCTCAGAAATGTTAGTTTTTTGAGAATTCCTTAGTAAATGTTAAAGTTTCTTCAAAGTTTCTCAGAAAAAGTTAGTTTCTTTAGATATCCTTATGGAAGGTTAGAATTTCCTTATTAAACTCCGCTTTTCGTTTTGTGCCCATTTGCATAAAGTTGCTACAGTACTGTATATGAACTGACCAGACTTTGTATTTAGTATGCTCAGTCTGGGAGTGTGACAGGATGTAACTGCATATGGACATAGGGAGGGATGCCGTGTGGGACATGGATTGGGTCCATGTGGGACATATGATATAATATATATATATATAATACCAAGGGCTATATCAGGCATAATTATTTGACTGCACCCTTTTTTCTCACTCAACAAGCCATTTGCCTATAAGTTATTATATGAACTGACACTTTCATACCTAGTATGCTCAATCAGTGACTGTGATAGCTAGGATGAGACTTCTTATGGAGCCTAAAGGATGTCATCTGGGACATGGGGTGGGATGGCATGTGGGACATGGGGTGGGATACCATGTGAAACTGGGTGGAATGCCATGTATTATATATGGTGGTGTGCCATGCAGGACATAGGGTGGAATGCCATGCAGGACATAAGGTGGAATGCCATGGGATGGGATGTCATTTGGCACATGGGATGGGATTCATGTGGGACATAGGGTGGGATGCGATGTGGGTCATAGGATATGATGCCATGTGGAACATATGGTGGAATGCCACAAGGGATGGGATGGGATATCATGTGGGACATGGGGTGGGATGCCATGCGGGAGATATGGTGGAATGCCATGTGGGACATGGGGGTGGGATGCCATGTGGGACATGGGATGCCATGTGGGACATGGGGGTGGGATGCCATGTGGGACATGGGATGCCATGTGGGACATGGGATGCCATGTGGGACATGGGATGCCATGTGGGACATGGGATGCCATGTGGGACACATGGGATGCCATGTGGTACTTAGTGTGAGATGCCATTTCTATAATTAGCCAAGTCATATGGTATGGGTGTCAATTTGCATTGGCATGCGAACCATGACAGTATTTACTGTTCTAGTTAAAAAAGTAAAATATAGCCTAAAACTTGCTATGCTTCTGACTGGTTTGGTGAGTTTAATTAAAAAAATAAATAAGATGCCCCACAGTTTGTTATCAAAAACAGTTTGTTGCGAAAACGTTCAAGGGGTTTAAAAGCAGATCCAAAAGTGTGTATTTTCCCCAGTTTTGGTTTTTCATCGTTCCCAAGGAGTCGAGTGTGGGCCTATAGTGTTACTCCACAGGACTGGACATATATGATACTTTAAATGGTAATTTTTAGCTGAAAAGGATTAATATTGGAAAAGTTTAATGGTAACGTTAGAGCCTAACATTGGCCTAAGACATATTTCATTTTCAATTTGGAGTTCCTTAGGCTTTTTTTATAGTTTTTTTTTTTTTTACTATGCATGACTCCAAATTTGTTGGTTCATTAATTTTGAGTCTAGCCTAATTCTGTAGTTTTTTTTTCAGGGATGTTACTCTCCCTAATCTTCAATTAATTTATATTCACCCAGATCATGGATCATAAATTTCACTTATAATCCTGAGTTCATCATGGTCATATAGCCTATCCTTTTCTCTGAGTGTAGGATAGGCTAGCTAAGCTTACAACACTCGCAATAATGGTTTCACGTGGGTGGGTGTTTTGTATGATATACTATGTTCACCCTCTGTTTAATTATTCATTAACAACTATAGTCTCTTATTTGATCAATAAATAATAGCAGGGAAAAGCAATAGTTACTCCAGCTGATATTGATTGTTAGCGGCAGATAATCCAGGTGCCTTCTTGTCTATCATCAACATCATGTATATTAATAGCATCAGTAATTTATTTTTAACTAACTTAATAATTTGCTTTATACACTGGTAGAAAGCTACAGTAGGTTCTCCCATTGACTGTAATGATAGGTTACTCTTCGGATAGTGGAACAGTGCTGTTCCTGCTCTCTGGAGGAACTAATGGGGAATATATGCCTGCAGTGGTAGTATGACGAGTAGTGTATTGAAGTTACTCATAGTGAAAATTCATACCCAGTTGTGTAGAATTTAATCGGAATGCATGCGTTCACTTCCTCTGTGGTAGAATGTTCATTTCAGATTATCGAGAGCCATATTGAATTTCTTATTTTGGCTGAAGAGAGTCTCTTGCTGTTGTTAGAGTTTTAGGAGTTAAAACATATCCATCATACACCATACTTGTGGTATTGATTTCAGAAGCGTGAAAGAGACAGGAAATTAGTTGAACGTCCTTCTTAAAGTGATTGAAATGATTTGCTTATTCACAGCAGAAGTGAGTGATGCTAGGTATCATGTAGAAGCCGTAGGTGGACCTACAACAAAAATCAAGAATTGTTTTATAAAAGAAATATTACTCCCCCCGGTCAATTTTTTTTTTTTTTTTTTTTTTCTCGATCAAGTTCAAGCACTTTTTGTATATGAAGTTACTGCTTAGGCGACATTTGATAGTTATTAAGGTTATAGTTCTCAAAGAGACATTTGAGAAAAGAGATCTCACATAAAATAAATTAGACAAGCAAAATATTTATCAGCATGATAAAGGACATTTACCTTTTTCCCTCTAACTTCTCACCATGTTTCCCTGTTGGTTGCCATAACCCGTGCTTCTGCCCATGTCCTTCTTCCCGTCTCTATTCTCTCCTTTTCCACCTTGCGCCGCCATGTAGTTTTGGGCCTTCCACGCTTCCTACGTCTTTCAGGTGACCACGTCAAAGCTGTATTGCTGTGATTGCTTGGGTCTTGCCTGAGTATGTGCCCAATAGATTACCATCGGCGCCTCAGTACCTCCTTACATAGGGGTCTCATTTTTGTGCAATTCAGCAGTTTTCTGTTGCTAACCATTTCTTCCTTACTGTTTTTCATTATTTTGTTAGGCATTTTTAAGGAATATTTTAATTGCTTTATTATCTCCTTTAATTTTTTGCCATGTTTCGCAACCATAAAGTCATACAGGTAGTACCAGGATCTTAAACAGTTTTAACTTTTATTTTCCTCCTTATGTTGTTTGAGTTCCACACTTTCTGTAACCTTCTGAAGGTACTTGTGGATTTTGCTGAGTCTATTCTTTATGTCACTGGCTCCTCCACCCTTCTTTATTGATTGTTGCACGAAGGTATACAACTCATGTACATCATCTATTGCTTCATCACTGACCTGCTATCTTTCTTTGTTTCTTGCATGAATTCTTAGTGCTTTGGTTTTCTGGGTATTCACTTTGAAGCCAAATCGCTTTGCTTCCTCATTTAGGCTGATTTTAGTTGGATGTTGTTTTGTTAAAGACAATAACAATATCATCTGTAAAGTCCAGGTCATCTAGATCAGTTGAGAATCTCTACCTTATTTCAGTTTCTCCATTTCTTACTTACCTTTTCATGGTCCAGTTTATAACCATCAGGAAAAGAAAGCCAGACATATTACAGTTTTGCTTTACTCCGGTGTTGATGTTAAACCACTGATGTTTTTCCTTGCTCAACCACAGCACATTTGAAGTCATCACAGAGCATTTTGATGAGTCTAATAAGTTTGTTCGGTATTCCATAAAGCCGTATTATTCGCCATAAGCTGTCTCTATGAACTGAATCAAAAGCATTTTGGAGTTGATCAAGTTTAAGTAGAGTCTTGCTTGCCACTCGTTAACTTGTTCAATTATGTTTTTTAGGCCAATATTTGTTCTGATATGTTCCTTCCTTTTCAAAACCTGCTTGTTCCTTTCCAAGTCTCTCATCAATTCCTTGACTAATTCTTTCTATAATAACTTTGCTAAGGATTTTGCTGGCAATTGGAATAAGTGTTATGTTTTTGCATTAATGTTCCCTTTCTTTGGTATTTTGATTAATAGTCCTGTCTTCTAGTGTGTTGCTATTCTTTCATTAAGCCAAACCTTGTCTAGCAGTTCTTCCACTTTGTTAGTTGCAAATTCTATATCTGCTTTTAAAAGTTCTGCTGTGATTGAATCTATTCCAGGTGACTTCCCATTCTTCAACTGCTTAATAGCATTCCTGGTTCATTAATATCAATCTCAATTATTCCAGGTGACTTCCCATTCTTCAACTGCTTAATAGCATTCCTGGTTCGTTAATATCATTCTCAATTATTCCAGGTGATTTCCCATTCTTCAACTGCTTAATAGCATTCCTGGTTCGTTAATATCATTCTCAATTATTCCAGGTGACTTCCCATTCTTCAACTGCTTAATAGCATTCCTGGTTCGTTAATATCAAACTCAATTATTGGCTCTTCCTCTCCATCATCATCTGTAATTGGTTCTTCTCTGGTTCTTCTCTAGTAAGCAGTACCTTGCAGTGTTAGCCTCATCTTTGTAATACCTCTTCTTTATCACTAATGGAGTTTCCATTTTCTTTTGTCTTTTTTGACTTAGACTACACTTCTATATTTTTCTTTATATTTTTCTCTATGCTCTTCTCTTGGTCTACCTTTTATTCTTTCTGATTGTGTTCCAAAATCTTCTTGTTAACTTTAGCTCTTTGATCAGTCAGCAACCATGTTTCTTGGCTTATCAAAGCTTTTCTTTTCCTCCTCTTTCTGCCAAGCACTTCCTCTGCTGTCTGTATGTAGCTCATATGTGGCACTCCGTTCCAATCTTATCTCCTTCATGTTCCCTTAGCTTTTCCTCTAAGACCCTATACTTGTTCCTTAAAACAATGGTGAAATTGTCCTGAGTTTCTTTCAAAGTTTATCAGTGTCAAACCTCGTCCTCTTTCTATCACCATTTGTTTTAGGTGCTTTGAGTCAGTCTAAGTTTCAAGGTAGTGCACACAAGGTAGTGGTCACTGTTTATATCAGCTGATCTCATCACTCTGGTGTCCTCAACCGAGTTTCTGAAATGCCTGTTGATAAGAGAGTGATCTATTTGATCTAGTGTCCTGCCACCGGAAGACTTTCAATTTGTGTATCCGTCTTTTGTGGAAAGAGGGTTCCAGTAATCATCAGCTCATTTAGGCCGCATAGTTCACAAAGTCATTCGGCATTTTCATTTCGCGCTCCTAGGCCATGTCTTCCCATAATGCTCTCATAATTTTCGTTATTGTAGGCAACTTTTGGATTCTCTAGACATATCTGACCTCTTGACTGTCCCTGTTTCATATATCCCATGGGGTTCAACCGTGAAATTCAGAATCCCAAAAGTAGGGGGTACCAGGGACACTGATATTTTCTGAGGAAGTGGAGAGATATTCATTCCACTTTTCTCAAATGAGCTTAAAATCTGGTTATAGTCTTGATTAAAGATTAAATGTTGCGGGGAAGTGTTTATGTGCATATTTATTGCACGGGTCAAAAGGTTTTTGGCCCAAGTAACAAAATCCTTTGAAACTTGCAGCAAATATGCACATAAACACGATGCTAAAACGTGCGTTAAATATGCACATAAACAGGATGCCAAAACGTGCGTTAAATATGCACATAAACAGGATGCCAAAACGTGCATTATATATGCACATTAACAGGATGCTAAAACGTGCATTAAATATGCACATAAACAGGATGTCAAAACGTGCATTAAATATGCACATAAATATGATGCCAAAACGTGCATTAAATATGCACATAAACACGATGCCATAAACATTAAACTTTTTATACAATTTCCGTGTTAGATTGTTCAAAAGATACAATTCTCCCCTCCCCTCAAAAAAACAAAACTAAAAAAAAAGAAAAAAAAAACGTTTTGCTTTGTTAAAAAAGTCATCTGTTGTAAAAATGGACTAAACCAAATACTGAAGGCTGTGCATTACAGGAATTTGCATGTGCATTATGCATGGATAATGACAACACAGATACTCCACAGAAATTTTATAATGAAAGATGAACGAGTACAAAATATTTTACTGTATATAGCAGTTTTCCAAGAAAAACAAGATTTGTTATGCACCTTATTGGGGTAGGCTTTCTTCTGGATTTATCAGGTATGTTGGAATTGCAAAGGGAGTGGACGTATGCACTCTGAGAGTGCTAAAATTCTAGTTGGGTAGGCTTTGTGGAAAGGGAGTGGACAAATGAACTCTGAGAGTGCTAAAATTCTAGTTGGGTAGGCTTTGTGGAAAGGGAGTGGCCGTATGTACTCTAAGAGCTGAAATTTTAGGTGGGTAGGCTTTCTTGTGGAAAGGGAGTGGACGTATGCATTCTGAGAGTGCTAAGATTCCAGCTGGGGTAGGCTTTCTTGTGGAAAGGGAGTGGGCGTATGCACTCTGAGAGTGCTAAAATTCTATTTGGAATAAGCTTTGTGGAAAGGGAGTGGACATATGCACTCTGAGAGTGCTAAAATTCTAGCTGGGGTAGGCTTTCTTGTGGAAAGGGAGTGGGCGTAGGCACTCTGAGAGTGCTAAAATTCTATTTAGGGTAAGCTTTGTGGAAAGGGAGTGGACATATGCACTCTGAGAGTGCTAAAATTCTAATTGGGGTAGGCTTTTTGTGGATAAAAAAACAAAAACAAAAAACATATTTTATAGAATCTTTTTTAAAATGACAATTACATTTTTTGCATTTAGCACACTTATGTGATGGTCAGTTTACAGCCGGGGCAATTTATTTTGGCTTTGGCTAAAATGAAATAGTAAAAGCTCATATTAAAATTGCTTAGAAAATGAACTATTTAATAAGTTTTAGAATTATTATGTTTCAATATGCAGATGTCTATTCCATTTCAAAGACATTTTTCCATTCATGTATCACAAAACTAGCATAGGTCAAAAAATCTACAAACTTTGATTTGCCATAATTCAAAAACTAAATGTTTTTATTCAATTTAAAGATGTTGCACTGAGAATCTTACATGCTTTTCATCAAAAAATAGTAAGTTTATAATTCTTCATAGACCTTAACATTGAATCTATCAGCTTTTCATAGAAGTGAAGATTTCTCAATGATTGGTAGTCTGATAGACAGACTGTCACTGGACCCATACCCATCAAAGTGCTTTGTTAAAACAGACATTACCAGGAGTAATTATTTGTCTAACCTGAGCTAACATCTGCTTGCTTGAACACTGTACCACCAGGCACAGAAGACAAAGTGGCTAACATTGAGGCCGTCAGGCAACATGTGATGTAACATTGTTATCATTTAACCTGGATCAATACTATAGTGTGTAAGTGTCAATTTCTGTTGACTGGGTCTTGTTGCTCCAACAATCAATGACAGACAGTGAAGGTGGCAAAGAGCATTTATGAATAGTGGTGCCTGGGAGGCTTTGCGTAGCATGTGTTTGCTGTTGAAAACTGTGAGCATATGTCGCGCCCTACAACGGTTTCAGGATTATTGTTGTGAGGGAGAGGAAGGCTTCTCTTGGGGAAAAGCTTCGGTGTCAGGAAAAGCTTCGGTGTTAGGGAAAAGCTTTCGTGTTAGGGAAAAGCTTCTCACGGGTTGGAGGGGGAAGGGAGGGGGGAGGGAGAAGCTTTTTCTTGTATTGCCCCACAAAGTTTTGAAGGAGAGCATTTGATTTTTTTCTAGCCACCATCATTGTCCCAAGCCCTTTGTCAAGTTCCCCAAGCCCCTGGTTTACCTCTCCCAAGCTCCTGGTCAACTTCCCAAACCCCTGATCAACCTCAAGTCCCTGGTCAACCTCTATCCCCTAGTCAACCCCCCCCCAAGCCCTGGTCAACCCCTCAGCCCCTGGTCAACCCCCTCAGCCCCTGGTCAATCCCCCAAGCCCTGGTCAACCCCCAAGCCCTTGGTCAACCTCCCAAACCCCGGTCAACCTCTCCAATCCCCGGTCAACCTCCCCAATCCCCTGGTCAACCTCTTTATTCCCCTGGTCAACCTCTTTATTCCCCTGGTCAACCTCCCCAATCCCCGGTCAATCTCTTTATTCCCCCGGTCAATCTCCCCCAAGCCCCGGTCAATCTCCCCAAGCCCCCGGTCAACCTCCCAAGCCCCCGGTCAATCTCCCCAAGCCCCCAGTCAATCTCTCCAAGCCCCCCTTGGTCAAGCTCCCCAATCTTCCCGGTCAACCTCCCCCCCGTGAACCTCCCCAAGCCCCGGTCAATCTCCCGGTCAACCTACCCCAGTCCCCGGTCAACCTCCCAAGTCCCCCCACCAGCCACCAAGCCCCCTCCCCTGGTCAATATTCCCAAGCCATCCTGGTCAACCTTTCCAAGCCACCCCGCTCACCCTCCCCAAGCCATCAACCTCTCCAACCCATCAACCTCTCCAAGCCCCCATCAACCTTCCAAGCCACCCCGGTCAAGCTCCCCAAGCCATCAACCTCCCAAGCCATCAACCTTCCCAAGCCCCCTCCCCCTCTCTCCCTCGTTAACCTCCGCAAACCCCTTGACCAACATTTTACAACGACCAAGATTTTACGACGACCAACATATAACGACGACCAACATTTTACGACGATCAACATTTTATGACGACCAACATTTTATGATGACCAACATTTTATGACCAACATTTTACTATGACCAACATTTTACAATCATGTAGATTTTGAGGGATTTCCTTTCATTCCTATGAAATTTTGCCAATTTATAGAAATTGAAACGTGGATCAGTCATAACTAATAAACTTAATATATTTTATTTTTTTGGGTGCAATTTAAAGACTATTCCACTTGGGAATTAATGCTCATTTAAGTGTTTGTTCAATCAGTACACACCCATAAACCTGAAAGTTATGACCTTGTGATATTTGTAGAACACTTGATCAAAAACCTGATTGTGATTAAACACTCATCACTCAAATGTGTTGGTATTTCCAGAACAAAATATTGACTTAAGATTCAAAACAAAATTGTGAAGAATGGGTTGTTTTGTGCTATAGAAATTATAGATAATTGGCAGTGTGCCAGCAATTGTAGGAAATGGGATGCTCGTCCCTCAGTTGTACAATAGGGTGTTTCCGCTGATGTCATGAGGTCACATGACTTTGTTTACATCAGCATTTTGTCAGAAAGAACACTTGTCATCTGCTGTACACCTTATCAGACTAACAAACGTTTACATGTTGTTATATAATATCATTTTTTGATTATGCAAAAAGTTGTGTATTCTCGTCTGTGCATATTCCACCCACTCAGATTTATGAATATAAAATGAGCTGAAGATGCCGTTTTTCGAAGGTGATTACAGCTTTGTTGTGGTAGTAAACATATCAATACATAAAATATAGGCAAATAAAAAGTTGAAAATACTAGAAATAATTTGAGCAAAAAATAATGAAAATCGGAGGGATTTATAATGATTAAACTTTAGAAAAAGCGGCTGTCGAAAAATGTGGTCACAAAACACATTTTGAGTCTTGGGCCACATGATCTTTACTCATGTGAAAGAAAAATTCCTTTTCTATCTAAATCTATAAAAATAAGTATGAAAATCAGCGGAAGCCTGTCAGGGGCTTGCAAGCTTTGCACCTATTTTCAGAGGAATCATGTTGATTTCACTAATATCATACGATCCATATCATGATTGGACAATGTGCAGTCACGTGGTGTTTTTTACATCCGCATCATAATCTCACATGTACTTATGAAATGTTCATGAAATGGCATTCCCATGAAATAGCCACAAAGTTTCCTTCGTAATTCCCCGATAACTTAATAGTTTCTTTGACGAAAAAAAAACAAAAACAGAAAAAACAAATAGACAATATATATTTCAGAATACATGGAGAATCATAAATCAAATTCAGAATAAAATGAATGAGATTTAGTGACGACAGAGCTTCTTGAGGCAACTGAATACACGTACTCAGTGTATGCAAGGTTTAGATAATTAGAACCTTGGTGTATGTAATGTGCTGTCAATACTGATTTTCTCAAATTCAGCCTGTGCGTAGTATTTTCAATATTCTTTTGCTATAATTCATAGGTTAAATACATTAATATTTGCTTATACTGCTAAAATACCATTTCACCAGGGATTTGATATCCCAATTAACAAATCCCTGATTTCATGTGCATTCTTCCAAGTTGTAAAACACATTGTTGCTTTGTTGCTTTGTGTGAATTTTCATTAGTGAACTATGGATTGGACTCTTGCCTCCTGAAATTTGTTTAATGTAAGTTGGGATTATTTTGGTAATATACTATGATAGCGATTTAATAAACGCCAATTGATATTAAACGGATTCAAGCATAACAATATATATATTTATATATATATATATATATATATATATATATATATATATATATATATATATATATATATATATATATATATATATATATATATATATATATATATATATATATATATATATATATATATATTTATTAGACTTTGAGGAATCTGAGGCTATGACATTACAACTAGTCTGATTTCAGTCGTTTCTACACAAATGATACCAAACTTTAAAATTGAATACCTCCTTAACGGAATAAGATTTTGCAATGCTTTCTCCACCATTTTGTTTATATTGAAGTCCTCTTTCATGTAATATAAACTTGCTTAACCACTGAACTAATTCTTTAATTTGCAACAATAAAGATTGACAATGCTAGACACTTCTTCAAATTTGTTGTTTACTTCTGATACTGACAATATATATACCCTTGAAGTATAAACAGAATACACAGATGCAGTTTTGTTCTTCAACTTTTACAGACAATAAACAAAATTGTTCACAACAACTTTTTATCAAAAACAACCCCATCCAAGGTACATATGTATGTATATTAGTAGTGCCACTAGAATTTTTTCAACAGAAATTATAGATCAATGAAACACTCAATTAGAAAAATAAAAACACATACACATAAAAAATGAAAGTTTTCACCACTAGGATTGCTTATTTAAGTCCTCAAGCTAAGGCCTAAACTAGTTGATAATCTGCGGTCTAGATATCTTGGTCTTGAAGTATTTCCTCATTGTCTAATGCAGTATTTCAAGACGATTTATAAAAATACTGCATACCAACACAGCAGCCCACTAGGTTGACATTGAAAATAAATTGATCGTTAAATGTATCCTGTAAATATAGAACCTAGATCCATGGTTGATATAGTAAATATAAACACACTATTCTCATTTTCACAACAGACCATGCTCACACTTCAACCTAAACAATGATACAAAAATGACTGGTCTTTCACTATACACTTCAACATTTCAAATATGCTTATGCATAAATATAATTTGGATTCAACACTGCACAGATTAAAAGAAATCAAATGACACATTGACAACTACGCCTTGGGAGCTCAGAGTATATGAAATAGATGTAAAATAAATCATTTTCTAGCTACCATGCTAACTTACTCTTGATCGTGATGAAAATCCATGTAAAATCTATTGCTAATCTCTGCAATGGTGGCCATTTTTAACTTCGAAACACTGTCACGTATCCCCACTGGGCCCATACAAATTTAGTACTTGCAGAAAGCTTATTGTGTCCTCCAATGAAATATAAATAAATTTTGCCTTAATTTAAAGAAAGCTGGTCAGGAGCTCGGTATGACTTTGGCCCCAAAATTGAGCCAATATTTTAATACAGAAATCTAAAAGACAATTACGCAAAATTGGAAGTCCGAAAATATGTAAAATTTGGTATCAATGGAAAGAAAAATCAGCATACATCCACCTGGCTTAAAAACTTTACAGTCACAGTAGTGTCAGGTGACACCCCATGTGATAAAAAATTGTTTCTTACAGTGATCAGTTTCGCGAAAACTGCAAAATTCTGAAAATGGGCGGAGTCCTGTGCGACGAGGATGATGTCAAGCCACCTCATTAACGCGAGGCTGGGAACTGACTGATATACTGTAGAGAAGTACACAAACATACACTACAAATTTTTGAACAAAATCTTTGTGATGATAATAGCATAGCAAGGTTTAACATCCCGAAATCATCCAGTGCTGGACATTATATCAAGACAGCCACAGCCTTTGATATCCAGTTGTGAACTCACTGGTTGCAGACCCATAGGGATAACAATGCTTAGCTTTTTGCAAGGCAAATAGGAGGTGTGTACATTAGGTTTGGTGTAATAGATTCCCATCCTAGGCCATCATTTGGTACAGGATGCAAATAAAGCATGGAAATGTCAAAATCTGCATGAATTTTGGCAAACTTTGTCAGGGTAAGTAGTCACTACACGAATGAGCTTGAGTTTGTGAGGACAAGGTAAGAATGAGCTTGAGTATGTGAGGACAAGGTCAGAATGAGCTTGAGTGTGTGAGGACAGGGTCAGAATGAGCTCTAGTGTGAGGACAAGGTCAGAATGAGCTTGGGTGTGTGAGGACAAGGTCAGAATAAACTTACGTGTGTGAGGACAGGGTCAGAATGAGCTTGAGTGTGTGAGGACAGGGTCAGAATGAGCTTGAGTGTGTGAGGACAGGGTCAGAATGAGCTTGAGTGTGTGAGGACAGGGTCAGAATGAGCTTGAGTGTGTGAGGACAAGGTCAGATTGAGCTTGGGTGTGTGAGGACAAGGTCAGAATGAACTTACGTGTGTGAGGACAGGGTCAGAATGAGCTTGAGTGTGTGAGGACAGGGTCAGAATGAGCTTGAGTGTGTAAGGACAGGTCAGAATGAGCTTGGGTGTGTGAGGACAAGGTCAGAATGAACTTATGTGTGTGAGGACAGGGTCAGAATGAGCTTGAGTGTGTGAGGACAGGGTCAGAATGAGCTTGAGTGTGTGAGGACAGGGTTAGAATGAGCTTGAGTGTGTTAGGACAGGGTCAGAATGAGGTTGAGTGTTTGAGGACGGTCAGAATGAGCTTGAGTGTGTGAGGACATCATCAGAATGACCTTGAGTGTGTGAGGACAAGGTCAAAATGACTTGAGTGTGTGAGGACAAGGTCAGAATGACTTGAGTGTGTGAGGACAAGGTCAGAATGACTTTGAGTGTGTGAGCACAAGTTCAGAATGACTTTGTGTAAGGACAGGGCCAGAATGATTTTGAGTGTGTGAGGACAGGGTCAGAATGACTTTAAGTGTGTGAGGACATGGTCAAAATGACCTTGAGTGTGTAAGGACAGGGTCAGAATGACCTTGAGTGTTAGGACAGGGTTAGAATGACCTTGTGTATGTGGGGACAAGTTCAGAATGACTGAGTGTGTGAGGACAAGTTCAGAATGATTTTGAGGGTGTGAGGACAAGGTCAGAATGAATTTGAGTATGTGAGGACAAGGTCAGAATGACCCTAAATATGTGAGGACAAGTTCAGTGAAATGTGCTTTTAAGTAATGTGAGTGAAATGAGAGGAAATGCTTTAGGGTGAGAGTATCACCAGTCTTATTGTTGAAGATCTCTTTACCCATGGAGCTATTGTTTACTAACTGATCTGACGCTTCCTTCAGTGTGATGAGAGTTCAATAGAGGTTGTGATGAAAAGAAACACTTGAAGATTGTGGAGGATGTAAAGGAGTACTTCATCTTTGCCTGCTACATCGGTGGGAGATGATATTGATTATCAATTGATTCAGTGTGTAGGGAATTACTAATGTGAGACATGGAGAGCAAGGATGATTGAAGTCATCTTGTGGTTGATTATGGGGGGTAGGGGGGGGGGGGGTTATAAAGGTATTGATTTGCGTTCCATTCAAATTTTTGTTGCAATTGTTTTGTGTATCATCAGTTACATCAAATAAACTGTTTTTTTCTTGAGTTTTGAACTGGCCATAATATTGTTACTGTTGACATTTTTTAAATAGTTTTTGTGCTCTGGACAATAACATTATTTTATGAATGATGAGGGGCATGAATGATGGGGGCATGAATGATAAGGGCGATTTAACGATTAGGGTATACGCACACTGGATGTGCTTAAATGATGAGGGCGCATGGGTGTTGAGGGCGTATAAACGATGATTCCATAAAACTGACCCATGATATCCCATTAGTATATTTTTTTGGACTTTTTGTATTGTACTAGACTTAACTTGATATAATTAGGAAGATTTTTTCACTCAATTACCAAAAAAAAAAAGAAGAAAATATGCTATTTATTTTCCTTTTTGTAAATAAACATATTTCATAAATGTGAAACCCTTTTAGCGAAATGAAAATTCCTCATGAGCCCCAACATGGCAGCTAGATCCCAGCTGCATCGCAGCATTGCTGTAAACATTCATGTTTCTGGGCGTTTGTAGGTGAGTGTCATGAGGTGCCTTGGGGGATTCACTTTAATAGTAAGTGCATGGTGATTGCTCTCAGACATGAAATATGATGTTCATCTGTCTCTGGTTCAAGTTTATCCATGGATAATCGTTCTCTATGGTGTGGTTGATTTATTTGAGCAGAATGATTAAACCTGAATTCTCGTTGTCTCCACATCCAGATTTACTTGCGCAACAGACTTTAATTTGAATTTTATTTAGGTCATGATGTCTGCAAAGATTAAAATGAATAAGCATTCGGAGAAGAGCAATGTTAAAACCATATGAATTGCATTTTTGGGTCCGATGCTAATAGCATAAGGAACCTATGCAGTCATGCTGACGTGTGTATGTATGTGTATGTATGTATGTGTGTGTGTGTGTATGCATGCATGCATGCTTGCATATGCATGTATGTGTGTATGTATGTATGTATGTGTATGTATGTGTGTGTCTGTGACATCAAGCTCGTAAGCATGATATCTCAAGAACCATACACCAGATTCATGTCATTTGGTACACAGATAGCCCATGGTCCGTAGATGTGCCCTATTGTTTGTGGTGGTGATGTCATGCATATTTATGAGTGGGCGGGGTTTAGTGTAAATTTATTTAAATGCTCATATTTGTTACAACCACAAGTCTGCATTGTATCATATTTGGTGTAATTATGCTGTTAGCTAGTGTGTACATATTCATGGTACAAAATGTTGAATGTCATTAATATGCGTAGTGGGCGGGACTTAACATGATTTTGTTGAATAGAGCTTGTAGACACAATATTTCAAGTTCGATAAAGTCGATTCATATCATATTTGGTACACTGATAGGCCATGATCTGTAGATGTGCCCTATTATTTTTGGTGTTGATGTTATGCATATTAATGAGTCAGGAAGGTGGGGCTTAATGTGAAAATCTTGAACGTCATAATTTAACAATCACGTGTCTGATTTGTTTCACATTTAGTATGATTATGTTCTTAGCTAGTGTGTATGTGTTCATGTTATAAAACTTGAATTTCATTAATATATGGTTTTGCTAAAAAGAGCTTGTAGACATGGTATATCTCAAAAAGGACAAACTGGATCCACATCATAGGCTGTACATAGATAACCCATGGTCTGTAGATGTGCCCTATTGTTTTTGGTGATGATGTCATACATATTAATGAATAGGCGGGGCTTAATGTAAAAATCTTGAAATGCTCATATTAACAATCACATGTCTGTTTTGTTTTACATTTTGTAGAATTATGATGTTAGCTAGTTTGTATGTGTTCATTTTATTTTATATATAATTTTTTATATCTAAAAAACAACAACATTGAATTTTATCAATATGCATAGTGGGCAGGGCTTAACATAATTTTGCTGAAAAGAGCTTGTAAACACGGTATCTCAAGAATGATTCATGTCATGTCAAATATTTCATGATGTGCAACGACATTAACAGTTAATACAAAATCAATCAGCATGAAGTAAGAAAAGAAAAGCATTGGAAACACAGAAGCTTTTGGTTGTGGTTAAATTTTGACATATAGATGATATGAAAACTGAAAATTTTAGCACCAAAATATTATACAAATTGTAGAATGGTTCATTTTTAATCAATTTTGATGTTACCCCTGGTGATAAAGCATCAACAAATGGCTACGTTACTGTCTATCTACTGTCAATATATCACTGATAGCCTTTGCACATTATATATGCATAGTACATTATGAAATAATGTTTTATCTTTCTAAAGTGTAAGGTTCATGAGCAGACCAGCAAAGCACGTTCTTGTAAAGTGATTTAGAGTGTAAGGTTCATGAGCAGACTGGCAAAGAATGTTCTTGTAAAGTGATTTAGAGTGTAAGGTTCATGAGCAGACTGGCAAAGAATGTTCTTGTAAAGTGATTTAGAGTGCAAGGTTCATGAGCAGACTGACAAAGAATGTTCTTGTAAAGTGATTTAGAGTGCAAGGTTCATGAGCAGACTGGCAAAGAATGTTCTTGTAAAGTGATTTAGAGTGTAAGGTTCATGAGCAGACTGGCAAAGCATGTTCTTGTAAAGTGATTTAGAGTGCATGGTTAACGTGCAGACTGGCAAAGAATCTTCTTGTAAAGTGATTAGAGTGCAAGGTTAACGAGCAGACTGGCAAAGAATGTTTTTGTAAAGTGATTTAGAGTGTAAAGTTCATGAGCAGACTGACAAAGAATCTTCTTGTAAAGTGATTTAGAGTGCAAGCTTTATGAGCAGACTGGCAAAGAATGTTCTTGTAAAGTGATTTAGAGTGCAAGGTTCATGAGCAGACCAGCAAAGCATGTTCTTGTAAAGTGATTTAGAGTGCAAGGTTCATGAGCAGACTGGCAAACAATGTTCTTGTAAAGTGATTAGAGTGCAAGCTTTATGAGCAGACTGACAAAGCATGCTCTTGTAAAGTGATTTAGAGTGCAAGGTTAACGTGCAGACTGGCAAAGAATCTTTTTGTAAAGTGATTAGAGTGCAAGGCTCATAAGCAGATTGGCAAAGAATGTTCTTGTAAATTGATCTGAGTGCAAGGTTCATGAGCAGACTGACAAAGAATGTTCTTGTAAAGTGATTTAGAGTGCAAGGTTAACGTGCAGACTGGCAAAACATGTTCTTGTAAAGTGATTTAGAGTGAAAGGTTCATGAGCAGACTGGCAAAGCATGTTCTTGTAAAGTGATTTAGAGTGTAAGGTTCATAAACAGACCGGCAAAGCATGTTCTTGTAAAGTGCATATTGTACCCCATCTCAATAATTAAACAAAATGTTTTTTCAAATTATTTATTAAAAACCAATTAATGTTCATAGAAATACATTAGAAAATGATCTTGGATCTGCGTGTATGACATCACATTGTACACATGAGGTCACTTATCAAAACACTTGTGAAATCTTTGAAATGGGATAACTCCTATGGATTAAGCCTTGGTTGCTACACCAGTTTCTTTCTTTCATATATAGTTATCTATATATAATATAAATGAAAATTTACAGTATTTTTCCTTCAATGGCCCCTTCTCTTTGATTGCCTTTTATAACAATGCAAATAAATCGTCCTTCAAATTTTAAGTCCGTTACATGCAACTTTTTAATTGTCGAAATGGGTGCCTGGGTAACATTCTGAGAAAATTGCCCTTAGGTTATGGTAGAATCTAATCTAAAACACTTATTTGAAGCTTGAGTGACAATGTTCCAGGAAACCATAAATAAATTTATTTTTAACTCAGCTGGGGAATGTTTCTGCCCTTTTGCTTTGCCTCAGGGTATGTCTGTTTGCAAAGGTCACAGAATGAGGTCATGTGCAAATGGTGATATCCTGAGAATTGGACATTTGACTTATGAACAAGATGGTATACAATGTTTTGTAAGATGTTAGATGTTTGGCCAGAATATTCTTGGTACATTTTCTTACCCTTTTTAGCATTGAAAGAGATTATGACACAGGTGTAGGGTGGGTGAGGGGAGGTTGGTATTAGCTAAAGTTATTTCTGTTTGTACTGTAAATTGTTAATAGCTGGAAGAAGAAAAGCAAGCACAACTTTTTATTATCCCCTTACCAACGAAGTTGGTGAAGAGGGTATATAGCCTCTTTACCTTTCATCCGTTCATCTGTCCACATCTATCGTCCATCCGGCCTCATGCATCTATTGTCCAACCGGCCTCATGCATCTATTGTCCATCCGGCCTCATGCATCTATTGTCCATCTGGCCTCATGCATCTATTGTCCATCCGGCCTCATGCATCTATTGTCCATCCGGCCTCATGCATCTATTGTCCAACCGGCCTCATGCATCTATTGTCCATCTGGCCACATACATCTATTGTCTATCCGGCCTCATGCATCTATTGTCCATCCGGCCTCATGCATCTATTGTCTGTCTGGCCTCATGCATCTATTGTCCATCCGGCCTCATGCATCTATTGTCCATCCGGCCTCATGCAGCTATTGTCCATCCGGCCTCATGCATCTATTGTCCATCCGGCCTCATGCATCTATTGTCCATCCGGCCTCATGCAGCTATAGTCCATCCGGCCTCATGCATCTATTGTCCATCCGGCCTCGTGCAGCTATTGTCCATCCGGCCTCGTGCATCTATTGTCCATCCGGCCTCGTGCATCTATTGTCCATCCGGCCTCATGCATCTATTTTCTGTCTGGCCTCATGCATCTATTGTCCATCCGGCCTCATGCAGCTATTGTCCATCCGGCCTCATGCATCTATTGTCCATCCGGCCTCATGCATCTATTGTCTGTCTGGCCCCATGCATCTATTGTCCATCCGGCCTCATGCATCTATTGTCCATCCGGCCCCATGCATCTATTGTCCATCCGGCCTCATGCATCTATTGTCCATCCGGCCTCATGCAGCTATTGTCCATCCGGCCTCATGCATCTATTGTCCATCCGGCCTCATGCATCTATTGTCTGTCTGGCCTCATGCATCTATTGTCCATCCGGCCTCATGCATCTATTGTCTGTCTGGCCTCATGCATCTATTGTCCATCCGGCCTCATGCAGCTATTGTCCATCCGGCCTCATGCATCTATTGTCCATCCGGCCTCGTGCATCTATTGTCCATCCGGCCTCATGCATCTATTGTCCATCCGGCCTCATGCATCTATTGTCCATCCGGCCTCGTGCAGCTATTGTCCATCCGGCCTCGTGCATCTATTGTCCATCCGGCCTCGTGCATCTATTGTCCATCCGGCCTCATGCATCTATTTTCTGTCTGGCCTCATGCATCTATTGTCCATCCGGCCTCATGCATCTATTGTCCATCCGGCCTCGTGCATCTATTGTCCATCCGGCCTCGTGCATCTATTGTCCATCCGGCCTCGTGCATCTATTGTCCATCCGGCCTCGTGCATCTATTGTCCATCCGGCCTCATGCATCTATTGTCTGTCCGGCCTCATGCATCTATTGTCTGTCTGGCCTCATGCAGCTATTGTCCATCCGGCCTCATGCATCTATTGTCCATCCGGCCTCATGCATCTATTGTCCATCCGGCCTCATGCATCTATTGTCCATCCGGCCTCATGCATCTATTGTCTGTCTGGCCTTATGCATTGCTTAGCTACTGGGGAACAAAAGATTGCTGCCCTAGGAAAGGAATTCCAACTATTTTTATAAGAATAAATTTATATAAAGGAGAACAAATGCACTCCAGACTTCAATAGCAGCAATTAAAGGATTTGTACTGGAATGAAAACAAAGTTAAATAATAGATCTGACGATTAAATGGAATTTATAACAAAGTGTCTTGCGAATGAATAGCAAAAAACAAAACAAGTCTTTGCTTGAATAGAGGGACACTTCATAGACTTATGATAAACCCTTAATTAATCTGGACTGAATTCTCATTCTTGATAACCTAGTTCAACCTAGTTCAACCCAGTTCCACCCAATTGTTCTAATTTCTGTATTATCCTAGTTTAAAAAACCCAGTTCAACCCGGTTGAACTGTAATTTTCAGCAGGGGAGAGTAGAGCTTATAGTGAAGGTTGGAACTATGAGTTGGTTAAGAGTATATTTGGTAGATGAGTGAATGGCAAAAGGTCGGTTGGGGAAGTAAGGGAATGGATGATGGTAGGTGAATGGATGATGGTAGGTGAATGGATGGTGGTAGGTGAATGGTCGATGGTAGATGGATGGATGATGGTAGGTGAATGGGGATGGTAGGTGAATGAAGGGTGGTAGGTGAATGAAGAAAGGTATGGGGAATGGTATGGTGAATGGGGAATGGTACGGTGAATGGAGAATGGTTCGGTGAATGGGGAATAGTACGGTGAATGGGGAATGGTACCGTGAATGGGGCATGTTGGATAATGAAGGATGGTAGGTGAATGGAGGATTGTAAATGAATGGGGGATAGTAGGTGAATGGGGCATGTTTAGTTAATAGAAGTGAGGGAATGGGCTTGAGAGGTAAGACTGTTGGATGGAAGATGGTAGAATGATTGGTAGATTTAGGAATCAGAATGAAGGTGGGATGGCATGTGGGACTGGATAGGATGTCATGTGGGACAGGGTGGGATGTCATGTGGGACTGGATAGGATGTCATGTGGGACAGGGTGGGATGTCATGTGGGACACGGTGGGATGGCATGTGGGACAGGGTAGGATGTCATGTGGGACAGGATGGGATGTCATGTGGGACAGGGTGGCATGTCATGTGGGACAGGGTGGCATGTCATGTGGGACAGGGTGGCATGTCATGTGGGACAGGGTGGCATGTCATGTGGGACAGGGTGGCATAAGCGATAGGATACCATGGAATGTGGGACAGGATGTTATGACATATAGGACAGGGTGGGATAGCATGTGGGACAGGATGGTGTGGCATGTGAAACAAGGTAGTGGGTCATGGCATTTATGACAGGCTGGGATGGCATGTGGGACAAGGTGGGATGGCATGGGGGACAGTGTAATGACATTTGAGACAGGATGGCATGTCATCTGGATTTCAGGTGGGTTGGCATATGGGACAGGGTGGGATAGCATGTGGGTTTGGATGGAATGGCCTGTAGAGCAGAGTGGGAAGACATGTGGTACATGGAAGGATAGCATGTGGTAGGCTTGGGTGGTACCATGAAAATTCGGTACCAGTACTTTTATTAAGACAGTACAGGTACTATTAATAGTACCAGTACTATTAAGACAGTACCAGTACTATTTATAGTACCACTTCTTCTTACGTACGTAAAAAGGTAAAAAAAAACCTACAGTATCACTGTGTGCTTGGTTTATCGCCGTAGTATCACATTAATATGTAACATTATAGATACATGTATACAGTACTAATACACTGATAACATTATAAACGATCGCAGGGATTTTCCTTCGGCATGTTTTATAGAGTAATGGCGGGATGTATCGGGGAGGGAAATATTTATTATCACCTCTATCGAGATTGATAAAAACTGTTGTCTTTCCCAATTTTTTTAATGAAAATTAAGTGAAAAAATGTCAAAAAACAGTTTTTTGTCTTCTATTCTCAATAATTTATACTAAAAACAACTTATTCTAACAAAATTCAAGTAAATTTCATCATTTGGCAGCACACATGAAGATAGTTATCACTTGGTCATTCATAAACTAACTTTGAACTCACCATGTGTATACACTCACGCCCCAGGCCCAATGATTTACACGGCTTGAAATATCTGAAATATCTGGTAGTAGTAACAAACTTTTTGACTTCCGGTATTTGCGAGTACCGGTACTTCGATACCGGTACTTACGTAAGTACCTGTATACCGCCCATGCCTAGCATGTGGGACAGGGCATACATATGGTACAGGGAAGGATGGGATGTGGGACAAGGTGGTCCACTCTTACCCCCTCCGTCCACTCTTACCCCCTCTGTCCACTCTTACCCCCTCTGTCCACTCTTACCCCCTCCGTCCACTCTTACCCCCTCCGTCCACTCTTACCCCTCCGTCCACTCTTACCCCCTCCCGTCCTCTTACCCCCCGTCCGTCCTCTTACCCCCTCCGTCCACTCTTACCCCTCCGTCCACTCTACCCCCCGTCCCTCTTACCCCCCCTCCGTCCCTCTTACCCCCTCCGTCCACTCTTACCCCCTCCGTCCACTCTTACCCCCTCCGTCCACTCTTACCCCCTCCGTCCACTCTTACCCCTCCGTCCACTCTTACCCCCTCCGTCCACTCTTACCCCCTCCGTCCACTTACCCCCTCCGTCCTCTTACCCCTCCGTCCACTCTTACCCCCTCCGTCCACTCTTACCCCCTCCGTCCACTCCTCCGTCCACCCCCTCCGTCCACTTACCCCCTCCGTCGTCGACTCGTACTTTCAAGTATAAATGATGACTCTCTGAAACTTTCTGTGCTACAATCTGGACTTCTGATACTGTGTATCCTGTGTTAGGTTTAAATAGGATGTCCTATATATCATTTTCTCTGTGTGGGTTTCCAAGTAAGCAGCTCAGATATGATTCTGCCTTCAGCCCTCTTACAATGCCCAGCTCAGATATGATTCTGCCTTCAGCCCTCTTACAATGCCCAGCAAACATTGAAATAGATGATAATAGCTTGGTAGTAGGAGAGTGGAATGGGAGAAGGTTTGGGTTAGGGGAGGATGCAAGGGTGGACAAAGAGTAAATTTGCAATATCAATTATTTTTGTAGATGGCGATATGCATCTACTGTAGTCGTTAACACGTTTTAGCTTTGCAAGTGATTGTTATAATTATTGACCGGTATGGATATTGATGATTTATGGTGACATTTCCAAAGTGCTATGCAGTAAGTCTGACTTATACTGCACCCTAGTATTCCTCATTTCCAAAGTGCTATGCAGTAAGATTGACTTATACTGCACTCTAGTATTCCTTATTTCCAAAGTGCTATGCAGTAAGTCTGACTTATAGCTGCACTCTAGTACTCCTCATTTCCAAAGTGCTATGCAGTAAGTCTAACTTATACTGCACTCTAGTATTCCTCATTTCCAAAGTGCTATGCAGTAAGTCTTACTTATACGGCACTCTAGTTTTGCTATCATGACACTTCCCAGGAAGGAGTTGTTTATTGTGTGTTTTGTTTCATTTTCCCAGGCAAAATCAAATATACAGAAGAAGTGTACAATGTGTGCATGGAAGCATTTGACTGTCTACCATTAGCAGCACTCATGAACCAACAATTTCTATGTGTCCATGGAGGACTTTCACCCGAAATACATACACTGGACGACATCAGGAATGTAAGTTATATAATATTCATGAGCTGTTTTGTTATGGAATTTGATGATAAGTGTACATAACCACGGGTGGAAAATATAATACTAATATTAATGTGCACATAATCACTCGGCCGAGCGCTTAAGGCACAGAAGACAAGAATATAGCATAAACAGCAAGAGGCAATATACAATAACATGATATAGCGAACCACGGAACCAGCCATTGCAGATAAGTTTCATGTATTCAGACAGAAAAATAGGAGGGGAAAAGAGGAAAAGGGGAGGAAAAGAGGAAAAGGGGAGGAAGGAAATGGGGAGGAGGAAGGAAAAGGGAGGAAGGAAAAGGGGAAAGGGAGGAAGGAAAAGGGGAGGAAGGAAAAGGGGAGGAAGGAAAAGGAGGAGGAAGGAAAAGGGGAGGAAGGAAAAGGAGGAAGGAAAAGGGAGGAAGGAAAAGGGAGGAAGGAAAAGGAGGAAGGAAAAGGGGAGGAAGGAAAAGGAGGAAGGAAAAGGGAGGAAGGAAAAGGGAGGAAGGAAAAGGGGAAGGAAAAGGGAGGAAGGAAAAGGGGGGAAGGAAAAGGGGAGGAAGGAAAAGGGGAGGAAGGAAAAGGGAGGAAGGAAAAGGAGGAAGGAAAAGGGGAGGAAGGAAAGGGGAGGAAGGAAAGGGGAGGAAGGAAAGGAAGGGAAAGGAGGAAGGAAAGGGGAGGAAGGAAAGGAGGAAGGAAAGGGGAGGAAGGGAAAGGAGGAAGGAAAGGAGGAAGGGAAAGGGGAGGAAGGAAAGGGGAGGAAGGGAAAGGGGAGGAAGGGAAAGGGGAGGAAGGGAAAGGGGAGGAAGGGAAAGGGGAGGAAGGGAAAGGGGAGGAAGGGAAAGGGGAGGAAGGGAAAGGGGAGGAAGGGAAAGGAGAGGAAGGGAAAGGGGAGGAAGGGAAAGGAGGGGAAATATGGAGAGAAATGGTGTGAAAAGGTGTTTTTATTGGTTGTGTTATTATTGTTAAGTATACTTTTTGCACCCTGCACATAGCGCATTGCCTTGTAAAACTATAAATTACTGACCCACAAACTTTGTTTGAGAAGCTGTTTCTCTCACATTAGTTAAATGTGTATTTCTAGGGTGTGTGTGTTGGGGGGAGGGGGTGGGGTATTGTTACTCTCCCTATCTTCTGAGATGTTTTTGTGTATCGAATAGGTAGTACTTTTCATACGTTCTGTCTGTGCACTGGTTATGGAATTACTCACAAAATTGACTTCATACTCCTGGGTACATGTTTTCTGCATGAAAATGATATCTTTTAAAGTCAATTGTTTCATATTGTAGGGAGGAGGGGAGGGGGAATGGCCTTTAAAAAAAAAAAAATCTTTCACAAGTATAATTCTTTAAAGAGAGAATTAAATTACAAACGCTTGAACATGTATTCATGGTGATATGATGTAATTAAAAAACATTAGAGAACATTTGCAACCAGTAAGTTCACAACTGATTATCAAAGGCCGTGGCCGTCTTGATATAATGTCCAGCACTGGATGCTTTTGGGACGTTCAACCTTGCTATGCTATGTAAAAAATAAGTATTGTTTGAAAAATATTGGGGCCTCTCATATCTAATACTGAAAATGAGATGAAAATTCGCAACAAAGCAAAAGAGATTTCTCTTTGCAATTTGGTAAATATTCAGACTTTTGATTGATGAAGTTAAAATCTTTTGAGGCCAAAGAGAGGTATGCTTCTGTGATGAGGGACTTTTGTGAAAAATTGATTGCGGATATTTTGAAAGTAAGAGTCGTTTGGAGAACTGCTGCTGAATGCCGCAGTAGTGTTGCTTATCATCAACCATGCATCTAGACCCCTGTGCTAACGTTGGGCCTTATCAATTATGCTCCTAGACCCCTGTGCTTACTTTGGGCCACATCAACCATGCTCATAGATCCCTGTGCTAACTTTGGGCCTTATCAACCATGCTCCTAAAACCCTGTGCTAAGTTTGGGCCTCATCAACCATGCTCCTAGACCCTTGTGCTAACTTTGGGCCTCATCAACCATGCTCCTAGACACCTGTGCTAACTTTGGGCCTCATCAAGAATACTCCTAGACCCTTGTGCTAACTTTGGGCCTCATCAAGAATACTCCTAGACCCTTGTGCTAACTTTGGGCCTCATCAACCATGCTCCTAGACCCCTGTGCTAACTTTGGGCCTCTTGATACAAATACGATCCTGCTTGCAAAATATTTCTGTAAGAAATGATTAATATTTGAAAAAGCTTCCTGTGTTAAATGATCTTTTTTTTTTTTTTTTTTTCAAGAGTGCATTTTTTGACATAAAGAAGAATTACTAAACTTCTAATATTTTTTGCCAGTTGAGAGTTGAGCTCAGTTTACGGGCGGCCATTTCATATCGATAAAGACAATCTTGAGATCATTGTTTTGCAGGTCAGCTAACAGTTACATGAAATCACATTCTTTTATAAGTCTGTCCGTTTTCTGGAAATAATGAAAACAATTAAAATAGTCCTTAAGAATGTAAAGTGAGTATCTGGTGTCGTTTGCTGTCTTAAATTCCCCATTTAATGGGAAACGTTTGCTGTGTCTTAAATGCCCAATTTAATGGGAAACAGAGACAAAGTCATATGAAGGGTATGGGCAGCAAGGAGCAACAGCAGATGGATTGTTTGTTAATCTAGATAAACCATAGTAGATTTCCATCAAAATTGTCATTCATATATATATATATATATATATATATATATATATATATATATATATATATATATATATATATATATATATATATATATATATATATATATATATATATATATATATATATATATATATATATATATATATATATATATATATATATATATATATATATATATATATACATATATATATATATATATATATATATATATATATATATATATATATATATATATATATATATATATATATATATATATATATATATATATAGATAGATATATATATATATATATATATATATATATATATATATATATATATATATATATATATAGATATATAGATATAGATATATATGTATATATATATATATATATATATATATATATATATATATATATATATATATATATATATATATATATATATATATATATATATATATATATATATATATATATATATATGAATGACAATTTTCAGATGTACTTAAATAGCTCTTCATTTTGTTATGTTAATTCAAGTTTGTTGGTAATTGCCTCAATAATTAGAAGGAATTCAGCCGTATTTAACATGCTGTTGAACTTAATCCCTATCCATATCAACCCTTTTATGGGAAAGATGTTATAGGGTCATTTACTGCCTGGTTACACATGTAATGTAAGAGAATGACCCCAGTAGACCCCCGTGGAAACAATCGGGCCATTCTCTGTCTGGCCACACACGTAATGTAAGAGAATGGCCCCAGTAGACCCCCGTGGAAACAATCGGGCCATTCTCTGTCTGGCCACACACCTAATGTAAGAGAATGACCCCAGTAGACCCCCGTGGAAACAATCGGGCCATTCTCTGTCTGGCCACACGTAATGTAAGAGAATGACCACAGTAGACCCCCATGGAAACAATCGGGCCATTCTCTGTCTGGCCACACACGTAATGTAAGAGAATGGCAGTAGACCCCCCCATGGTCTGGCCACACACAATGTAAGAGAATGACCCCAGTAGACCCCATTGAAAACAATCGGGCCATTCTCTGTCTGGCCACACGTAATGTAAGAGAATGACCACAGTAGACCCCCATGGAAACAATCGGGCCATTCTCTGTCTGGCCACACACGTAATGTAAGAGAATGGCCCTAGTAGACCCCCGTGGAAACAATCGGGCCATTCTCTTCCTGGCCTCACTCTTAATGTAACAGAATGGCCCCTAAATGTTATCAGTAGCTAAAATTAAAGCAGGAAATATATAGAACCAAAGGAGATGTCTTATTATGTCAAATTTTGTATGGAATTAAATGTTGTTTACAAGAAGCATAAATTTGGAAGCTATTTGGAAATTGTCACTACTACTTGCACAGTGTTGTGTAAATGCATTTTTAATGTTGCTTCTAGGTTTTAGTAGTCTTCATTCAAAACAATAGCTTTTGCAGTAGCTCTATCCCGGCGTCCCTTTATGTATGTGTGTGTCCAGTATACAAATTATCTCCTTCCTTCATCATGCTTCCCTCTACAACCATATTTGATTCTCCTCTTCCACCCCCCCTTCCCCCTCCCCCTCCCCCTCTCCACTATATTTTTGTTTCAACCATGCACCTACTCTCTCGATCACAGCTTTCTGACATTTTGTTCTTGAATTATCTCATTCTCCCCCGTTTCCTTTCCTTCCCACCTCTAGAATGATCTGACCTCTCAGGCACAATTTGACCCTTGTTGTTGTGGTGCCTTCAAGCCCTCATTAAACAAACACACCAGTATTCATCCTGACTTTACAACTATGCTTTTCAGTCTCAGTTAATAGCTCTACGTACTGTCCCATTTGATATAGATCCTACGTACTGTCCCATTTGATATAGATCCTACGTACTGTCCCATTGATGTAACCTCTAAATGATCTTTTTGAATTGTAATTTTATCTCTGTAATAAATGCTCCTGGGTTTGTCCAAGATGCTGCAAGGTTATCATTGGTAACAATTGTTACAACAAATGAGGTTGTTGAGGGGTAGTCAAGTATTTATGTTGTTATTCAGCTGTCTCTAATAAGATTGGTAGAATAGTGGATTTGAATTTAGAAGTGACTTTTAGTTGTTGGTTGCATGGTAGATGTTTGATTTGTTGAACAAATATTTGTCATGGATTACTTTATTTCAAGGTTTTTAAGAAAATCTTAACAGTTCAATTAGGTATGGTCATAGAATGTTTATTATGTAATATTATTATAAAATGATATTATAAAATATGCATGTTCAGTGATATACCCACAATTGATCAGCACTGTCGCTGATTGGAGAGAAGAGATGGGGCTGGGCAGGGTAACAGTACACACTGTTGCAAATTCATCACAAAACATTGGAAAATCCCCAAATATTCGAAAAATGAGCATCATTGTCTAATATAGCAGCCCTGAAACCAGGTAAATGAGTGGTATTTTTGCTATTTCTTTAATCAAACCATGGTTGAAAAAAAAAAAAAAAACATGGATACTTTGATACCAGGCTGTAGATTTATAGCAGACATGTTAAGGATTAGTTAGTGGTCAAGCAAATTCATTGTAAATATGAAAGACATTTAAGGAAACAAATAGAGGAGAAAGTGATAAAGAAATCTTCTTCTGTTCAGTAGATAGCTTGTTCATCTTCTGTAGAAAGCACTGACATAAGACTAATGGTGGCAGCACATACTTCTTACATTTCTCAAAAGTTGTGTGTATTTTGAATTGCATTTTGTCCCTGAGAGTTTGTGGCTCTAACCATCAAACTACTTATCGCTTCCCTTGTTCATGACCGCTGACGTGCCTCATGGGACTCCCAAATTGATAACAAACTCCACGATATCCAGCCCATCCTTCCGACCAAACCCACCACCCACAATCTCTCCCGTATCGACAACGTTTATATTACCCGTCTTAGAATAGGTCACACCCACCCCACTCCCACCTCCTTACTGGATTCCCCACCCCTCTGCAATAATTGCCACGCCCCCTCAAAATCCACCATCTTCCCCTTGCCTTCCCCCTGTACAATTGCCCCAAAGCTTCCCTCACCCCTCACAGCTCTATAGCTGAGCTTTTCCAGAACCCCCTCCCCGATCCTTCATCATGCCTCCTCTACAACCATATTTAGTCCTCCTCTCCCACCCCCTCTACCTACTTTACCACTTTTTCACACCCCTGAACTTCCTTTTTCAAACCCAGCTTCCTGGCTCTTAGCCCTGGTACTTCTCTCAGACTCCTGCTATTTTCTTTTCTTCCATTCTCTGGAATAATCTAACCTCTCAGGTACAATTTGATCCTCACTGTTGCGGTGCTGTTAAGCCCTAAATCAACCAATCAAACAAACCAACCATTGGACGTGTCAGGATTAAACAGAATCTAGTAAAGTAGCTTTGATTTATCTACTGAAAAAAGTTTGCAAAAAAATATTTTCAACAAGTAAAACAGTTGAATAAGTTTCAATACATGTATACATTTATAGTGTTAAGAAATAAGGGTGTTCTATCACACACCAGTCAAGGAATATTACCAGGGATTGGTATTTTCATGCATATGATAGAGCACCATTGAAGAAACAAGTGGGTGTAAAATGGTATTTCCATACATATGATAGAGCACTATTAAAGGAACAAGTGGGTGTAAAATGGTATTTCCATACATATGATAGAGCACTATTAAAGGAACAAGTGGGTGTAAAATGGTATTTCCATACATATGATAGAGCCCTATGAAAGGAACAAGTGGGTGTAAAATGGTATTTCCATACATATGATAGAGCGCTATTAAAAAAACAAGTGGGTGTAAAATGGTATTTCCATACATATGATAGAGCACTATTAAAAAAACAAGTGGGTGTAAAATGGTATTTCCATACATATGATAGAGCACTCTTAAAGGAACAAGTGGGTGTAAAATGGTATTTCCATACATATGATAGAGCACTATTAAAGGAACAAGTGGGTGTAAAATCCTTTCTCCCTCCCAATCTTCCATCTCCTCTCTGCCCTAACTCTTACACCTTACATTTTTAACACCCTCTTTGCACATTTGACTCCCTGACTGTCGCGGTGCTGTTAAACATTAACAAACCAAAGCAACCTATTTCTTTGAAAATTAATTGCCTCTTTTTTATGTATTGGACGCATTCTTTGTTTATGTATTGAGATGGTGTATAACATACACTTTATAAGAACGTGCTGTCCCCATTTGCTCATGAACCTTACACTCGAAATTAAAAGAAAAACAGTTTTTGTTTTTATAGAAATATATAAGAATTGTCTTGGATGTGCCTTTATGACATCACATGTCATACTGTGAGATCACTTTTCAACACACTCGTGCCATCTTTGATATGCAATAGCTCCTAATTGGAAGCGGATATCAACATGATTTTTACAAAACATCGTTTCTTCAATAGCGCTCTATCACATAAATGAAAATTCACGGGAATATTCCTACTTAAAAGTTGTGTTTTTGTTGTATTATTTGTACTCTATTATCTGACCACAAATAATTCTTTGAGGAATTAATGTAAGGTAATACGTACATGCATAGACTGTATGTCATGATTTTGCAATGGCTGTTGATCTTCTAAGATGATTGCATTGAATCCCTACCTTGCTCTAGCCTCCCATTTTCAGATTGGAATCATTTCCTGACAGTACAACAATTTCTTCAACCCTTGTGTTTAATAAGGTTTCCCCGACTTGTCACCGCTGCTGTAAATGAAATTCAGAAACAGTTTCCTTTGTGAGAATCGTTACATCACAATCAGATTAAGCCGATCATCTTTTTGAGATGGCATTTAGCGACAAAATCGGATGAATTTATGAAAAATTATGCTGTGTATGCCTTGTAAAGTTTCTCTCAGATCAGCTTGGACAAAATATCTCGCTGTTGGGCAACCGCAGAAATAAGCACATCCAACATGATTGTGCTATTAAGTCACTCTGATAAGAGCTAAAGAGGGTGAATTATTGATTCCATGTTTACTGTCGGGCAGCGTGGAAACGATTCTTTAATCAGGCTTAACCTGCTGTTTGATTGCCTCAGTCATATGTGCTGCTGTTAAGTGGGCAAATTACCCACCATTTGATTCAATGGAATTTGGTAAACATAAGCTGCTTTGACGATCTTTGGATGAATCCAAGCACTTCTTGCTGACTGCAGCAGATAAACGCACCATCGAAGAATCGGAAAGTAAAGTACAGATTTAAAGGAGAGTCTTGAATTTCTTTTAAATTGTTGCAATGGTTGAATAATTAAAGTAGATTTTAACTTAAGATAAACTCTGCTTCAAGATGGGAGGGGGGGATGGGGTGGGGGAGAGGGGGTGGGGGAGAGGAAGAAGGGGGGTGGGGCAATCGGATATGAATAAATAAAATCTACACACTCAAAAAAGGCTTGGATTGCATGGTTTTTCAAAGGTTTATGACTAACCGAAAAACAATTTTGAAAAAAAAAAGAAAACAAAAAATTACAACAAATTTACTGCATCTAGTTTTCAGGTTATTGCTTGCCAAACATAAAAAGATTTGTCAATATAAGCAGTCTGTGATGTGTGGGAGGCCAGACAGTAATTTCCTACATAATTTCAATTATTAAAGATGCTGAGAATAATTAAACAGTATTAAATAAGAATGTGCATGTTTAAAAAAAGTGCTGGTAGAGGAAAGGTTAATCAACCCGCGACAAGTGTGCTATTAAACTCAAAAATATATGCAGCATGGATGGGCGGCCCACTGAAGCGTAACGAGTCCGACTCTGCTGCTCGGTAGACAGAGGACCCTTCAATATTCAGCCTGTACTTAAGCTTTACTCTACCACGCGGCGATATTATTGCCGTTTTGGGTGTCCCATCTTCGACCTCGCCTTACAAGCGCATTTTCAAAAAAGTACTGGTAGAGTAAGGGTTAAGAAGAGCATTAAGTATGTACAGATAGAGGCAGCATTACTTAATTATTTTTAAATCACATCAAAATTTGTTTAAAATTTGACCGTTTTACATCGTCATGAATTTGTAGGTATTAATATGCAAATTTGAGATGTACGTGTATGAATGGGAATACCTCTTTTGTTATGTGAATCCTTTGTTAGGTGAATCCTTTGTCATGTGATCCTTTGTTATTTAAACATGCACATACCTTTTTTAAGGAGATTCTGAAAAGGATTTTGCTTCATAGCTTCACCCATAAACAATATCTAGATGATGGGTCAGACATTTGAAAAAAAGAAAGAAACTGAAATCAAGGAAAGTGACACATTGTGTTTATGTTGTATATTGTACATAGGTAGGCTATAGTCCTCAGAGTGACACATTGTGTTTATGTTGTATATGGTGCATAGGTAGGCCATAGTCTGCAGAGCTTAAGCTACAGTTTTTCCTACCTGTCCATAGATACTTCTCATTCATGTAGCTTGTCCTTTTTTAAATGAAATACCAACTAATTGTCAGAAAATGTTGATGAGTTTTTATTTGGATACGAGTCAATTGGAACAGTGGGGTTGAGATATTCCACATCCTACATGTGTATCTTGAATTTGGATCTATCCACATATTTAAAAAATAAGACTTTCTGTTTCGCAGTAGGTTTGAGCAGCATGCAGACATTGCCATCAAACATTATGTAGGATTAACAGGACCTAATAAAATCAAGAAATAGGTATCGCTGTTTGTACTCCTTGAGAATGCTAGCATATCACAAGTCCTGCATAGTGCATAAGCACCTTTACAGTACTACTGACACAGCAAATGTAATATGTATCACCACTGTTTGTACTCCTTGGGAATGCTAGCATATCACAAGTCCTGCATAGTGCATAAGCACCTTTACAGTACTACTGACACAGCAAATGTAATATGTATCACCACTGTTTGTACTCCTTGGGAATGCTAGCAATCACAAGTCCTGCATAGTGCATAACCTTTACAGTACTACTGACACAAAATGTAATATGTATCACCACTGTTTGTACTCCTTGGGAATGCTAGCATATCACAAGTCCTGCATAGTGCATAAGCACCTTTACAGTACTACTGACACAGCAAATGTAATTGGTATCACTGTTTGTACTCCTTGGGGACAAAAAACTTGAAAATCAACCAACAACGAAAGGATGCATGGGAACCACTAAACATTTTAGTTTTCTGGTTGGATATAAAGAATTGTATGCCCCCCCTCCCCCCTCCCTTTCCCCTCCTGTTTTCTTTCTTTCTGAAAATAAGATTGCTGTAGCTTTCTCTACTTCTGACAACATTACATTGAGATTTTGGGCATACCTTCAACCTACCACATGCTGTAAATTTTACAAACTAAGAACCTGTTTGGAAACTAAAGAAACTTGAAAAGATTTAGAATTTGACGATCTTAACATTTACATAAATGTGGGAGGTATCAGTAGACTTAATGAGCATTGAAATCCTTATGGATTTTAAACATACAAAAATTGGCCAATATATTATCGTTTCATTTGGGCTGGAAATTACCAATTTTGTTTCAGAATGCATTTTTGCAGAAGAGACAAAATGATCTTGGAGGTAATCAATTCTTGAACAAAGAATTCAGGTCACTGTTGATGTCTTCTTGGAAAGGAGCAAGGACAAAATCAATTGTTACTGTAAATTGTATTCTTTATTGTATACATTTTGATTATGCAATTGTTTCTTCGTCTATTGAAAGTAAAAGGAAGCATTATCCCAAGCTGGTGAACTTACTATTTGATACCAAAACTTGTCTTATGTATGAAAACATCTCTAATTTTGTGTGGTGGTACCTTTAATTCTGTGTGGTGGTACCTTTAATTCTGTGTTGTGGTATTTTTAATCCTGTGCAGTGGTGGTGCCTCTAATTTTGTGTGGTGGTACCTTTAATTCTGTGTGGTGGTACCTTTAATTCATGTGTGGTGGTACCTTTAATTCTGTGTGGTGGTGCCTCTAATTCTGTGTGGTGGTGCCTCTAATTCTGTGTAGTGGTACCTTTAATTCCTGCGCCTATGAGCGATAGAATCTTCCGTTCCTATCATGTGTTGTATGTAATTGACCCATACCACCTGTTATTCGCTTGGGGATACAAGTTTAAATGATATTATTGGTTCGAAGTGGAACAGGTTTTTATAGGTTTTTTGTGGACCCTTTAGGTGATAGCCTGTTGGTATGCGTATAATTAATATTATTATTTCTGTTGGTATGCATAAATTAATGTTATTATCTCTGCTTCACAAGTAGAAAGTACAAACAGAATGGTCAAATACAGATGTGTTTTGCTGTTTTATATGATTCTGAATGACCAAAAATATTGTTTATCATTGTTAAATGTTTCAAATCAATGTTGAACTTTTCTGCAGAGTGCCGAAGAATTGCTTTTGCTTGGGTGTGTGTGGCATGTGTTGTAAAAAAGAAAATGTTTCATAAGCTCCTTGTTGAAACAAGGTCTGGTTTGGCTTAAGTACGGAATACAATATTTCAGTTTAATTTTCAATCCTGATCTGTACAGAGATTGCAGGTAATACACTTTTCATTTTATTTATTTTTTATTTTATGAAGGAAATACAAATTTGGTTGAGAGTGGGACTCTACTTTTCATTAGCAGGCATTTTCTTTTCTGCCTTATTACTCTCCTGTAATTCATGCAGTTTTATAGCGCATCAAATGTGTGCTATTAAAGGCTATAGGGCGGGAACCTTTAAGGGTGGCTTAAGTATGATAGAAAATGTCACTGCGATGCACAAACGGGGCCTATTAAAGTAAAAGCGTGTCTAGAATGATTATTGAACTTGAAAAATAACAGAGGTACTGTATGCATGATTTATGAGAATTATTTTGGTTGAGCTATTGTATTTTTTCTTCAAGTAGCCATTGCCTGGCCATGGTTAATGTTTTAAAGTAATGTTGAATATTAAGTGGGTGGGATCTGAACTAATATTTTCCTACCGTAGGTTATATGCAAATCAACAACAATTGCACCGCGTGATCACTGATAAAGTATTCGATGGCTAGCATCACCCTGTAAGTAATATGATGCATTTAGAGGCTTAATTGATCTGTTTTAGAAAAGTATCCGACAATTTTGTTTTCCTTTATATAAATATATAAAAGAAAATCGAATTCATAACTATGAATTAGAAATCGTGAGCAAATAAGGACATACAGATGGCCTGTGTCAACACAGCTTTTTTCACAACTTTTTTCACGTGACTGCCTTGGGAACTAGACTGACAAAGGGGTAAAATCGGCATTATTTGAGGGGCAAATGGGGTATATAAAATCACTTGACACGCAAACAAATTAAACTTTATAACACACATTTTATCGATCAATGCCTCCGTTATCATTTTCATCATTATTTACAGAAAATACTGTGATACAAACATCTTTAGCTGCTATCATATAACAGTGCAGTACACTGCAATTATAGTTACTGTTATGCAATTTATGTCCAAAGGTTGTTTACATTACGGGTGAAAAACTGGTTTTCCTGTTAAAACCCGTTTTGGTTTTGGAATCCGATCGGTTTTACGTCGGGGCAAAACCGTGCAAGCTTATTTGAAATGCTCATAATTTAACAATCACATGTCTGGTTTGTTTCATATTGGATATAATCATGATGTTAGGTAGTGTGTACTTGTTCATGGTATAAAAACATTGAAATTCATCAATATGTGTAGTGGGCGGGGCTTAATATGATTTTGCTGAAAAGAAGTTTGTTAACACTGCATCTCAAGAACGATTATCTGCATTCATGTCATATATTGTACACAGATAGCTAATGGTCTGTAGATGTGCGCTATTGTTTTTGGTGGTGATATCTTGTATATTAATGAGTAGGCGTGGCTTAATGTTAAAATAATGAAATGCTCATATTTTAACGATCATATGTCTGGTTTGTTTCATATTGGATATAATTATGATGTTAGCTAGTGGGTACATGTTCATGATATAAAAACATTGAATTTCATTAATATGCATAGTGGGCGGGGCTTAAAATGATTTTGCTGCAAAGAGCTTGTAATTGTGATATCTAAAGAATGATAAACTGGATTCTAGTCATATGTAGTACATAGATAGCCCATGGTCTGTGGATGTGCCTTATTGGTTTTGGTGGTGATTTCATGTACATAAGGTAGTAGGCGGGGCATAATATATAATTCTTCAAATATGAGCAACCGTATGTCTGTTTTGCATCATGCTTTGCTATGATAATGTTGTTGATTATTGTGCACATGCTAGTGTTGTCAATAGGTATGTTTATTTTATTGATTTGCATGTTGGTTGTGGCTTATTAATGAATATCCTGGAACAAATATTTCATGATATGCAATGACATGACAGTTAATACAAAACTTGCAAATCAATCAGCACATGAAAAAAAAAAGCATGGGAACCACAAAACCTTTAGATTCTGGTTCCTTTACTGAACATTAAAATTCTTATTGATTTTCAGTGTGCATCAAAACATACATAATTCTACCAATATACAAATGTTTCATGAGGTGCAGGAATCCCCCATTGTTTTGATAATAGTCTTGGATAAAGGAAGGAGATCATTTTATCCAGAGGGTTTTTCTGGAAGAGCTCGGCTATTGAGTTGTGGGGAGCGGGGCGGGTTGTACAGGGGCAAGCAAGGAGAACGTGATGGACTGTGAGGGTGCACTGGCAATTGTTGCAGAGGGGTGGGGAGCCAATAAGAAGGTGGGAGTGAGTGAGGTGGGTGTGACCTATTCTAAGACAGGTAATGTGAACGTTGCCGAGCTTTTCCAGAAAAACTCTATGGATAAATTGATCTCCCCCATCGTGCTTCCCTCTACAACCATATTTAGTCCTTCCCCCCCCTCTACTTTGTTTTTTTCACCCACGCACCTCTCTCGATTCAAGCTTTCTGGCATTCATTTCTTGTATTTATCTCAATCCCCCTCCCTGCGTTTCTTTCCTTCTTTCCTTCCTACCTCTGAAGTGATCTAACCTCTCTGGCACAATTTGACCCTCTCTGTCATGGTGCTGTTAAGTAAGCCCTCATCAAACAAAACAAACATAACTGTCTTGGGGTAATATGAACAATGTTCATTGAAGGTCAGACGCGAGTGTCTTGAAGAGTCAGTTCTTAGAAGATGTACACTATTATGTGTGAACTTTCTTGACGGTGTAATTAGTTTTCTTTAAAGGATTAGTTCAGTGAGCAAGCAAATTTGATCTTATATATAAAATAAAAAAATAAAAATTAGGATTAGTTCAGTGAGCAAGCAACTTTGATCTTATATGAAAGAAAACTAAGGATTAGTTCAGTGAGCAAGCAAGTTTGATCTTATATGAAAGAAAACTTTAAAAGAAACAAAATGGTGAGAAAACTATTTCAATATCTTATTCCGATAACAAGATATTCAAATTGATCATATATTTAGCAATGACCAAAATCAGAAGTTTTTTTTTTGTTGGTACTAATTGAACTTATATTTGTCACATTGCTTTTAGATTGTAAATCATACGTACCTTAACTAGATTGTTTTGATACTTTCCTGACATATTAAAGGGTTTTTAAGACACAGAAGCACATGGAAAAATAAAATACATAAAGACTTTGCGGAATGAGGGGATATGACATCACAACCAGTCTTGATTTCAGTCGTTTCTTCACAAATTGCACCAAACTTTAAACATGATTGGGTTGTTCAGATGTCATGGGTTGTTATGATATCATGGGTAGAATGTCCAAAATGATTATTACTGTAGGATGAATACTAAGGTAGGTCTTTCCATCTGTTTTTCTGGCTGGTGATGGATGGTTGTCACGTACAAGACTCCTTAGTGATTCCTGTATATCAAATAATATTATGGGTTGTTATGATGTCATGCGTCATGGTGATGATGTCATAGATGGGTAGGATGTCATGAATGATTTGTGTCTGAGAAGAATATTAGGTTTGATTTTTTGTCCTGGTATAAGTTGCTGAGAAAAAAAGGAACTGATGATTCTTGGAGTGATTTTGTTGTGCCATGAATGATTATTATGTCCTGGATGGTGGGGTAGATATTATGTCAATGCTTATGATGTCATACATAGATGACTGTTAGGATGCCGAGCATGGTTATGAACGAGTTGTTATGGATGGTTATGAGTGAGTTGTTTTGATGTTATGGGTTGTTATGATATGAGTTGTTATGATGTTATGGGTTGTTATGATATGAGTTGTTATGATGTTATTGGTTGTTATGATGTTATTGGTTGTTATGATATGAGTTGTTATGATGTTATTGGTTGTTATGATGTTATTGGTTGTTATGATGTTATTGGTTGTTATGATGTTATTGGTTGTTATGATGTTATTGGTTGTTATGATATGAGTTGTTATGATGTTATGGGTTGTTATGATGTTATGGGTTGTTATGATGTCATGAGTTGTTATGATGTTATGGGTTGTTATGATGTTATGGGTTGTTTTGATGTTATGGGTTGTTATGATGTTCTGGGTTGTTATGATGTTATGGGTTGTTATGATGTTATGGGTTGTTATAATGTTATGGGTTGTTATGATGTCATGCGGTTGTTGTTATGGGTGTTATGGTTGTTGTTTTGATGATGTCATGATGTTATGGGTTGTTATGGGTTGTTATGATGTCATGGGTTGTTATGATGTTATGGGTTGTTATGATGTTATGGGTTGTTACGATGCTATGAGTTGTTACGATGCTATGAGTTGTTACGATGCTATGGGATGTTATGGGTTGTTATGATGTTATGAGTTGTTATGATGTTATGGGTTGTTATGATGTCATGAGTTGTTATGATGTTACGGGTTGTTATGATGTGATGAAGGAAGGATGTCATAGACATGTTGTTGAATGATGATGTTGATGATGATTAACAAAGTGTCCACTCACCAGCAGAACAAACTCTAAAAAATTAAATAAAAAAACAATATTAAATAAGATTCTTTTTCATCCCTCCTCCCAAATTGGTTCCCTACCCTCTTCTGTTGTTGTTTTATTAGGAGATGGAATTAACCTGTAAGTGAGATGAAGGCAAAATAGTATTGCAGCGTTGTATGTTTGCAGTCTTTTTTCTGTCTGTGTAATCTTTCAATCTCCAGGGTGTTCAAACGTGACTGCAATTTTTTGGAGCTTTTCTTTAAAATCAATTTTACAACTTTGCTTTTGTTTTCTATCATTGCAAGTTTGGTTTATAATGAAAATAAACAAAAGATCATCACTCCTGTCTGTAATTACTAGCGAAAAACCAAGCCGCACATCCGGTTCGGTTTTCAAACCCGAGTTGCTCACGTGAACTTCCTGTACGCTTACTGCCACACTACACTGTGTATGAGTACATTGTGGGTTTGTTTTAAAAGTTATATTACAGTGTGAATAAAAGAGGGGACAGCTGCTCTTCGTGTTTTCAATTGAAAATACGTGGAATTTCCATTCTAGCGGTATATTTTGTGTAGGGCAGTTGTATCGCGATTAAAATATACAATCATGAAATTTTGCATAACTTTTGCCAAAAAAGATATTGATGATAGCAGTCAAAATTCGACCGGAATTGGATGCATTGACGTCTTCGACTGTTCCTTACGGGTTTTTAGGCAAAAGCAAGGTCTGAAAGTATGGCAAGTAAGAAAAGTGAAATTTGACGAAATTTGTCTTTTTACCCATTTTCAAGTGAGTTTTACTTGAAAATACTCCATATAACTCCCATCAAAAATGTTAATTTATTGAAGGAACTATTCGAGCTCTTTCAAATGATACCAGGATCACTGCTGTGGGTCTATTTGACAAAGCAAAATAATTTTTTGAAAAGTGCATATCCATGTGGCCGTGACACAGAAATTTAGGCTTAACCCATGACTGAACCTAAAAGTGAGAGCACTTGATCATGATGAAGGTTGCACAGCAAAGACGCATTGTAAGGCTTTTTGAACTTGAATGCACTTTACGGAGTAGAATACATTTATTGACTATCGATTGTCGTTTTGTTAAGGAAGTACAATATATGATTCTTACAGAAAGGTTGTGATGTTATGTATTTGATAAGATGGTGAAGTGTCCTAAATATGTTTGCTCTTCAGCAAAGTACAATTAATTAATACAAGAGCGGACGTGGATCTAAAAATGGAGATAAGCCACATTTTCAAGGACAAGAAAATAGTTTTATCTGGGTTTTGGTTTTATAGAGAGTTAGCAAGGTGTGTATTTGAACATGAAGAACTATCAGTTTAATTATAGCAGTATATGATTGTTGAAAGTATTGTATTTACATGCAAGGCTGATGTAATAATTGAAGATAGATTCGACATGGATGCAAACTTCAAGTGTTCGAATCCTGTTTTAGTTGATACTGAACAATAAAGCCAAGCGGCTGTTAAAGACTATTCTGATACCTCGTTGAGACTTGCTCCGTTCAGCAGGTATTGAATCTTAAAGTTGCAACAAAGTTTGTGTGACAATGACTGATGTATAAAGTCTACTGTAGGCAGTGATGCCAGCCTCACTTTCTTAGCAATTCTTAAATGTTTTTTTTTTTAAATTTCCATTTTATTAAGTTTTTATAGTCACAAAATATCAGAAAATAAACATTTGATGTATGTGAGGATGTCAAAACTAGTCTTGTTTCGGTCCTTAAGAAAGAATTCTGCAGACATAAGAAATTTTGCAGATATTAACAAAAATTATGCAAAATGTTTTTCCTTCTATAGTCTGTCAGATGTAGTGTCAACCATTTGAAATAAGACTGCTCGCTCCTATGTGGTTTTAGTCAAAAGCAACACATTTAACTTTTCAAAGGAAACCTGAGCTATGTATGTACTACTCATGGCTAATCAAAGTGAAAATAAATTTGTTTGAAAATATGGCGATTTTGCAGTAGTTTGCAGGCAATAATATCTAAGGACGTAGCCAGGAGGTGGGGTGGGAGGGCTTCCCCCAAAAGTCCTCATAACAAAAAAACAAAACAAGGTAAATTGAACGTATTCAAGTGATACATTTGAGGCACATATATCACAAGAATTATGAATTGTTGATAATTAGCTGGAAACCTTTTTTAAATTATGGGCAATTTCCTTCATTTTCGGGAAAGTTTTGACAATAAGGCGGGGCTTAATGTAAAAAGTCCTCATAACAAAAAAACAAAACAAGGTAAATTGAACGTATTCAAGTGATACATTTGAGGCACATATATCACAAGAATTATGAATTGTTGATAATTAGCTGGAAACCTTTTTTAAATTATGGGCAATTTCCTTCATTTTCGGGAAAGTTTTGACAATAAGACGGGGCTTAATGTAAAAAGTCCTCATAACAAAAAACAAAACAAGGTAAATTGAACGTATTCAAGTGATACATATGAGGCACATATATCACAAGAATTATGAATTAATGATAATTAGCTGGAAACCTTTTTCAAATTATGGGCAATTTCCTTCATTTTTGGGAAAGTTTTGACAATAAGGCGGGGCTTAATGTAAAAATCTTGATATACTTATATTTTAACAACTGTATAGATACTGACAAATATTGATAAATTGATACTGACCAATTCATGAAATAGAATGAATGAGCAACTGTTTTTATGTCATACTTGCTATGATAATGTTGTTAATTATTGTGCAAATGCTAATGTTGTCAACATTTTTATTGATCTTCATGGTCAGTGTGGTTTATGAATAAATATCATTGAACAAATATTCCATGATATGATATGCAATGACATGACAGTTAATACAAATTTTGCAAATCAAACTGCTTATGTAAAAAAAAAAAAAAAGCATCGGAACCACAAAACCTTTTGGTTCTGGTTTTCATTTTCGGGAAGTTTTCTTTAATTTCTGCAAAATTTTCTTGTTGAATTTCTGCAAAATTTTCTTGTTTGAATTTCTGCAAAATTTTGCTGAATTTCTGCAAAATTTGGCTGAATCTAAATACTTTTTTAAATATTTCTGGAATTTTACTAAATTATTCTTTAATTTTACCTAACTTTGTGTTATTTTCCCTAATTTTTGGTTATTTTCCTTAATTTGTGTTTATTTTTTCTAATATTTGGTTATTTTCCCAAATTTTTGGTTCCGATGCTAATAGCATAAAGAACCTATCCAGTTAGGCTATATTTTATGATATCTCAAATATTTCATTATATGCTATGACATAACAGTTAATACAAAATCAATTGGCATGAAAAAAGGCATTGAAACTCCACTTTTGGTTCTGGTTCAGTTTGATGTTATTAAATTTCCAATTTGATCTCTTCTCAGGAGGCTTTCACACCCCTTTCCTTGCTTCCTAAGCCCATGGTTACAATAAAAAATTGCATGGCTATCTGGCTAAAGGTACCATCATTAACGTCCAAAGCAAGTGTAATATTTTATCAGAGCTGTTGTCCAAATGTCCCCCTCCTCCTGCCCCTGCCAATCGTCAGGTCTGGGGCTACGTGCCTGATAATATCCCATCTGCATGGTGTGAAATAAATGAAAATGTTAGTTGTGGCTGTTGAGGGTTTGTAAACCATACTTATTCGTTTGCTAATTTGACCTTAATTACTTGTTCATGCCTTGGACAGATAGTGAAGACCTTGTTCATAGCCGCCACAGAATGTAATTAAGAGAAAGCCTATCTTTGAATGCTAATCATCGAATTCCTAGGATATGGAAGTTGGCTTTCCTTAGGGACAACTGGACTTGCTCCTTTCATTTCAATAGTTTAAAGATCGAGATTGATCAAAGTATTCATTTCATAGGTTTCGTCAGGTTGATGTGCACCAACCCACGGAGATCCACAAATGCTTTATTGTCTCATAAAATAAACAGAAGGCACATCAGGCCGGTGCTTATCCTCGGTTTTTCGAGTAAGCGTACAAGAGTACATGATTCCCCCTGGACGTGACGCCAGTCCATCGCAGATTAACTCCCCAGCAGTGCTGGTACTCATTTGAGACTGAGTAAACTGGAGTAAGTAGGGTAAAGTGTCTTACTAGGGGACCCAATATGACAGGAGTCAAACCTGCTACGTGTCACATACAAGCATGACTCCGAACCAGTACACCTCTTCATGACTCCGAGCCAGTACATTTCTTTATGACTCCAAACCAGTACACCTCTTCATGACTCCGAACCAGTACACCTCTTCATGACTCCGAACCAGCGCACCTCTTCATGACTCGAACCAGTACACCTCTTCATGACTCCGAACCAGTACACCTCTTCATGACTCAGAACCAGTACACATCTTTATGACTGCGAACCAGTACACCTCTTCATGATTTTGAACCAGTACACCTCTTCATGATTCCGAACCAGTACACCTCTTCATGACTCAGAACCAGTACACCTCTTCATGACTCAGAACCAGTACACCTCTTCATGACTCAAAACCAGTACAACTCTTCATGACTGAGAACCAGTGTACCTCTTCATGATGCTCAAACCAGTACACCTCTTCATGACTCAGAACCAGTACACCTCTTCATGACTCAGAACCAGTGTACCTCTTCATGACTCAGAACCAGTGCACCTCTTCATGACTCCAAACCAGTACACCTCTTCATGATTTGTGGCTGTGAATGTTATTAGCAGTTGATATCAAATCTGCCATAATTTCCTGCAAAAGGAAAAACAACAGAAATTTGCAATGGCAGACCTATTTCACAAGTAAAATGACACTTGCATTAAATACTATACCCAACAAATGAACCATGTAAAAGAGTTGAAGCACATGGTAGACATTGTAATGATGTTTAATTTGGCATGTGATACCATCTATTTCTACCATCAACAGCTTGCTTATGTCTTTGGCCTTGGCCAGATTTTGCAATCATACACATTCACCTACCATTATAATTTTTCAACATATTGATTGTAATATGTCCTTCAAGAAATTAAAGGATAAGTATGTCACATGCAGGTGACGTGATTAAGAAGATGTTAAGAATATGATTTTAAAAACTTATGGAATTACTTTGAAGAAGGGTATGTAAATTATGGCAATATATATATTTGCATATTTTAATAATTCAGTCAATTATGGCAATATATATTTGCATATTTTAATAATTAAGCCTGAAATTTCAGAAAGCTGTAAGATGGTCATGGAAGGTGCTATTTTCATGATTAGATGTAACTTGTTCTTCAAGTTTGTTTTAGTCTTTAAAAGAAGGGACAAGATTACTGTTTGGATTAAGAACGGAATAAAGAATTATTTTGAATCATTAGTGAATTGTTTTTAAGGATATGTCTTTGTTGTTCCACACTTAAGCAGATAGAACATATTGTTGGCTACACGTAAACCACCCATTATTATATCAGTTGTAAATGATAGCATCATATTCCATGACACACTGACAGATGTACTACATACATTTATGTGGATCCACTTACCAATGCTGAATATTATTAAAATCCAAGACTGAAAATAGGTCGGCTCGTGACTCAATTGATTCTACAGTTTATTATATTTACATTAGCTCATAGTAATGTTGTTTATTATTGACATAGCAGCAATGCATGGTTGATATTGGACATTGATCGTGCGCTTTGAAACAGCAATTGGGTGCTTAATTTCTCTTCTGCTGGTGCTGGTATAAGTTTGAATGGTTAATCATTAATATGAAAATGATAGCTAATGGCAGTAAAAATAGGATGCTATAGATAGAAAGAAAACTTGCCCTGGTTGGATTTCGGATGACTTCAATGAGCACTTCTGAAGTTTTGATCTATTCTGTGAATATATAGAGGCAAAATTCATTAACAAATTTCACAAATACGTTTAAATGAAGTTTATATTATGTATATATATATGTATGTATGTATATATATATATATATATATATATATATATATTATTAAAAAGTTCCACGTCATACCACTGAAGAAGGAAACAGGAGTTTTTGAAATATTTGGTTTATACAAAATTATGTTGGCTAGAGACATTGTCATTTTTCCTATTATGTTTTATATATATATATATATATATATATATATATATATATATATATATATATATATATATATATATATATATATATATATATATATATATATATATATATATATATATATATATATATATATATATATATATATATATATATATAAAAACATGAAAGCTCTAACATCTAAAGTGATAGTTGCTAGAATAGAGAAAATCATGCATTTATTTACCTATGAAGTTTGGTTGTAAACATTTATCTCTATCTAAAAGGAGATGCATACTAACACATTGAAGTGCAGGTCTGTGTTGGTCTTATTACGTGTAAGCTTGGCAAGATGAAATATAACCCCAGCATTCTGCCTCTCTCTCTCTCTCTATCTCCGTGAAATGATAAGAATGCCTTTTTCCACTTCAGCATTGACTATGATTCAATGTGTACAGCAAATCAGCTAAGCCCTTTCAAAAAGTTGATGATTAAAAAAGCAATAGATTTACATAAAAAAATATAGAAAAATGCCTAATCATATGTCACAAATTTACATACATCCCAAATTTGCATACATCCTAAATTTGCATACATTTACATTCCAAATTTGCATACATCCCAAATTTGCATGTACCCCAAATCTGCATGCACCCCAAATTGCTTACATATACATTCCAAATTTGCATATTTAAATTTGCATACATCCCAAATTTGCATGTGCCTTAAGTTTGCATACATTCCAAATTTACATACATCACAAATTTACATGCATCCTATATTTGTATATAACCAAATATCTATACATTCTAATTACCAAATTTGCATACATCCCAAATTTGCATACACCCAAATATGTATACATTCCAATTACCAAATTTGCATATATCCCAAAATGCATTACAAATTTTGCATACAAGTTATCATAATTTAGGCCTGAAATTTAAATAGCCGCCATCAGGACCATGATTCAGGGGAGGGAGAGAGGGGGTGAACATCTGTATACAAAACCAACAACTGCTATTTGGGGAAAATGTGCCTCTTGTTCCACTCCCACTTTTTTGATAAGAGGCAATGTCCCCCCCCCCTCCTACACTTTGGGGATGATAATTAGAGCCCTGATAGTTATAAATAGTCATTAACTGATTGTGATGATATTTTTGTTGTTTAAATGTATATTATACATTTCATAGCAGTTTAGCTTATTGCCTCCTGCTGTATATTGATCTTAAGCTGTTTTCTAATGTATCATCTAAATGACTTAAGGCTAATATTGTAATCCATGCATACTTAATGTATTATCTAAATGGCTAAGGATAATATCGTGATCCATGCATACTTAATGTATCATTTAAATGGCTAAGGCTAATATTGTGATCCATGCATACTGAATGCATCATCTAAATGACTAAGGCTAATATTGTAATCCATGCATACTTAATGTATTATCTAAATGGCTAAGGATAATATCGTGAGCCATGCATACTTAATGTATCATCTAAATGGCTAAGGCTAATATTGTGATCCATGCATACTGAATGCATCATCTAAATGGCTAAGGCTAATATTGTGATCCATGCATACTTAATGTATCATTTAAATGGCTAAGGGAAATATCATGATCCATGCATACTTATTGTATCATCTAAATGGCTAAGGCTAATATTGTGACCCATGCATACTTAAAGTATCATTTAAATTGCTAAGGGTAATATTGTGATCCATGCATACTTAATGTATCATCTAAATGGCTAAGGCTAATTTTGTGATCCATGCATACTTAATGTATCATCTAAATGGCTAAGGGTAATATCGTGATCCATGCATACTTAATGCATCATCTAAATGGCTAAGGCTAATATTGTGATCCATGCATACTGAATGCATCATCTAAATGGCTAAGGCTTATATTGTGATCCATGCATACTTAATGTATCATCTAAATGGCTAAGGCTAACATTGGGATCCATGCATACTTTAATGCATCATCTAAATGGCTAAGGTTAATATTGTGATCCATGCATACTTAATGCATCATCTAAATGGCTAAGGGTAATATTGTGATCCATGCATACTTAATGTATCATCTAAATGGCTAAGGGTAATATTGTGATCCATGCATACTTAATGTATCATCTAAATGGCTAAGGCTAACATTGTGATCCATGCATACTTATTGTATTATCTAAATGACTAAGGCTAATATTATGATCCATGCATACTTAATGCATCATCTAAATGGCTAAGGCTAATATTGTGAACCATGCATACTTAATGTATCATCTAAATGGCTAAGGCTAATGTCGTGATCCATGCATACTTAATGCATCATTGAAATGGCTAAGGCTAATATTGTGAGCCATGCACACTTAATGTATCATCTAAATGGCTAAGGCTAATATTGTGACCCATGCATACTTAATGTATCACTTAAATGGCTAAGGCTAATATTGTGATTTATGCATACTTAATGCATCATCTAAATGGCTAAGGCTAATATTGTGATCCATGCATACCTAATGCATCATCAAAATGGCTAAGGCTAATATTGTGATCCATGCATACCTAATGCATCATCAAAATGGCTAAGGCTAATATTGTGATCCATGCACACTTAATGTATCATCTAAATGGCTAAGGCTAATATTGTGATCCATGCATACTTAATGCATCATCTAAATGGCTAAGGCTAATATTGTGATCCATGCATACTTAATGCATCATCTAAATGGCTAAGGCTAATATTGTGAGCCATGCATACTTAGTGCATCATCTAAATGGCTAAGGCTAATATTGTGATCCATGCATACTTAGTGCATCATCTAAATGACTAAGGCTAATATTGTGATTCATGCATACTTAATGCATCATCTAAATGGCTAAGGCTAATATTGTGATCCATGCATACTTAATGCATCATCTAAATGGCTAAGGCTAATATTGTGAACCATGCATACTTAATGTATCATCTAAATGGCTAAGGCTAATATTGTGACCCATGCATACTTAATGTATCATCTAAATGGCTAAGGCTAATATTGTGATCCATGTTTACTTAGTACATCATCTAAATGGCTAAGGCTAATATTGTGATCCATGCATACTTAATGCATCATCTAAATGGCTAAGGCTAATATTGTTACCCATGCATACTTAATGTATCATCTAAATGGCTAAGGCTAATATTGTGACACATGCATACTTAATATATCATCTAAATAGCTAAGGCTAATATTGTGACCCATGCATACTTAAAGTATCATCTAAATGGCCAAGGCTAATATTGTGACCCATGCATACTTAATGTATCATCTAAATGGCTAAGGCTAATATTATGATCCATGCATACTTAATGCATCATCTAAATGGCTAAGGCTAATATTGTGATCCATGCATACTTAATGTATCATCTAAATGGCTAGGCTAATATTATGATCCATACATACTTAATGTATCATCTAAATGGCTAAGGCTAATATTGTGATCCATGCGTATTTAATGTATCATCTAAATGGCTAAGGCTAATATTGTGATCCATGCATACTTATTTATGTGCCATCAAGGCACACTCTTCTCATTAGAATGTCTTTTCATCATTTTCTTGGTAAGTGCCAGTCTGATATCATCTTATTACACTATAAGCATCTCAGGATGAAATATGGTCGGCTCATTCTGCCTCTCTATGTGGTGGTTAATCAGTTGAAGTCATGTTTTAGGTAGTTTACCTTGGAAGTGAATTATTCATAAACATTGGCATGAATTATGCATGAGGTGATCTGGGCAATTTGGCATTGAACTAAGCATATTTTAAAGCAATTCCTCCCAGTGTTTGAGGCACTATCGTACAAAACAGAGAAAGCTTTTTGGAAAGATTTGTATGAAAAATGACAGATGGTGAGGATGATAAGATGATAGCTGTGTGATGCAGATGATGATATTGTAATGATGGAGATGAGAATATTGTAATAAAAAATATAATAATAATAATAAATGTTACTTAAATTTGCCATTCACCTAAGTACCATGGTGCTTACAAAGTAAAATAAAACAAAATGAAAAATATCAAAATCAGTGGGTCTTTAAAAGTTTTTTAAATACTGTGGTGGATGGAGAAGTTCTCATGTGGGTGGGCAAAGTGTTCCAGGATCTGGATGCAAGTATTTCAAATCTTTTGTCACCTATGGCAGAATTGGATATGGGTATGTGAAGTCAGGTGGAGTCATTACTCGATCTTAATGATGTAGATTATGTGGTTGATATTAGGGGAGCACATGGTAGTGGTTGTGATGATGGTGTAATGATGGAGATGAGAGTATTGTAATGATGTAGATTATGTGGTTGATATTAGGGGAGCCCGTGGTAGTGGTTGTGATGATGGTGTAATGATGGAGATGAGAGTATTGTAATGATGTAGATTATGTGGTTGATATTAGGGGAGCCCGTGGTAGCGGTTGTGATGATGGTGTAATGATGGAGATGAGAGTATTGTAATGATGTAGATTATGTGGTTGATATTAGGGGAGCCCGTGGTAGTGGTTGTGATGATGGTGTAATGATGGAGATGAGAGTATTGTAATGATGTAGATTATGTGGTTGATATTAGGGGAGCCCGTGGTAGCGGTTGTGATGATGTTGTAATGATGGAGATGAGAGTATTGTAATGATGTAGATTATGTGGTTGATATTAGGGGAGCCCGTGGTAGTGGTTGTGATGATGGTGTAATGATGGAGATGAGAGTATTGTAATGATGTAGATTATGTGGTTAATATTAGGGGAGCCCGTGGTAGTGGTTGTGATGATGGTGTAATGATGGAGATGAGAGTATTGTAATGATGTAGATTATGTGGTTGATATTAGGGGAGCCCGTGGTAGCGGTTGTGATGATGTTGTAATGATGGAGATGAGAGTATTGTAATGATGTAGATTATGTGGTTAATATTAGGGGAGCCCGTGGTAGTGGTTGTGATGATGGTGTAATGATGGAGATGAGAGTATTGTAATGATGTAGATTATGTGGTTGATATTAGGGGAGCCCGTGGTAGCGGTTGTGATGATGTTGTAATGATGGAGATGAGAGTATTGTAATGATGTAGATTATGTGGTTGATATTAGGGGAGCCCATGGTAGTGGTTGTGATGATGTTGTAATGATGGAGATGAGTGTATTGTAATGATGTAGATTATGTGGTTAATATTAGGGGAGCCCGTGGTAGTGGTTGTGATGATGTTGTAATGATGGAGATGAGTGTATTGTAATGATGTAGATTATGTGGTTAATATTAGGGGAGCACATGGTAGTGGTTGTGATGATGGTGTAATGATGGAGATGAGAGTATTGTAATGATGTAGATTATGTGGTTAATATTAGGGGAGCCCGTGGTAGTGGTTGTGATGATGGTGTAATGATGGAGATGAGAGTATTGTAATGATGTAGATTATGTGGTTGATATTAGGGGAGCCCGTGGTAGCGGTTGTGATGATGTTGTAATGATGGAGATGAGAGTATTGTAATGATGTAGATTATGTGGTTGATATTAGGGGAGCCCATGGTAGTGGTTGTGATGATGTTGTAATGATGGAGATGAGTGTATTGTAATGATGCAGATTATGTAGTTGATATCAAAGGAGCCCATGGTAGTGGTTGTGATGATATTGTAATGATGGAGATGAGAGTATTGTGATGATGTAGATTATGTGGTTGATATTAGGGGAGCCCATGGTAGTGGTTGTGATGATGTTGTAATGATGGAGATGAGAGTATTGTAATGATGGAGATTATGTGGTTGATATTAGGGGAGCCCATGGTAGTGGTTGTGATGATATTGTAATGATGGAGATGAGAGTATTGTAATGATGTAGATTATGTGGTTGATATTAAGGAGCCCATGGTAGTGGTTGTGATGATATTGTAATGATGGAGATGAGAGTATTGTAATAATGTAGATTATTTGGTTGATATTAGAGGAGCTCATGGTAGTGGTTGTTATGGTAGTGGTTGTTATGGTAGTGGTTGTTATGGTAGTGGTGTCATGGTAGTGGTTGTTATGGTAGTGGTTGTTATGGTAGTGGTTGTTATGGTAGTGGTTGTTTATGATATTGATGTCCAGCGATATTTATTGTGCTTTCTTGAGTAGAAACAGAAAATTAATCTTTTTTGGTTTCTGAAACAAGTCAACTTCTTAACAGACTTGAATACGTGAATATCATTTCTTTATTGGCTTTTTGTATCTTTTTCTGTTGATTTTAAATTGAATTAGTGTTTTTGCCTTTACCTGACCATAGACATGCCCATAGACCTTAATGATTATTATGATGAAGATAAGAGCAACAAGGGTTGTTTTGATTCGATGACACCGCCTCCCCAAAAAAAAAAAAAAGGTTGACTTCAGTGACTATAAGTAGTCATCATGGTATTTGGGATGAGAGGATAATGATGACTATTATATTGATGATAATGAAAGGTTGTATTCTTTTAAAAGGTTTTTCCCTCTCCATTCCCATTGTACCCAAAACCAGGTCCTTACCATGAATGAAATGGTGGTTTACTTAAAGTCCACCATGAACCTAATGGAATTTGTAATTGGAACCTGTATTAACCAAGCCTCATGCAAGCAGGTATAGTAGGACAGCTTGCATTGATCTTATGTAAAGCTCAAGATTTTATTCAGGCAAAAATCCAAATTTGTCAAGTGGTGTTCTGTACAAAGCAACTTTGATGTCATCGAGAAGTGTCGTGCCCCTCAGAGAAGTGTTGTGCCTGCCCCTCAGAAAAGTGTTGTGCCTGCCCCTCAGAGAAGTGTTGTGCCTGCCCCTCAAAGAAGTGTTGTGCCTGCCCCTCAGAGAAGTGTTGTGCCTACCCCTCAGAGAAGTGTTGTGCCTGCCCCTCAGAAAAGTGTTGTGCCTGCCCCTTAGAGAAGTGTTGTGCCTGCCCCTCAGAGATGTGTTGTGCTTGCCCCTCAGAAGTGTTGTGCCCCTCAGAAGTGTTGTGCCTGCCCCTCAGAGAAGTGTTGTGCCCCTCAGAGAAGTGTTGTGCCTCTCAGAGAAGTGTTGTGCCTCTCAGAGAAGTGTTGTGCCTGCCCTCAGAGAAGTGTTGTGCCTGCCCTCAGAGAAGTGTTGTGCCCCTCAGAGAAGTGTTGTGCCCCTCAGAGAAGTGTTGTGCCCCTCAGAGAAGTATTGTGCCCCTCAGAGAAGGTTGTGCCCCTCAGAGAAGTGTTGTGCCCCTCAGAAAAGTGTTGTGCCCCTCAGAGAAGTGTTGTGCCCCTCAGAGAAGTGTTGTTCCCCTCAGAGAAGTGTTGTGCCCCAGAGAAGTCAGAGAAGTGTCGTGCCCATCAGAGAAGTGTCCATTGCCCCTCAGAGAAGTGTCGTGCCCCTCAGAGAAGTGTTGTGCCCCTCAGAGAAGTGTTGTGCCCCTCAGAGAAGTGTTGTGCCCCTCAGAGAAGTGTTGTGCCCCTCAGAGAAGTGTTGTGCCCCTCAGAGAAGTGTTGTGCCCCTCAGAGAAGTGTTGTGCCCCTCAGAGAAGTGTTGTGCCCCTCAGACTGTACTGGTCACAAAATGGACAGTCACAGGAACAGTCATAACATTGCCCTACTTATAACTAACTCAAATCTACCATAATTCTAAGTCAAGTACAATCATCTTTTCAATTTAGCATATTACATAAGGCAGATTTCACAGTTAAAGGGCCCAAAAGCTCCCTCCAGACCCCACAATTTAAAATGCTTTGTTTTAAAACAAGTGACCTACCATTTAATGCTAAGACATACCATTTATCATTGGTGAAAATGCAGAGATAAAATAACTAACAGTAAATAACCAACGGTTTTAAGAAAATGAAAGTAAAATGCAACATATGTGAGATGGGCTCGGACGGACAAAACTCACAAAATATAAATGACAAAATTCCATTGAATAAGATAAGAAAAAGGCAGGTACTGTACTTGAGTTTTTCATTTGATATTTTGTTAACATCAAATGTAGCATCAAATATCAGCCTAAAAATCAAACATTAATTGTTAGTTAACCAAAATATTAGGTGAAACATCTAAACTGCAAACGTAACACTTGGACAACAAATGTAACAGGCGCATTGCAAACATAAACTTGGACAGACACTACACAACAACCATTATTCTCTTTATCTATATTTTCAATAAGTTTTATTATACTGGTATCAAGCAATTATTATTACCTGAACTTCTATTTAATAAGTACATATGGACCCCTTTACTGTGAACTCTGCCATGGTCATACTATTTCAACGTGGACAGACAAATGTAACACGCGCATTGCAAACATAACCTTGGACAGACACTACACAACAACCATTATTTTCCTTATGTATATTTTCAAAAAAAGTTTTATTATTCTGGTATCAAGCAATAAGCTGGTCAAGAATAATTATTAGTGGTAATTGTTAATTTTCTTTTGGCTGCTATTGTAAGTTATTCTCCCTGGTGTACGTCCAAGGTTTGCAATGCGTGTGTTACATTTGTAACAACTTGGACGGACATGCTTGAACATGAATTTTTTTAAAGTAGATAGAATTTTTAAATGTGTGGATTTTGTTTTTAGGACAGGATCATGCATCTTAAAATAGCTGGGGACTCTTGTTACACATTGACTTCAAATTGACTGTTTATTTCAGTAAGGATACTATATTGCAAACATAACACCCAACTTGGACGGACAGTTATGTTCGCAATGTTTATCATGTGATATTTTTAACAAATAAGCAAAGCATAGAACAAATTTTCTGCTGGTAGTTTAGGCAAAATACTTTTTAATAATGTAATACATACATTAACAACAGTAATTTCAGTGCTTATTGTTTATATTTCAAGAAAATCATTTTTTCCCCTTTCTTCTTTCAACATTTGGAAGGACATTTTGTAAGAAACAACTGACCGCTCATAAAGCCATAAAATTATCAATATTACTCACAAACTTAAGGTGACAAATTGTATTTTTCATGTCCTGTCACTCAACAGTACATACATATTACAATGGGATTCAGTTGCATTGTATTTTAAATGGTAGACATAAATTGTATAAACAACCTAAAATATATGGGAGATCTGTCCATCCAATAATTACTCAAAATATGATTTTACATCATGATAACTGGACCTCTGTCAGAGGAATCACGTTATTTGATCGTTTCTATAAACAACACATAATGATTAAACCATTGATATAAAATATTGAAATGATAAATAATGTACCTTGCATTCTATGAGCACTTTACATGGCTGGTATTTTGGACACCATTACTGTGAAATCTGCCATAATGTATTGTATATTTATAAATGTTGGGCTATTTTATCCAGTAAAGCATAAATATCTTCTGATGGAATGAATGGTGGACAGCTTAAAATCTTGATGTAAATCTTTAAAGGATTAGTGCAGTGGTCAATCAAGTTTATTTGAAAGAGGTCTTAAAAAAGAATCAAAATGGTGGAGGAAGCATTAAGAAATCCTGTTCCATTAGCCCTTACTCTACCACGCGGCGATATTATCGCCGTTTTGGGTGCCCCATTTTTGGCCCCGCCTCCACAGCGCATTTTCAAAAAATAGTGCTGGTAGAGTAAGGGTTAATCAACCAGCGACAAATGCGGCAACTCGAAAATATAGGCAGCATGGCCCTGGTGGGCGGCCCGGCGGGTCACTGAAGCGGAACGGGCCAGACTCTGCTGCTTGGAAGACAGAGGACCCTTCAATAATCATGCCTAGATTAACCCTTACTCTACCATGCAGCGATATTATCACCGTTTTGGGTGCTCCATCTTTGGCCCCGCCTCCAGAGCGCAATTAAAAAAAAGTGCTGGTAGTTAGAGTAAGGGTTAAGGAGATAATAAAGTTTAAGGTTTTGTATCAATTGTGACAGAAACGACTGAATTCAGACTAGTTGTGAATTGTGATATCACGACCTCAGATTCCTCAATCTTTATGTATGTATCATTTTTTTGTCCTGGGATGTTGTGGCCCAAAAACCATTGAATATGTCAGGAAAGAAGTAAAAAAGAATCTAGTAATGGTGTATACATCACCACTCAGAATAAGTTTGAGGAAGAATAATTCAAATAGTAACAAAAAAAGTTGAAATATTTTTTTGGGGGGGATACATTAACAATTGTTCAAAATTGTGAGGATTCAGGCACTAATCTTCTGTAGTTTAACTACACCAGTCATTTCTTTACAAATAGGACAGAGCTTGAAACTTTAATATATCCTTAACATAATAAGATTTTTGAATACTTTCTGCGCCATTTTGTTTCCTTTGATGTTCTCTTTGGTATGAGATAAACTTGCTTGAACCATAAATCCTTTAAATTCTCAAAACACCATCTATTAGTCTATTGCTTTGCTATTCGTATGTTACAAAACAATGCAGCTAATGTAATTTCTACCTGTCCAATTCATGATTGGCACTTAATTATCATTAGTAATTTAGCAGTGTCAAGATCATCATCACAATTCATTACTAGTGAATTTTGTCTCATTAATGTTAAGCATTAATCGCATTAATGATTGTGTTGGAATCATTTGTCGTGCCAACATAGCTCCAAGATCCATGCCTCTGATGCGATTAACAGACGTGCATGAGTTCAGTGTAATGTGTGCTCAGAGTGAGAAGTAATTGCTTTGATCCTGTGATGGCTGCTGGGTAGAATCTGGATAATTATCATGTCAAACTGTTCCTGCTCAGTCTCAAAACTACATCAGACTAGGCACAACAAAACTTGTTTTTCAAGTCCAGGCATGAAATTTGTTGCAAAAATCATTGCAAAATCATGGAAATTGGGACACTACTAAAGTGAATAATGGTTTGTATTTATAGTTAATATTTTCAATGACTTGTCTTTTTTTTCCTCTTTATTTTTATTACTAAAATGTATGATTTGAATTAGTACTTTTTACAATATTCTGTTAAAATTCAGCTGTCGATGATAACATTGTTCCAATGATAAATGTTAATTGGGTTAGGCATCATGTCAAAAGTAAGGCCGACCGGTAGCTATGCAGCTGGCCCTGGCCACACCAATATAACACCAAATAATAGAGCTCATAGCAACCACTTTATAATCTCCTTGGCTGCCGACCTCTGTTATATACACTTGGACAACAATTTCGTGACACACTTGACTGCCTACACAGGCCGACCATGCAGCACCTCACAGCTTTACAAACATAACCGTTTTGATGTTATGACTAAAAGAAAAGATTCAAAGCCTGCCGATCATGTCAGGTTTTAAGTACATTGTTACTCTTGTATTTTGTTTTTTGTATCAAGCATCATGCAAGTAGACATACATGTGTATTTCCCACATTGTGATGAGAACATGAAAATACAATCATATTATCATTCACAGATTTGTTTTCTTTGTAAGAGTATCCAGACAAATAAATTGACTTCTTTGTGCTTTATCTTTTCTTTCGAATGGGGGAATCCTATTTTCCAACTCCTGATAGTAGGCCCAGACACAACACAAGTTGTGTGAATTATACTACAGCCTCATACTTCTTTGAACCTAGGCCTATATGTCAATGTTCATAAACGAGAGCACTCAATTCCTTTTCTTTTTAAAACTAGGTTCCATTGACTAGTATAGCAAATTTCACCTATCTCATCTCCCTGAGTATTGATGGCCCATGTTTCAAATGAATTGTATTTGATATCGTCCGCTTATAACCACATAACCACACAATTTTATTAAAAACTTTCTGAATGAAAACGATTCCTCGTATTAAAGTTGGCAGGTGTACAGTAATCCGATGATAAATGCCAAAAAAGCCGCTATTAATGTTGTAATGGAAATTCCCAGGCAGTCTCGCAATGAATTAATCCAGGGTTAAAGTGTAATTGATTCAGGAATATTCATACGCTTCGTAGGCCCTATCTGAGACTGTATACAACCCACTTATCACAGGGTCAGTTTGTGTAATGAAAATAAATCCTACCTTTTGCGATGTGAATTACACAGAATAATGTTTGTCTTTTAAAATTTCCTTAAAAAGTAACAACCAGTTTATCAAAAATTAGTTGTTTTATCGATCTTTCTGCAAATTTACGGACCGATTATATGTTTCCTGCGTAATGTTCTTGTTTTTACAACCGGATTATTCATTGTAGAATTGCCACATGTTGACATAATTGCTGAGGAAACCGCTTGCTTGAAATACAATATATTCTTACGCTATGTTGTCCGACACCCCCGGGTGTGAAACGTTAACGTAGTACACGTGGAACAAATGCTATTGCGTTTTACTCAACCCGTGTAGTTAACTAACTTATTGTATATATACGAGCAAACAAATAATCATCCCTTGTATTTCATGTTAATTGCAAACCCTGGAATATTTATTACTACATAACAATCTCCCCCTGTTTACTCTCCTTCCTACCTTTAGAATGATCTAACCTCTCAGGCACAATTTGACCCTTGCTGTTGTGGTCCCGTTAAAGTCTCAACAAACAAACTACATAACAGCCCCAACGAGGTTAGAGAGCTATATGAAGGGAGGGGGTGGGGGTGGGAATAAAACAGTGATGCAGCATAATTCACCGCATTACTGCTCGCAGACAAGTTTGGCACTGACCCAGATTTTATACAGCTAGAGAGCTGCAGCTGCAATTTATCAAGTCCCGCCTTCTAAACTGTTGGATGATTTGCAATCATTTTTGTTGTCAAGACGTGAATAAATTATCGGGTTTGACATCGATCAAAAAAAATTGTCTTTCACCCACGTCAGCTCGTGTTTCTTCTAAATAATATGAAACCTTACCCTAACCTGATATTCCACCATCACTCCATGGATATGTTTTGTTGAACTACCTGCGTTTCAAACTTACCCTTCTCCATATTGGTTGGGTTTGACAAGGTCCCAAGAGGTTCATCAGGCCCTGCAGTCAACTGAAATCTGACGGGGAGGGGGAGGGGAGGTGGGGGAACTTTTAGCTATTTTCACTAAGCATGGGTTATCACCAATTCTGAGTCCCAGAATGATGGTTTTAAGTAACCTCTTTTTAAAAATAATAATAATAATTGTACAGGTAAATGTTTGGGCCCTTGTCAATCCCCCCCCCCCCCCCTAACCTCTTAAGTTCTCTCAATGACAATGGGGTGGAAGTAATGGTAGAAACATGTTTATACAATGAAAGTCATATCGCAATATCAACTTTTGAGTTTTTTTCCGTACTGAAAAGTTCAAATGTTTGTGTATTATTGCACTTGATATGTTGATAAAATGGCCGCGGCCCGCCGAGGAGTGTCCGATGACCGGGCACCTAAATCAAGATGGCAGAAATCCAATTCACCCAAAGATTTGACTTGCTTTCATGGGGTTTGTATGTCTAACAGACAGTTGACTTTTTAAACGGGTGGGGTGGGGATGTAATACAGAAACAAGTGTTCCTGCAATGAAGGAAAATGTCTATCTAGCTACACCTCTAGGTCTCGTTTTATATCCTAAATATGCCTTAAAATATACTGTATTCTTCAAAAGTGTTACAAAAGTTACTAACAATTCTGCAAAAAATGAAACAAATTTGTTGCACCCATTAGAAATTCGCAACAGAGTTTTTGACCCCCTTTCTGAAATGTCTGACAAGGGACGAGGCATTAATCCTTCAGCTCGACTCCCCCCCCCCCTCCACCTCCCTCCCAACCACGCTTCTTGACCAACTTTTCCCAATCTATTTGAAATGAACATGTAAGATTTTCACTTAAAAAACGCATCTATAATGAAAAATGGGTGAGTCCCCTTAACCCCTTCAACAAGACTCCTGAGTCCTAAGTCAGGATATCTTACATGATTATGTCAACACTGCTCCGAAAAAAATAAAAATAAAAATAAAATACAAGTGTTTGATATTAGAGTATTCAAGCAGTGTGGTCAAAAATATTTACCAGGCATGTCGATTCCTAGTGGTCCAGCTGTAGCACAGAAGTCACTGTAGCACAGAAGTCACTGTAGCACAGAAGTCACTGTAGCACAGAAGTCACTGTAGCACAGAAGTCACTGTAGCACAGAAGTCACTGTAGCACAGAAGTCACTGCAGAGAGAGAGAGAGAGAGAGTCACTGTAGCACAGAGTAAAAAGGGAGGGGGAGGGGGAAGAGAAAAAAAAAGAGGGACAGGTGTGTAGCTATAGCCTAAAATTTTTTTTAGGGGGGACGGAACACTTCATTGAGGGTAAACAGCGTTTTTCTTTTTATTAGAGGGGGATGGCAGCTAGCAATTATCTGGGAACCCCAGACCTCCCCGTCATAGCTACACCACTAAGAGGGACAGAGCTCTGGCAGTTGATAGTAGTATGTATAGTAACATGAGAGATGTACATGCAACAGGGCAACAGCGCCTTTAAAAGAAATGTGGGGCTAATTCAAATTATGTTAATATTTTCATTGTTTTTCATTTTATATTTTTGTTTTGATTTTACTTTTAAGCTTTTAATGCAGAATTGTGGGACCAACTGGATTTTGTGAAAAGTTTGTGTGTGTATGTGTGTGTTTGGTAAGAGGGGGAGGGGGAGGACAGAAGGTAGAGAGTGCCGTTGTACCAAAGCAGAACATTAATTTTGGGAAAACAGTTAAAAGTTTTGACCTCTATAATTCTAGGTTTGATCAGCTCCAGGTATGCTTTGTAAAATGCTGATGTCATTGGCATTACATTAAACTTTAATCACTCGAGCTAATGCCTTGACTTAATTGTTTAGGGAAAAATACAAGAATCAGTTAAACCAGCTGACGTATTTTTGATAGAATTTTGGGTGTATGCCTCATATTACTTTAATCACAATGCTTCTGTTATGATAATGAGTCAAAGGAATGTCCCTTCAGCGCACTGTGCAGGCGTGCGCTATGGGTAAGACAGAAAGTTTCCAACATGTGGCTTTCCAAGAAGAGATTCATAGAGTGGCTTGTTGAAAGTATTTCCGGCATGTACGAAAAATGATTTCAACACATGCTCACTGCGCTTATCCCTACAGTGTTTATGGGGATTCAATTTGTCATTCTGGCATTACTTAAAACAGCATCTGAGAGTAGAAAGAAAAAAAGAAGAAAAAAAAGGGATGGAAAACAAAAGTATTTCTTCGACCCATATTACGTCTTGGACAACATAACATGGTTCTTCTGTGTAGTACCAGGGAAGAGGTTTAATATATGGTTTATTCCTTTGAAGAAAAAAAAAATCACAAACTACTGGGTTCCTTTTTTGTATAAAATGTATTTCTTCTCAAACTCACGAGACAAAGAAAAACACGAGAGATATTGTATCATGAATATTGATTTTTTTACACTGATTATCGTTCGAGATATGAGATGATGAAAACAGGGCGAATGTGGTCTTTTTCTTTCTCTTTTTAATGTTGGAAATAAATAGAATGGCATAAATTAAGGCAAGAAAAATGTCCTTGAACGGCACAATATGCATTTACAAAACACTGTTGTATCACACTTTACGTACACATACGTAGCTACTTACAATAGCCAATCTTGAGCAGTGGGTTTTGATTGAGCTCTGAGCGGCGCGGCCTGAATTCTTTTGTCGACAGACGTATATCGGCTGGCCAGCCCACTTTTGACTAAGCCTTATGAACTTGAGATCAAGCTGAAGAAAATGTACTCCGATACAGTCACACACCTTATAGATTCATTTGCATACAAAATGAATAACAACCGATGACATCACAATTTGCATATTTTCTTGAGCGATATAGGTTGAAAATTGGATACACTTGTAACATTGTTAATTTTTAACCAATTTTGGTGAGATCTATTGGGTATTTGTGTTGATTTAAAAAAAATAAGTTTTCATACAGACGGCCTCTAATCTTGGACAAAATTGTTGTTGCACATTTATCCCGTCCACCCAGTTTCACCCGTCCACCCCGTTTCACCAGTCCACCCCGTTTCACCCGTCCACCCCATTTTACCCTTCCACCCCATTTTACCCTTCCACCCCATTTCAATGTTGCTGGAAATGAAAGTGTCCCGGGATGGTCCTCTTCAACATTGAGACAGGGTACAAGGGGAAATATTGAGACAGGGTACAAGGGGCAACATTGAGATAGGGTACAAGGGGCAACATTGAGACAGGGTACAAGGGGCGACATTGAGACCGTACAAGGAACAACATTGAGGCAGGGTACAAAGGGTACAAGGGGCAACATTAAGACAGGGTACAAGGGGCAACATTGAGACCGTACAAGGAACAATATTGAGACAGGGTACAAGGGGCAACATTGAGACAGGGTACAAGGGGCAACATTGAGACAGGGTACAAGGGGCAACATTGAGACCGTACAAGGAACAACATTGAGACAGGGTACAAGGGGCAACATTGAGACAGGGTACAAGGAGCAACATTAAGACAGGGTATAAGGGGCAACATTGAGACAGGGTACAAAGGGGCAACATTGAGACAGGGTACAAGGGGCAACATTGAGACAGGGTACAAGGGGCAACATTGAAACAGGGTACAAGGGGCAACATTGAGACTGGATACAAGGGGTAACATTGAGACAGGGTACAAGGGGCAACATTAAGACAGGGTACAAAGGGCAACATTGAGACTGGGTACAAGGGGCAACATTGAGATGGGGTACAAGGGGAAACATTGAGACAGGGTACAAGGGGCAACATTGAGACTGGGTACAAGGTGCATCATTGAGACAGGGTACAAGGGGCATCATTAAGACAGGGTATAAGGGGCTTAAGAAAATGACAAATAATTTTGTCCAAGATTGAAGCAAATGTGCCATAGGAGCCGGTCGTAAAATGTTCTGCATCTGTATGTGTGTTGGTACCTTTCTTTTGAAAAATATAATAAGTATCATAGCTTGCCTTTCTTCGTAACAGAATGTTTTAGTTGCAGCTCTGTTGTGGACGGATGGCCCCCTTTATGACTCGATGAAAGCAGCCCAATCCTTTTTAGATTTCAAGTCACCTCTGCTATTAGAGCTCAGAAGAGATTTATGTCCAGTACTGTTTGCGTGAAGGCCCCACACTATGTAATGAATATTGGCTTCAATTCAGCTGCGCTAACCTTTACAAGTCTGACAGATTTTCAGCTAGTTCCGTCGTTTTAAACAAACGAGACTTATGCTCTGTATATCAAGTTGTAGGCTAAAAGATAATTCATTGTCTTTGCATTTATGTGAAAGATAAACAGGGATCTTATCCTTTGCAGGACAATTCAATGTAGGTATTTCATCGTTTGAAACTGGTTGGTAACATTCATGGTATTTAATAGCTTTTAAGACAATTAATTTGATTATACCTTCCCTCCATAGACCTAGCTACCAAGGTACAGGTACCCATTTCAACCTGATGTTACACCTTTTAACCTGATATTATACATTTTAACCTTATGTTATACCTTTTACCCTGATGTTAAACCTTTTAACCTGATGTTATGCCTTTTAACCTGATGTTATACCTTTTACCTGATGTTATACCTTTTAACCTGATGTTATACCTTCTAACCCGATGTTATACCTTTTAACCCGATGTTATACCTTTTACCCCGATGTTATACCTTTTAACCCGATGTTATACCTTTTAACCTGATGTTATAACCTTGTAACCTGATGTTATACCTTCTAATCTGATGTTATACCTTTTAAACAAACGAGACTTATGCTCTGTATATCAAGTTGTAGGCTAAAAGATAATTCATTGTCTTTGCATTTATGTGAAAGATAAACAGGGATCTTATCTTTTGCAGGACAATTCAATGTAGGTATTTCATCGTTTGAAACTGGTTGGTAACATTCATGGTATTTAATAGCTTTTAAGACAATTAATTTGATTATACCTTCCCTCCATAGACCTAGCTACCAAGGTACAGGTACCCATTTCAACCTGATGTTACACCTTTTAACCTGATATTATACATTTTAACCTTATGTTATACCTTTTACCCTGATGTTAAACCTTTTACCTGATGTTATACCTTTTAACCTGATGTTATACCTTCTAACCCGATGTTATACCTTTTAACCCGATGTTATACCTTTTACCCCGATGTTATACCTTTTAACCCGATGTTATACCTTTTAACCTGATGTTATAACCTTGTAACCTGATGTTATACCTTCTAATCTGATGTTATACCTTTTAACCTGATGTTATACCTTTTAACCCGATGTTATACCTTTTAACCTGATGTTATACCTTTTAACCTGATGTTATACCTTTTAACCTGATGTTATACCTTTTGATATTTAAAGTCTTCATTCTGGTGCAAAACTAAGGAATTCCATGTATTTGGATGAATGAAATGTGGTCGATATGTGTGTGTTGTTTTGAATATGCTCTGTGATCAATATGTTGTGCATAGAACACAACCAACAAAAATACCTCAAGAAATCAGTTTCCTGAACTACCCAAGTACTAGAATAACACATTTTTGAATAAGACATTTTTGTTGAAATGTCAGCTATTGGCTTACATGCACATCGCAGGCACCACTGCACATTCCATCTCTACATTGACAGCGAACTTACATTCTTCAGCATTAACACATAATATAGTAATAGTCTTTGTTACAGCTACATACATATTTAATGAACCTAGTTACATTTTTGGTCCATGTATCTTTGGAGACCATTCCTGTTGGTGACTACCTTTAGTATCCAAACCACTACAATATTATGTTTGCTGTTTAGGAATCTTAAAAAGTAAAAAGTAAAAAAAAATACAAAAAAAAAATATTTCTAAGTTGTTTCATTTAAGTACCATATTTGTCACATCAGAATAAGATTTTAAATGAAATACTTGTTCTTTTCTTTCCCATTTGTAGTTGGATAGATTCAAAGAGCCCCCTGCCTTTGGTCCAATGTGTGATCTCCTTTGGTCGGACCCCTTAGAGGAGTTTGGAAGTGAAACCAACGCAGAACACTTCAGTCACAACTCCGTGAGAGGCTGCTCATATTTTTACAGGTAAGATGAAAAACTTTTTAAACTTAAGAATATGTTGTTTGTGTATTTGTTTGTTTGTTTGTTTATTTGTTTATTTGTTTGTAATGATTCTCCATGAGTGAGAACTCTGCAACAGCCTCGTATTGGGTGCACAGCTCCCTGCTGGCAATTGCAGTTTCTGAACTACCACCACTCTCTCTGGACAGGATGTCAGTCAATCACCGACCAACTCCCGAGCAGAGCTGGTACTCATTTTACAGCTGAGTTAACTACAGCAAGCAGAGTGAACTGTCTTGCTCAAGGACATAATGCAAGGTTCACGGCTGGAATCGAACCCAGTATCTTGTTGGGTTGCTCCTGAATAAAAAAAAGATTACAACTTAACTTAGGCATGTAAATAAAAGCCATTTTATTTAATATATTTGTGATACCAATGTACTGCTTGAAGTGTCAGAATAACTTTTCACTCAGATAAAGGGTTCTTTAATGTAATTTGAAACAAAATTTGTATGATGCATAATAAACCAAAATATGTTGTCATGAAAATGTCATTAAAAACGTTGATGGTAAAATGTTGCCATGGTAACTTGTCGGCGGCATCTTTGTGAACATTACCATGACAACACAATTAATGTTACAGTTATGTTTGACAAAACATATTTTGTTTTGTTTGTTTTTGACGATTTTAGGTGTGCTATGCATTAAAGTTAACCGCCCCACTCCATTTTCACTTAGTTTATTGATGGAAATTTATATCTAACGGGTGACTTGACATACAACCAACAATTCCGGTGCTTATTTTACTCTGCATACAAATGTAGATTTAAGTCCCTTATGACATTTATATTGATCTTTAGAGAGATTTTTCCAATAGTATTTACTGGCATTTGTAGTTCTTTAAGACAGATTTCAAGAAATACTCTGATGATACATGTACCTTCAAGGACGTCTAGAGGTGTAGTGTTATTTTGCTGATGATACATGTACCTCCAAGGACGTCATAGGTGTAGTGTTATTCTGCTGATGATACATGTACCTCCAAAGACGTCTAGAGGTGTAGTGTTATTTTGCTGATGATACATGTACCTCCAAGGACGTTTAAAGGTGTGGTGTTATTTTGCTGATGATACATGTACCTCCAAGGACGTCTAGAGGTGTGGTGTTATTTTGCTAATGATACATGTACCTCCAAGGATGTCTAGAGGTGTAGTGTTATTTTGCTGATGATACATGTACCTCCAAGGACATCTAGAGGTGTAGTGTTATGTTGCTGATGATACGTGTACCTCCAAGGATGTCTAGAGGTGTGGTGTTATGTTGCTGATGATACATGTACCCCGAAGGACATCTAGAGGTGTAGTGTTATTTTGCTGATGATACATGTACCTCCAAGGACGTCTAGAGGTGTAGTGTTATGTTGCTGATGATACATGTACCTCCAAGGACGTCTATAGGTGTAGTGTTATGTTGCTGATGATACATGTACCTTCAAGGACGTCTAGAGGTGTAGTGTTATTTTGCTGATGATACATGTACCTCCAAGGATGTCTAGAGGTGTAGTGTTATTTTGCTGATGATACATGTACCTCCAAGGACATCTAGAGGTGTAGTGTTATTTTGCTGATGATACATGTACCTCCAAGGATGTCTAGAGGTGTAGTGTTATGTTGCTGATGATACATGTACCCCGAAGGACATCTAGAGGTGTAGTGTTATTTTGCTGATGATACATGTACCTCCAAGGATGTCTAGAGGTGTAGTGTTATTTTGCTGATGATACATGTACCTCCAAGGATGTCTAGAGGTGTAGTGTTATTTTGCTGATGATACATGTACCTCCAAGGACGTCTAGAGGTGTAGTGTTATTTTGCTGATGATACATGTACCTTCAAGGATGTCTAGAGGTGTAGTGTTATTTTGTTGATGATACATGTACCTCCAAGGACATCTAGAGGTGTAGTATCATGTTGCTGATAATACATGTACCTCCAAGGACGTCATAGGTGTAGTGTTATTCTGCTGATGATACATGTACCTCCAAGGATGTCTAGAGGTGCAGTGTTATTTGGCTGACGATACATGTACTTCCAAGGACATCTAGAGGTGTAGTGTTATTTTGCTGATGATACATGTACCTCCAAGGACGTCTAGAGGTGTAGTGTTATGTTGCTGATGATACATGTACCTTTAAGGACATCTAGAGATGTAGTATTATTTTTCTGATGATACATGTACCTCCATTTACGTCTAGAGGTGTAGTGTTATTTTGCTGATTGCTGCAGATGTTAAACTTATTGCAATGTTGATTCCTGAGTACAATTGTGCATTTGAAATTGTTCTTAGGTTATTAGTAATTAGGCGATTAAGCTGAAAAAACAAATTTTATCTAGAATTTTAGCACTCTGTAGAGTGCATACCTCTGCCTGCTTAATAATTCCAACATGCCTAAATGTTTTGTAAGTTCACCCCATCCCCAATACAATCTATCTCGGAAATCCTGACTCACTAAGTTTTATCCCCAAATCTCTTTCTCACTTATAATCAGTATTTGCCATTTGCATTATAGGCATTTCAGGGTTGTCTACCCTCATTGTTTTCAGTTTTATTTAGGCTAAGCATTCATTGTTTGAGTTCTTTTCAGGCAAGATTCACATTCCATCCTTTTCCACTCATGCATGCCAAAAGCAATTGTTTTGATTTTCTTTGATACCCACCTACTAGATTTGATTTTCTTTGGAGTCCAGAAAATGGATTGTTTGGAAATCTTTTCAGGGCATGAATTCATTGTTGTGCACATTCCATTGGAAAATTTGAACCGTTGAGTCTGGACAGACCCCCTTCCTCGTGACCTTCTGCTGTTCCAATATGTCTCAAATTTTTATCACCTCTTCCTTTAGCAGCAAATACAACACACAAAATTTGATCCAAATCTAATCTTCATTTCTTGAGATATCTTGATAGCAAACAAACAGACAAAAGTGAAAACATAACCTCTGTCCAACTTTCTTGGCAGAGGTCATCAATGTGGAAAACTTAAATTATATAAGTGGGGCTCTGTAACCTCTGATGGCTTTAAAGTTAAATATCATCAGGTAGAGATTTCACCCTTATCTGACAGAGCGCCCCCTAACCCCTAATAAAGATACATTTTGTGTGAAATATTTCAGCTGATGCTAAGTTTCTCTATTTATATACTTATCAGTTTATATTGAAGACATCAAACTTTACATTGATGCAACTTAATTTTCATTGAAATATGCATTTGATGTAAAGTAACACATTATGTATGCAAGACTTTAACTTTGTATCTTTTTGACATTTTTTGCTTTATTTATGCCATTATTGACATTTTTACTATGTTGAAGAAGTGTTTTAATGATGTTACTAAAAAAATATCAAAAAAATCTGGAAAGATGCAAATTTGGTTTTGATGTCACATTTGATGATATCCAGGCAAAAAAAATAATGGAAAAATAGAAAAACCCTGACTAGTGATTTAGCACTTAATTACTTGAAGGGTCTTAAGTGGTTGAATTAGGTGGGAAAACGTTACCTTAAGTCATGAATTTAAAGAAGAAGATTTGCAGAATTACATAAAGACCTATGCACTGCACTGCCTTTAATGCACTGCACTGCCTTTAATGCACTGCCTTTAATGCAATGCACTGCCTTTAATGCACTGCACTGCCTTTAATGCACTGCCTTTAATGCAATGCACTGCCTTTAATGCACTGCACTGCCTTTAATGCACTGCACTGTCTTTAATGCACTGCACTGCCTTTAAGGCACTGCACTGCCTTTAAGGCACTGCACTGCCTTTAAGGCACTGCCTTTAATGCACTGCCTTTAATGCACTGCCTTTAATGCACTGCCTTTAATGCACTGCCTTTAATGCACTGCCTTTAATGCACTGCCTTTAATGCACTGCACTGCCTTTAATGCACTGCCTTTAATGCACTGCCTTTAATGCACTGCACTGCCTTTACTGCACTGCACTGCCTTTACTGCACTGCACTGCCTTTACTGCACTGCCTTTAATGCACTGCACTGCCTTTAATACACTGCACTGCCTTTAATGCACTGCACTGCCTTTACTGCACTGCCTTTAATGCACTGCACTGCCTTTAATGCACTGCACTGCCTTTAATGCACTGCACTGCCTTTAATGCACTGCACTGCCTTTAATGCACTGCACTGCCTTTAATGCACTGCACTGCCTTTAATACACTGCACTGCCTTTAATGCACTGCACTGCCTTTAATGCATTGCACTGCCTTTAATGCAATGTACTGCCTTTAATGCACTGCACTGCCTTTAATGCACTGCACTGCCTTTTAATGCACTGCACTGCCTTTAATGCATTGCACTGCCTTTAATGCACTGCACTGCTTTAAATGCACTGCACTGCCTTTAATGTACTGCACTGTCTTTAATGCACTGCACTGCCTTTAAGGCACTGCACTGCCTTTAATGTACTGCACTGCCTTTAATGCACTGCACTGCCTTTAATGCACTGCACTGCCTTTAATGCACTGCACTGCCTCTAATGCACTGCACTGCCTCTAGTGCACTGCACTGCCTTTAATGCACTGCACTGCCTTTAATGTACTGCACTGCCTTTAATGCACTGCACTGCCTTTAATGCACTGCACTACCTTTAATGCACTGCACTGCCTTTAATGCACTGCACTACCTTTAATGCACTGCACTTAATGCACTGCACTGCCTTTAATGCACTGCACTGCCTTAAATGCACTGCACTGCCTTTTAATGCAATGCACTGCCTTTAATGCACTGCACTGCCTTTAATGCACTGCACTGCCTTTAATGCACTGCACTGCCTTTAATGCATTGCACTGCCTTTAATGCACTGCACTGCCTATAATGCACTGCATTGCCTTTAATGCACTGCACCACAATGTAAGTTTACTTATAATCTTGGACAAAACTGCTGGAACAGTTCAGCGTCCCAAAGAGCTAAATATGTAGTGTTGTGGTTCTTGATGATTTCCTTCCCTAATTTTTAACTTTCTACCCCTCCCCCTTTCCTACGTCAGATTTGTTTTTTGGTCAGGGGTCAACATTGAATAGAGGGGGAGGGGTTAAGATATTAAGGTAGGATAGGGGACACCGAGGACCTTGAAGAAATTAGGCAAATGTCCTAAGAATAACTGATACTAATTGAAAATGATAGAATACGGATTGGGCGAACCTCTAAGAAAAAGTGCCATTATTTAGCATGTATAGATGTTGAATGATAAAGAACAGAATAATAGTTTTATAAAAGCAGTAAATATTTGTATGAAGTGTTCAAATGAGTTTTGCTCCAGATTGTAAATATTGAAACTGATAAGGTGGCAGTCAGAAAGTATATCAGCTTTGCACAAAACTTTTAAAAGGGAACCAAAGGAAAAACATTCATTCTTAAAATGCTGATAAAGCACTACCAAGCATTATGTTCATGTCAGTAGACTTAATGTCCGTAATCCTAATCTGGTCAATGTCGGTGAAGTTGAGTTTCGTAATCTAATGCATGGTATCTTTCATTGGCAAAGAAATGGAGCATAGAAGTAGCTGAGTGCATGACATCACTCACGTCTGATGGTGAATCTCTTATATGGGAAACATCCTACCGCTTACCTGTAATTGTTACTGGCAAGTCATTTAAAGAATCTTCTTTTCCATTAAATGAGAGCTTTTAATATATCAAACTTATTTGGGAAAATTGGTGAGTACTGTAGCTTTCGCTGTTTAGGCTTTACGATTTTGCCATTCATAAGGCCTTTGTATTTTTGGGGTGAGTTTGGAGCAGACACGGTAATTTGTTGGACTTGCAACAACCTTTCTTAACATGTTCACCATGTTGCCTTGATATTATATTTGTTTCAATTTCATTCAGTACGTCCCTCAACCTCAGTCCTGTACACGTGTCCATGAAATGCACAATTTAGTATGTATGTGTGTCCAAACATTTACATAGCGATTTTTTCTTAAAGGTTGCAAAGTGCTCGAGGAAGTTGCAAAACAAGAAAACAAAAAAGAAAGAGATTAAGGAATACCGTATGTGACATATTAGGGGCCCCTGCTCTAATATGCACCCACCCAACAATTTCTGACTAATAACATAATTTATTAGATTAATTTCAAGACTAAAAATAAGTTTTGTTATGTTATTTGCTTATTTTGCATCTGATACTCACGATGTTTTGCATCTGATACTCATGATGTTTTGCATCTGATACTCACGATGTTTTGCATCTGATACTCACAATGTTTTGCATCTGATACTCAAGATATTTTGCATCTGATACTCATGATGTTTTGCATCTGATACTCACGATGTTTTGCATCTGATATTCACGATGTTTTGCATCTGATACTCATGATGTTTTGCATCTGATACTCACGATGTTTTGCATCTGACGCTCACAATGTTTTGCATCTTGACGCTCACTATGTTTTTAGGTAGTTAGTGAAGGGCTGGTATTGAACTACTTTACACAGTGCAGGTCGAATACCACACTGTGCGGGGCCAGAAGCATGGGCACTTAATAGGAAGACACTTTAAGCCTAGCAAGTGGTGCAATTCTATTTTGGGAAGTGCCCAGCCTAGCAAGTGGTGCAATTTTATTTTGGGAAGTGCCCAGCCTAGCAAGTGGTGCAATTTTATTTTGGGAAGTGCCCAGCCTAGCAAGTGGTGCAATTCTATTTTGGGAAGTGCCCAGCCTAGCAAGTGGTGCAATTCTATTTTAGGAAGTGCCCAGCCTAGCAAGTGGTGCAATTCTATTTTGGGAAGTGCCCAGCCTAGCAAGTGGTGCAATTCTATTTTAGGAAGTGCCCAGCCTAGCAAGTGGTGCAATTTTATTTTGGGAAGTGCCCAGCCTAGCAAGTGGTGCAATTCTATTTTGGGAAGTGCCCAGCCTAGCAAGTGGTGCAATTCTATTTTAGGAAGTGCCCAGCCTAGCAAGTGGTGCAATTCTATTTTGGGAAGTGCCCAGCCTAGCAAGTGGTGCAATTCTATTTTAGGAAGTGCCCAGCCTAGCAAGTGGTGCAATTATATTTTGGGAAGTGCCCAGCCTAGCAAGTGGTGCAATTCTATTTTGGGAAGTGCCCAGCCTAGCAAGTGGTGCAATTCTATTTTGGAAGTGCCCAGCCTGCAAGTGGTGCAATTCTATTTTGGGAAGTGCCCAGCCTAGCAAGTGGTGCAATTTTATTTTGGGAAGTGCCCAGCCTAGCAAGTGGTGCAATTCTATTTTGGGAAAGTGCCCAGCCTAGCAAGTGGTGCAATTCTATTTTGGGAAGTGCCCAGCCTAGCAAGTGGTGCAATTCTATTTTGGAAAGTGCCCAGCCTAGCAAGTGGTGCAATTCTATTTTGGAAGTGCCCAGCCTAGCAAGTGGTGCAATTCTATTTTGGGAAGTGCCCAGCCTAGCAAGTGGTGCAATTCTATTTTGGGAAGTGCCCAGCCTAGCAAGTGGTGCAATTCTATTTTGGGAAGTGCCCAGCCTAGCAAGTGGTGCAATTCTATTTTGGGAAGTGCCCAGCCTAGCAAGTGGTGCAATTCTATTTTTGTAAACGCCCCTATTTTCGTAAACCCCAGTTTTCGTAAGCGCTTATTACGTCGAATATGGTAATGTCAAATTAAGGGAAACAAGTAGATTTTAATTGTCTCTTAAATTGTAGCATAATTCACAACCAAAGGGAAGGAATTGCAAACAACTGGAGCCACTGCAGATAAGGCACAGGGGGCCAGCTCTAGTGCAGGTTCAACTAAGAATATTTCTCAGGAAAAGTGTAGAGTGAACAGGAATGTAATGTGGAAGACACTTTAAACTATAATTATGTTGGGATTTGAGCATCAGTGACATGTGGTAAAAACATAATAGATCTTTATTTTTAGACAACATTGCCACACTTATTTTTACTTAAATCACCTTTTTTGTCTCCCACAGTTATGCTGCCTGTTGTGACTTCCTACAACAGAACAATTTATTGTCAATAATTAGGGCACATGAAGCCCAAGATGCTGGGTAAGTCGATTTTAAACATTTTCTTTATTTTTAACCATGTGATTGGTAGATTATGACCCAATTATAGGGGTCAAAAAATGCATTTGTTGGAAAGAAATCACCTGTCATGGACTGCAGCTTTGTGGCAGAATGTAAACATTTCAGTCAACAAATGATGATTCTTACATTCTGCATGATTTATCAACCAAAATCCCATTCCATAGTCCTGTAGTCCTGTTTTTTGAGCTACAAAGTCCTGTTTTGTGCTACTCCTAGTCCTGTTTTGAGCTACAAATCCCGTTCCCTTAGTCCTGTTTTGTGCTACGAATCCCGTCCCCTTAGTCCTGTTTTGTGCTACGAATCCCGTCCCCTTAGTCCTGTTTTGAGCTACGAATCCCGTCCCCTTAGTCCTGCTTTGAGCTACGAATCCCGTCCCCTTAGTCCTGTTTTTAGCTACGAATCCTGTTCCCTTATTCCTGTTTTGAGCCACGAGTCCCGTCCCCTTAGTCCTGTTTTGAGCTACGAATCCCGTCCCCTTAGTCCTGTTTGAGCTACGAATCCCGTCCCCTTAGTCCTGTTTTGAGCTACAAATCTTGTCCCCTTAGTCCTGTTTTGAGCCACGAATCCCGTCCCCTTAGTCCTGTTTTGAGCTACGAATCCCGTCCCCTTAGTCCTGTTTGAGCTATGAATCCCGTCCCCTTAGTCCTGTTTGAGCTATGAATCCCGTCTTCTTAGTCCTGTTTTGTGCTACGAATCCCATCCCCTTAGTCCTGTTTTGAGCTACGAATCCCGGGCCCTTAGTCCTGTTTTGAGCTACGAATCCCGTCCCCTTAGTCCTGTTTTGAGCTACGAATCCTGTCCCTTTAGTCCTGTTTTGAGCTACGAATCCCGTCCCCTTAGTCCTGTTTCACCCATCCTAATAGTCCTGTTTTGAGCTACGAATCCTGTCCGCTTAGTCCTGTTTTGAGCTACATTTAGAACAACACACTGGGGTGACCTTTGTGGAAAGTTGGAGAAGGGAAAGCGAATTCATACGCTGCATTTGCTGTCTCATCAGACTGTTCAAAATCCCCTTCCACCCCCACCCCCCAGAAAATTTGTGTGGTTTATGATTAGGAACAGGATATAAGAAGATAATGTGATTTCTTGTATTTGATTAAAAAACAAATTTCCCTTTCTTTAAACTCCCTGGTTTAAACTATAGCATTGGTTTTCTATTATCAAATGTAGAACTGTTTTGGCTTTGCTTTTTTTATTTTCAAATAAGAACTGTTTCGGCGGCATTGGTTTACTATTTTCATATGTAGAACTGTTTCGGGGTTGCATGGTTTTTTATTTCAAATGTAGAAATGTTTCGGTATTGGTTTTCTATTTTCAAATGTTGAACTATTTCTTTGCTCACCCACTGAATCATTTGAAACAAGAATAAGTCTGTCAGAATTGCTTGAATGAACATTTAAGGATTCATTTATAGGAGCTGTGGAGATGTAGGGAATGTGTTAAGCATATGTTATTGTCACATATTTAAGGGTGTTCCTTTTTTTCACCCTGCCTGTCACTTGCCTTAATTTTGATTTAAACATGGAATATTGTTGTGCATTGAAGCCATGCAAAAACTTGTTCTAATTTTCATCGCATTTATTGTAGATGGTAATGCAATACAACATGAGATGAGCTTAACAGGTTCCAGTTGCCAAGGCAATCTCCAAATTGCTGACTTTGATTAATGCCAGTTTTAAAATCATTTATCTGAGTTTAAACACATTTGACTCACGCAAGTGAGCTCAGATGGGGAGGAAATGGTGCATGAGAAAAATTAAAATAAGGCATTGTTGCTGAGCACAATAACAGATTGCATTTGATACTGAGGTGACTTGCCGCATCGTCAGGATTTAAGTTACTTGGTAAACTGAAAGAAATCAGTGATTTATCTAAATATTGAGGAGGTAGCTCGTATTTCTTTTAATTCCATCCCAGAATATCATTTTCTTAAAGTTGCTAAAAAAAATCTAAAAAAAAAGAAGTATCAAATGACTTTAAGGAGTCTGATTACAGGGGTACTCTGTAAAAACGTGGAAGCGTATTTATCTTGGGTCCCTAGAAAATTGACTGCTTCTTGTTTGCAACAGTGATGAATGTCTTTTTGGGAAGAATATTTAGTCAGATTTGACCACTAATTTCTTGGTGCGAGTTTGTGATAGCAGGTGAACATGAGTGTGCCTCCTCAATGAGTGGACGGTGCGATCACTTACAGTGAAGTTAAGCACAAATTTGCATTTTAACGAGAAACAGCTATATTTATTTCAGCCGTGCCCTTATAAGGGGGTGAAGTTGTTTTATGTAGAGTTATCTCCTTTTAATGAAAGAGGTTTGATTCCTTTTTGACCTGGTCATTGACCCCTTCATTTAGATGGTAGTTCAGTGGTCGGGCATGCCATCATAGTTCAGTGGTCAGGCATGCCATCATAGTTCAGTGGTCAGGCATGCCATCATAGTTCAGTGGTCAGGCATGCCATCATAGTTCAGTGGTCAGGCATGCCATCATAGATTAGTGGTGAGGCATGCCATCATAGTTCAGTGGTCAGGCATGCCATCAGTGGTCAGGCATGCCATCATAGATTAGTGGTCAGGCATGCCATCATAGTTCAGTGGTCAGGCATGCCTTCATAGTTCAGTGGTCAGGCATGCCATCATAGATCAGTGGTCAGGCATGCCATCATAGATCAGTGGTCAGGCATGCCATCATAGTTCAGTGGTCAGGCATGCTATCATAGTTCAGTGGTCAGGCATGCTATCATAGTTTAGTGGTCAGGCATACCTCATAGATCAGTAGTCAGGCATGCCATCATAGATCAGTGGTCAGGCATGCCATCATAGTTCAGTGGTCAGGCATGCTATCATAGTTCAGTGGTCAGGCATGCCATCATAGATCAGTGGTCAGGCATGCCATCATAGATCAGTGGTCAGGCATGCCATCATAGATCAGTGGTCAGGCATGCCATCATAGATCAGTGGTCAGGCATGCCATCATAGTTCAGTGGTCAGGCATGCCATCATAGATCAGTGGTCAGGCATGCTATCATAGTTCAGTGGTCAGGCGTGCCATCATAGATCAGTGGTCAGGCATGCCATCATAGATCAGTAGTCAGGCATGCCATCATAGTTCAGTGGTCAGGCATGCCATCATAGATCAGTAGTCAGGCATGCCATCATAGATCAGTGGTCAGGCATGCCATCATAGTTCAGTGGTCAGGCATGCCATCATAGTTCAGTGGTCAGGCATGCCATCATAGATCAGTGGTGAGGCATGCCATCATAGTTCAGTAGTCAGGCATGCCATCATAGATCAGTGGTGAGGCATGCCATCATAGATCAGTGGTCAGGCATGCCATCATAGATCAGTGGTCAGGCATGCCATCATAGATCAGTGGTCAGGCATGCCATCATAGATCAGTGGTCAGGCATGCCATCATAGTTCAGTGGTCAGGCATGCCATCATAGATCAGTGGTCAGGCATGCCATCATAGATCAGTGGTCAGGCATGCCATCATAGATCAGTGGTCAGGCATGCCATCATAGATCAGTAGTCAGGCATGCCATCATAGATCAGTGGTCAGGCATGCCATCATAGATCAGTGGTCAGGCATGCCATCATAGTTTAGTGGTCAGGCATGCCATCATAGTTCAGTGGTCAGGCATGCCATCATAGATCAGTGGTCAGGCATGCCATCATAGATCAGTGGTCAGGCATGCCATCATAGATCAGTGGTCAGGCATGCCATCATAGATCAGTAGTCAGGCATGCCATCATAGTTCAGTGGTCAGGCATGCCATCATAGATCAGTAGTCAGGCATGCCATCATAGTTTAGTGGTCAGGCATCCCATCATAGATCAGTGGTCAGGCATGCCATCATAGATCAGTGGTCAGGCATGCCATCATAGTTTAGTGGTCAGGCATGCCATCATAGTTCAGTGGTCAGGCATGCCATCATAGATCAGTGGTCAGGCATGCCATCATAGATCAGTGGTCAGGCATGCCATCATAGATCAGTGGTCAGGCATGCCATCATAGATCAGTGGTCAGGCATGCCATCATAGATCAGTGGTCAGGCATGCCAACATAGATCAGTGGTCAGGCATGCCATCATAGTTCAGTGGTCAGGCATGCCATCATAGTTTAGTGGTCAGGCATGCCATCATAGTTCAGTGGTCAGGCATGCCATCATAGTTCAGTGGTCAGGCATGCCATCATAGTTCAGTGGTCAGGCATGCCATCATAGATCAGTGGTCAGGCATGCCATCATAGTTCAGTGGTCAGGCATGCCATCATAGATCAGTGGTCAGGCATGCCATCATAGTTCAGTGGTCAGGCATGCCATCTTGTATGGTGGAGGATGGAAATACAGTCCCAACTTTAATAACTTGTTGCAATAAGGGGGATGATGGAATGAGATTGTTTCTCAGTCCTCCGTTAAAGTCTTTTATAATGAGAGCAGATGATTCTAACAAAGATGCTTTTTATCCCCTCACCAGCGAAGTTGGTGAAGAGGGGATATAGTATCTATACCGTTCACCGTCCGTTTGTCCATCCGTCTGACCTCGTGCATTGTTCAGATTGCTGCCCTAGGAAAGGAATTCCCAACTTTTTTTTTTATGAAAAGAAATGTATATAAAGGAGAACAAAAACATTCCAGACTTGAATAGCAGCAATTAAAGGATTTGTTCTGGGATGAAAAAAGTTCAATAATAGATCTGCGGTTGAATGGAATTTATAAGAAAGTGTCTTGCGATTGAATAGCAAAAAAACTATAAGTCTTTGCTTGAATAGAGTGGACACATAAAAGACTTACGGTAATCTGCAAATTAATTTGCACTGAATTTTCAAAGTTGGATTATAGATCTGACAACTAAATGGAATTTGTAATGAAGTGTCTTGCAAATGAATAGCAAAAAAACAAACAAACAAACAAAAAAAACAACAACAACAACGATAACAAAAAAACAAATGTCTTCGCTTAAATGGAGTGAACATATAATAAATAGACTTATGATAATCTGCAAATTAATCTGTACTGAATTTTCATTCTGATTTGGTAGAAAGATCAGCTTTATCTGGTTTATAAGGGGGAAAAAGTTAGGCACGTTTCTATTGGAAGTGTCAGATTTAAGTTGATGGGGGAGGGGATGGAGAGAGTGGAGGTTATGGTGAAGGTTGGAATGATGAGTTGGTTAAGAGTATATTTGGTGGAATGGATGGCAAAAGGTGGGTTGAGGTAGTAGGTGAATGGATGATGTTAGGTGAATTGGGGATGTTAGGTGAATGGGGAATATTAGGTGAATGGATGGTGGTAGGTAAATAGTAAGGTGAATGGGGAATGGTAGGTGAATGGTACAGTGGATGGGGAATGGTACAGTGGATGGGAAATGGTACAATGGATGGGGAATGGTACAGTGGATGGGGAATGGTACAGTGGATGGGGAATGGTACAGTGAATGGGGAATGGTACAGTGAATGGGGATTGTTGGGAAATGGAAGAAGGCAGGTGAATGGTGGATGGCAGGTGAAGGGGAAGACAGGTGAAGGGGAAGGCATGTGAAGGGGAAGGAAGGTGAAGGGGAAGGCAGCTGAAGGGTGATGGCAGGTGAAAGGGGGTGGCATGTGAAGGGGGATCGGCATGTGAAGGGGGATGGCATGTGAAGGGGATGGCAGGTGAAGGCAGGTGACGGGGAAGGCAGGTGGTGGGGAAGGCAGGTGAAGAGGCAGGGCAGGTGAAGGGGAAGGCAGGTGATGGGGCAGGGCAGGTGAATGGGGCAGGGCAGGTGAATGGGGCAGGGCAGGTGAATAGGGCATGGGAGGTGAATAGGGCATGTCGAGTTGATATAAGTGAAGGAATGGTAGTGATAGGAAATAATGTTGGGTGGAAGATGGTAGAATGATTGATAGATGTAGGATTTAGGATGAAGGTGGGATGGCAGGGGGAGGGGGATGGGATGAAATGTGGGACAGAGTAGGATGGCATATGGGACAGGCTGCAAAGCATGTTATTAGTGGTGAGGGGATGTGTATTGTTTGCAGTGTCTGGTAATCTTTACCATTGCCAGATACCCCATCCATGATTTGACATACCACCCTGGGAGCAAGTTGTTCATTATGCACTCACCTCTGCATTGTAGGTTGTCATGTAGGAACATCACATTGTCCCAAGAATGTTTGTACATGTACATAACACCACTTCCACCAAAAAGTTATCCAACAGGCATTCCCTCAAATTATGTCTGACTGGGTACAAATTTTGGTTGTCCCTCAATAACTGGATGGATGCTTTGTCAATCATTGCCCCTAACTTCCATCACCTGACTGGAAGAGACATTTTCATCTTGAATAACTGCCAATTCAAAAAGAATCTGAGCCAAGGTTAAAAAACCACTCACCTGCTCGCCATAGGTGAGCGGAAAATAATTGTGGCGAGCTTTTTTGTGTGTGTGTATTTTTCCAACTGATCTGAGCTGGTCTTCTCCATTCAAATCTTTAAAAGTTTGCGGAAATATAAAGAATGCCCAACCCTTACTCTACCATAGTATTGAGATCACAGTTATTTTAGGGAACTTTTTGGAAAGGGACTTTTTTACAAATTTATTTTCATTTTCTAGTGTAATAAGTTAATGTTATATGAAAGCTAAGACTTTAGACTTTATGTTGGTTTGCAGGATTTTCTGGTCAAATATGCAACTTATGCAAATGAGGTCATTAATTCAGATTATTAGATGTTATCTTTGTGATAATCTGCTCTCTTGTGGCTAATTACAAAAATAATTATTGATAGAATTTAGATTGTTGACCTTTTGACCCCAGAGTCTATGGGCCACAAATTCTGGACCAAAGATCATGGTACAACATAGGGTTGGTATAGGTCTTGTACTTTTTAGTCTAAGATTTTGCATAAAAGGCACTGATTTGACCTTTGACCTTTTGACCTCTAATTATATTTTTAAATTTTGTTAGATTATTAAACCCTACCCATCTATGCAATTTGTAAAGATATCAAGTAATACCTTTAAAAGATACAGCCATCACAAAAAACATTTTTCATTTGACCTGTGACCATTGATCTTTATACCCAAAACCTTGAAGACAAAAGTTCCAGGCCAAGGGTACCTGTCCAATAATTTGGTTCATGTGTGTATCACAGTTTTTGAGTTATAATTGGTAAAATCACCAAAGTTTGTCCTGTTCCAAAAATCTTACGACCCTAACCCCTAGTATGAAGTCAACATATGAGACCCCCTGTTGGGGCTCACCCCCCTAATATCAAGGATGGGGTAGCCATGTAGTGTAGGAGGTATAGGCAGTTAATTGCCTATACAGCAAAGTGACTACAATATCTCAGCCGCATATATATATATATATATATATTATATATATATATATATATATATGTGGGTGATGAGATAAATTTGTCTTAAAATATAATTCCTAGGAGTCCGTCATGCAAACAAAAGTAATTTTAACCTTGGTTCTTCTTGAAACTTATTTGCCACATTCTCCTCTGGATTTGTGGAGTGTTCATTGTATAATCAGTAATTTGTGTTATGGAAGCAGAACTTAACCTGATAAAAGCCTGTATTAAGATTTGAAGGTGAGGAGTTCATGGCACGAGGAAGTAGCTCATTATATTAGAAGTGTGCATATTAATTAGGTTATTTGCATAACAATAGACTTTCGTACAAAATGTTTAGCATAAGCACATAACTTAAGTTATGAATGGTGTACATGCATGTAACTTGGCACAGGGGTAGAGGACATGTATTCAAATAAGCACGGTTGGGGGTGTACATATGGATTAGCATTTATGCATAACAATGACAATATTTGTATCTATGATTTGTCTTAAATTAAAGTGGGAGTGGGGATTTTGTTGACACAAATGATCATATATGTGAAGAGCATTGTCTACACTTAATGGTGAGGTGTAATCTGCATATTAATAAGATTATTTGCAATACAACTTATACTTTCATATAAAATAGTTAAGCTGGGATAATAACTTGGTACTTGATATACAGCAGGGCTCCCGGTAAACCTTTAAAAACCTTTAAAACCTTTAAAAACCATTATTGACAAATTGAACCTTTATTCCTTTTAAAATAACCTTTAAAATCTTTAAAAACCTTTATTTTCAAAGTTAAGTAAGGTAAATGATTCGAGTGCCAAGGTTTTAGCTTCATTGGTAAGTATACACATCCATTTAATAGCATATCTGTTCTGAACACACATTTAAAAAGTAGCAGGACCCAAATAAAATTTCCAACTTAACGTAAGTAATGGACTTTTGGCGCCACCAACTGCTTTTTGCCCCAGAATATGCTCATTGTATGAAAATTTGTTCCATGAGTTAACTATTATAAAGCTTTTTATTTAAATCCAAAACCTTTAAAAACCTTTATTTCAACTTTTCCAACCTTTAAAAAAACCTTTATTTTAAAAAAGAGTCACTGGGAGGCCTGATACAGTGGTAGGTAGCATTGGTACTGTTCAGTTGAGCATGATTGGGAGGTTGTGTGTACATACTAATCAGCTTATTTGCATAACAATGACAATATTTGTATCTATGATATCTCCTAAATTAAAGTGGAAGTGGGGATATTGTTTACACAAATGATCATGTATGTGAAGAGCATTGTGTACACTTAATGGTGATGTATAGTTTGCATATTAATTATGTTACATTGGTACTGTTAGTTGAGATAACATGTTTTGTTTTTACTGTTCAGTTGGGGCATGGGGGAATGCATACTTAATTAGCTTATTTGCATAGGGTTGAAAATATTTAAATCTGTAATATCTCTTGAATTAAAGTGGGTGTGGTGATTTTGCTTAAACAAATGATCATACAGTATATGTGAAAAGCATCATTCACACTTAATGGTGGGTGAGGTATAGTGGCATATTAATTAGGTTATTTGCATAAAAATAGACTTTGCTGCATTATGTTTGACCTGAGATCAAAAGTATATGGCTTAGGACTTACTTACTTCACATTTCTAGTTTTGTTATGATATTGACATTCCTGACATGAATAGGAATCAAAGTGTTTTTGTCTTGCCATGAATAAAGTTCAAAGCAAATAAAAGTTTCCTTGCTTTTAAAGAATTTTAAATTAGGGGTTTGGGAAATATAAACAGTAAGTGGATTGTGGGGTAGAAGATGACATGATGATAAAGTAGCTGAAGGAATTAGGATGAAGGTGGGATGTTATGTGGGACAGGGTGGAATTGTAGGTAGGGTGGGGTGGCATGTTGGTCAGGATGCATTGACATGTTGGACACGGTGGGTTGGCATCTAGAACAGGGTGGGTTGGCATCTAAAACAGGGTGGGTTGGCATGTGGAACAGGGAGGTGGACATGTGGAACAGGGTCGGGTGGGTTGGCATGTGGAACAGGGTGGGTCGAAATGTGAGACAGGGTGGATTGGCATGTGGTGGGGTGTCATCTGGATTTCAGTTGTGATGGTATGTAGGTAATGCAAGTGGTGGAATGACACACAGTATCTGGTTTTTAGGTGTGATTGCATGGAGTATAGACGTGGGATGACATTTGAGACAGGTTGAGATGGAATGTGGGAATATGCATTATTAGAAGTAAGTTGATTTGTATACTTTCCAATGTCTTAGTCTGTCATGTGTTAAGTAATATTGTTTTGCATAATTTTGCTTTAATGTTATTGTACATTTTTCATATTGCTTGACTTCACTTGACACACACATTTTCTTAAACTGGAAGTTGTATTACAATCTTGGATGTCTTCTGGGAATGTGTATGGGTTGGGGGAGGGTACAGGTTAGAAAGGGGGCTTAATGACATTCTTTCATTGACAGTTAGGGCCTCTCCTTTCTTTGTTATTCAATTGATAGAACTAAAAGATGTGTTATGGTTATAAAAACTGTTTAACATGTTACTGCATGGGTGAGGTAACCATAATTTTTTTGTTTTGTCTTAAAATATCTCTATGAAAATCCAAAGATATTTTGAAGCTTGTAATAAAATAAGAAAATTAACAAAGCAAATGAAAATGTAAGTGCATCTTTAAAGCTCAAGTAATTTAAAATCATCTGCCCCTGCTACCCTATTTCTGTAATACTTCCCCTCTATAAGCCCATTCTCTATACTAGGTTTGAATAGTCGAGCTCCTTCCGACAGTTCTTGTTCATGTTCTATTGCCATCTTTAATACTCAAAGCTCAAATGCCTTTTTATGTAATCATCTCAGAACAAATCTTTCTCAGCTCCCACAAGTCTTCTAATCTATCCTGATATTTATGATGGTATTTCTGAGATTCATTGTACAGCTCAGACAGTCAGTCAAAGCCTATACAGTCACTCACAACTTGTGATATTCAAAAGATACACATAGCTGTCATATTTTGGGGCACATCATGAGGTGTGTATGGAAGCAAAAAGTTGTGAAAAGTATTTGTCGGCTTTTTAAAAGAAATACCTAGAACTTTCTTTTACATACTGAGTAAGCAAATACTGAGTAAGCATCTTGATGCACTATGGACAGCTGTGAAAGTTTTGTGCTTTGATGATTTGTCAAAATGAACTTAATTTTTTTGAGTAAAACCATCGTTTGATCTTTAAAATGACATATTGGGTTCTCCACTTGCGTTGCAATGTTATTGCATGGGCGCCTTTAATCTAGATTTCTGCTTAGAGGTCATGGGGTCTACCCATCCCCACCATATTGTTACACCTGTCTGTACATTTACATGTAGGGTGACTTGTTTTTCTAGAATTGTTAAGAAAATATTAAAAATCATTGGTAAGGCAAGTTTTAGGTCAAGAATCAATGAGTGAATAATTGTGACAAAGCTAGACTTAATAGTGATTCACATTGTTTAATTTTCCAATTCATGATGTACCTTATTCGGGTTACCGTAAATACAAGTTTTGAGAAGCAAGAAAAAAGAAAGAAAAAAAAAGGAGATAATAGGTCATTGCCTGTTCCCTTTCATGGCTACACTACTGGCTTAATGTGAGACTGTTTATAAATATTTACTGTACTGTTTCCCACCTGAGGATAGGCTAATTACAGTATACGAACTGTTTTGACATGTACAGTACTTCAGGAAAAAGAGTATTTGTGACCTACTTTGCCATTGTGGAATACATTGTAGATATTGCAAGGAACAAAGTTGCAGTGAAAGGGTGCAGCAGTGTAAAACTTAAAAACTAAGGATGCAAAAATTGACAGGAAGTCCATTCAATTTCCCAAACTGGTTTTGCACTGCCTGTTAAGACTCGGATGTGTTTGCTTTTGGTGTAGCTGAACATTTGAACATTTACAAAAAGTGTCAACTTTAGAAGAATGTCCATTTTATTTATTTTTGGTTCCGATTTGATCAGCATCAGGAAGCTATGCGGGTCATGATGGTGTGTGTATGTGTGTTTTTGTGTTTGTGACGGCCAGGTCGTAAACGCGATATCTCAAGAACCATATACAGGATTCATGTTTTGTGTGGTACACAGATAACTCATAATCCGTAGATGTGAACTATTATTTTTGGTGGTGATGTCATGCACATTAATGAGTAGGTGGGAAGTGGGGGAAGGGGGAGGGGTCAATATAAAAACCTTGAAATGTTCATATTTTAAGAACCAAATGTTGCTTTTGTTTCATATTCGGTATAATTATGATGTTAGTTATAGTGTGTACATCTTCATGATGTAAAGACATTGAATTTTATTCATATGCATAGTGGGCGGGGCTTAATGTAGTTTTGCTGAAATGAGCTTGTAAACATGGTATCTGAAGAACTGTAAACTGGTTCATGTCATATTTGGTACTCAGATATCCCATGGTCTTTAGATATGCCCTATTGTTTTTGGTGGTGACATGCATATTGATAAGTGGGCAGGGCTTGAAGTGAAAATTTTGAGAGAAAAAATGTTATAAATGAGCAACTGTTTGTCCGCTTTTGCGTCATGTTGGGCATGATAATTTTGTTGGTAATTGTATAATTCTTATGTTATCAGCAAATGTCATTAATATGCAAGGTGGGCGTGGCATAGTGTGAAAGTGCTAAATGATGTAAACACCATACCATACCCTATGAATGATACATTCGATTTTTGCTAAATCAGTTACACAGATGGGTCATGGTATGTACATGTGTTTTAATTTTGTGGTAGTGAATATAAATAAGTAGGCGGTTCTTACTGACAAATTGCGAAATAGGATAAATGAGCAACTGTTTTTGCATCATACTTGCAATGATAATGTTGTTAATTATTGTGCAAATTGCTAATGTTGTTAATAATTTTATTGCTCTGCATAGTGGGTGTGGTTTGTGAACAAATATTCTGGAACAAATATTTCATGATATGCAATGACATGACAATGAGTACAAATTTTGCAAATCATCAGCTTATGAAAACGTATCAGAACCACAAAACCTTTTGGTTTCACCAATTTGTTTCTGTTAAAGTCCTCTGTCATATAAACGAACATATTCCTTCTAAGAATTCCATGTTTTTAAATTTTGTCTGATGTTATAGTGATTAAGCAAATGGTTCTCAAGGTGAACTGCAAAACAAGTTGATTTTTTCATAATGATGCTACGTCTCGTAATTCTTCAGAATTATTGCCAAGGACATTCATGTGATGGATAAGTAAAGCATTGCAGACTTAAACCCATTTAATTACTCAAAAACGTTTGGAATGACTCTTCAGAAATATTATGAAGGACGATGCTTTTACTGGATTTAGTAAAGAATTTTAAACTTGTTTTTTTGAAATGTATCGAGAGTTGAAATTAGGCTGAATGGCTATAAACCCTTAAGTATGTCATGGAGGTACTTTGTGACTACATGCATTAATCAAAGGAGGGAAATTCCCTCAGTTGACAGTTTTTGTACAAGATAAATATTTTGAGAGAATTGTTGAACTGTGGACACCATAAAAGGTTTCTAATTAAAGGCCAGTTATCATCTCTAACATGAATGTCAATAGATTTGAATTTGTGTGTTTTGATTGGTCAAAACAAAATTGTACAATGTGCGCTTACATTGATAGGCCAATCAGCATAGTTTTGGATTAAAATGTACCCCACCACCCCACAATCAAGACATATGGCCTTTAAATTTTGTGTGTAGTTTAAATTTACCCTAGTTTTTGGTTTCTGATGTGATTAGCATCAGGAATCCATGTGCAGTCATGATGGTGTGATGTGTGTATGTATGTGTGTGTGTATGTATGTATGTATGTATGTGTGTGATGCCCAGCTCGTAAACACGATATCTCAAGAACCATACAATGGATTCGTGTCATCAGGGGTACACAGATAGCCCATGGTCCATAGATGTGCCCTATAGTATTTGGTGTTGATGCCATGCATATTAGTGAGTAGGCTTGGCTTAATGTTAAAATCTTAAAAAGTTTATATTTATATGTCCACATGTCTGTTTTCTTTAATATTTAGTGTATTTATGTTGTTAGCTGATCTACATGTTGTTAGCTGATCTACATGATTATGGTATAAAATGTTGAATTTTATTAATATGCATAGTGGGCGGGGCTTAACATGATTTTTATGAAAAGAGCTTGTAAACCGTGACTAAGATTTCTATTTCAAAAATAAATATTAAATAAATACCGCAGTGCTTATAGATACCACAGTCCTTATATGTACCACAGTTCTTATAAATACCGCAGTCCTTATAAATACCGCAGTTCTTATAAATACCGCAGTTCTTATAAATACCGCAGTCCTTATAAATACCGCAGTCCTTATAAATACCGCAGTCCTTATAAATACCGCAGTCCTCATAAATACGGCAGTACTTATAAATACCGCAGTCCTTATAAATACCGCAGTCCTCATAAATACCGCAGTCCTTATAAATACCGCAGTCCTTATAAATACCGCAGTCCTTATAAATACCGCAGTCCTTATAAATACCGCAGTCCTTATAAATTCCGCAGTCCTAATAAATACCGCAGTCCTAATAAATACCGCAGTCCTTATAAATACCGCAGTCCTTATAAATACCGCAGTCCTTATAAATACCGCAGTTCTTATAAATACCGCAGTCTTTATAAATACCGCAGTCCTTGTAAATACCGCAGTCCTTATAAATACCGCAGTACTTATAAATACCGCAGTCCTCATAAATACCGCAGTCCTCATAAATACCGCAGTCCTAATAAATACCGCAGTCCTTATAAATACCGCAGTCCTTATAAATTCCGCAGTCCTAATAAATACCGCAGTCCTTATAAATACCGCAGTCCTTATAAATACCGCACTCCTAATAAATACCTCAGTCCTTATAAATACCGCAGTCCTTATAAATACCGCAGTCCTTATAAATACCGCAGTCCTTATAAATTCCGCAGTCCTTATAAATACCGCAGTCCTTATAAATACCGCAGTCCTTATAAATACCTCAGTCCTTATAAATACCGCAGTCCTTATAAATACCGCAGTCCTTATAAATACCGCAGTCCTTATAAATACCGCAGTCCTTATAAATACCGCAGTCCTTATAAATACCGCAGTCCTTATAAATACCGCAGTCCTAATAAATACCGCAGTCCTTATAAATACCGCAGTCCTAATAAATACCGCAGTCCTTATAAATACCGCAGTCCTAATAAATACCGCAGTCCTTATGAATACCGAAGTCCTTATGAATACCGCAGTCCTTATGAATACCGCAGTCCCTTATGAATACCGCAGTCCTTATGAATACCGCAGTCCTTATGAATACCGCAGTCCTTATAAATTCCACAGTCCTAATAAATACCGCAGTCCTTATAAATACCGCAGTCCTTATAAATACCGCAGTCCTTATAAATACCGCAGTCCTTATAAATACCGCAGTCCTAATAAATACCGCAGTCCTTATAAATACCGCAGTCCTTATAAATACCGCAGTCTTATAAATACCGCAGTCCTTATAAATACCGCAGTCCTAATAAATACCGCAGTCCTTATAAATACCGCAGTCCTAATAAATACCGCAGTCCTTATAAATACCGCAGTCCTAATAAATACCGCAGTCCTTATAAATACCGCAGTCCTTATAAATACCGCAGTCCCTTATAAATACCGCAGTCCTTGTAAATACCGCAGTCCTTGTAAATACCGCAGTCCTTGTAAATACCGCAGTCCTTGTAAATACCGCAGTCCTTGTAAATACCGCAGTCCTTGTAAATTCCGCAGTCCTTGTAAATACCGCAGTCCTTGTAAATACCGCAGTCCTAGTAAATACCGCAGTCCTTATAAATACCGCAGTCCTTATAAATACCGCAGTCCTTATAAATACCGCAGTCCTTATAAATACCGCAGTCCTCATAAATACCGCAGTCCTTATAAATACCGCAGTCCTAATAATATTGCAGTCCTTGTAAATACCGCAGTCCTTGTAAATACCGCAGCCCTTGTAAATACCGCAGTCCTTGTAAATACCGCAGTCCTTGTAAATATTGTAAATACCGCAGTCCTTATAAATACCGCTGTCCTTATAAATTCCGCAGTCCTTATAAGTTCCGCAGTCCTTATAAGTACTGCAGTCCTTATAAATACTGCAGTCCTTATAAATACCGCAGTCCTTGTAAATACCGCAGTCCTTGTAAATACCGCAGTCCTTGTAAATACCGCTGTCCTTGTAAATACCGCTGTCCTTATAAATTCCGCAGTCCTTATAAATTCCGCAGTCCTTATAAATACTGCAGTCCCTTATAAATACCGCAGTCCTTGTAAATACCGCAGTCCTTGTAAATACCGCAGTCCTTATAAATACCGCAGTCCTTATAAATGCGGCTGTCCTTATAAATATCGCAGTCTTTATAAATACCGCAGTCCTTATAAATTATGCAGTCCTTATAGATTACGCAGTCCTTATAAATACCGCAGTCCTTATAAATACCGCAGTCCTTATAAATACCGCAGTCCTTATCAATACCGCAGTTCTTATCAATACCGCAGTCTTTATGAATACTGCAGTCCTTATAATACCGCCGCAGTCCTTATAAATACCGCCGTAGTCCTTATAAATACCGCCGCAGTCCTTATAAATACCGCCGCAGTCCTTATTAGTACCGCCGCAGTCCTTATAAATACCGCGGCAGTCCTTATGAATACCGGCGCAGTCCTTACAAATACCGCAGCAGTCCTTATAAATACTGCCGCAGTCCTTATAAATACCGCAGTCCTTATAAATACTGTAGTCCTTATAAATTTTAGGTCTATTCAAAGCATATTTCAATGTACATGAAAAGCTGGTGTATCTGTGTCTATAATGATATATGCTACACTGATAATGTTTGTTATTCTGCCATGCACAAATTAGGGCTAGTATCATATGATGTCAAATCCAACTGAAATTATAAAGATTTATAATCCTGTTAATTGGATTATAATTATCTTGTCTGCACCTGCAAATTTGTTCATCGCTGATGGTCGATTTCTGATATAGAGGTCTATGTGGAGAGACTGAATTGAAAACCCCAGAAATAACCACTGAAATATAAAAGAAAGAATCACTGTTCACACTAGGAATGAAATTAGGGGAGAAGGGAGGGGGTTCATTGACTAAATCTCTGAATCTCTGCTGAGATTTACATGTCATGTGTTAAAGCAATTGGAAATTTCCTCTTTGTAATATTTTCAATGGGGAATTAGAGTAATCCCTCTCACTAATGTTAAGACTGGTTAGAATGGCTTTTGTACTTCACAATGACTACATTGGGTAAATGAGTGGTATGTGTTGGTGTAGGCTCTATTATGTTTGACGTAAATGCATGGTTTTAAACCTTTTTCACACATTTTTTGAAGAAGAGTATCTGATTCTCACAAAGTGGTTTGAGATCTTAATTATATACCAAATCCACTTCTACCTAGAAAATATAGTTTTATCACTTTAGTGACTGAAATAACAATGAAATTTGAAAGACAAAATCAAATTCTAGAGCGTTCTGTCCTTTCATACATTACAAATGTTTTATATTAAGTAAAAATCATAATACGTTTTATGTTTCCTATACCTGAACTCCAGGTCTCTTCTCTCCTTACACACCTCAATCTTGGATCTCTTCGAAAACAAATCCTTCCTCCAACATTATCAACTTCCTCCGCAACAACAACCTATTCCGCCACATCTAATGTACCTTTCTCCTTCCTTCAACACCTTACCTTATACACCCCTTTCTTTTCACCTTATTTTTTCTCTCCCAGATTCACCCTATTTTCCCCATTCTTTCCTCTCAATCCTCCATCTCCTCTACCCTAACTCTTACACCTCAATTTTTCAACACCCTTTTGGCACATTTGACTCTGACTCTCGCGGTGCCATTAAACATCAACAAACCAAACATTTGATCAGCCATTTCTCAAAAGTGAAACATACTCTGCAGTTTAGAGACTTGGTATGCTCAAAGTATAGCACTCACAACCTATCCCGTGTCAACAACGTCCACATTACCCGCCTTAGAATAGGTCACACCCACCTCACTCACTCTTACCTCCTTACTGACTCCCCACCCCCTCTGCAACAATTGCCATTGCACCCTCACAGTCCATCACATTCTCCTTGCTTGCACTCTATACAACCTTCCCAGAGCTTCCCTCGCTGCCCACAACTCAGTAGCCAACTCTTCCAAAAAAAAAAAAAAAAATCCGGATAAAATTATCTCCTTCCTTCATCATGCTTCCCTCTACAACCATATTTAGTCCTCCTTCCCCACCCCTTCTCTCTCTACATTATTTTTCCACCTATACACCTCTTCTCTCGATCCCAGCATTCTGGCTTTTAGTTCTTGTGTTTTTCTCAATCTCCCCATGTTTACTCTCCTTCCTACCTCTAGAATGATCTGACCTCTCAGGCACAATTTGACCCTTGTTTTAGTGGTGCCGTTGAACTCTCATCAAACATCAAACAAACAAACAAACTTATTTACAGGTAATTAAACCATTTTTGTTTTTTAGCATTTCAAAGACTTCTAAAAGAAATATAGTTTTTTAATACAATTAATAATTTTGACTGTTTCTTGCGTAAAATAGCAGTTCTTGTTGTTGTATAGGTGACATTTTATTTCTTAAAGTGTGAGAGCTTGCTTATGTGGTAAAGTGATATGGTGCAATGCATAGATGTACAGATTAACATCCTTGAAATGATACAAAGCATAGATTTGCATATCATCATTGAAAGCATGCAATGTGTAGATGGGCAGTGCATCATCCAAATGGTGCAATGCATTGATGTACACACCATTGTCGGTTTGATACAATGTGTAGATGTACAAAGCATTGTTGGAATAATGCAATGCATAGCGCAGATGTGTCCAGCTTGGTTAAAATCATGTTATACGTAGATGTACCCATCATCATTGAAGTGATGCAATGAGTAGATGGGCACTGCATTATTGAAATCATGCAATACATAAATGTACACCACATCTTTGCAATAGTTAAAATGCTTAGATGTGTATTCTCATCATTGAAATGATGCAAAGCATAGATTTGCATAGCATCATTGAAAGCATGCAATGTGTAGATGTGCATACCATTGTGGAAATGATGCAAAGCATAGATTTGCATAGCATCATTGAAAGCATGCAATGTGTAGATGTGCATATCATCATTGAAATGATACAAAGCATAGATTTGCATAGCATCATTGAAAGCATACAATGCATAGATGTGCATACCATCATTGAAATGATGCAAAGCATAGATTTGCATAGCATTATTGAAAGCATGCAATGTGTAGATGTACATACCATCATTGAAATGATGCAAAGTATAGATTTGCATAGCATTATTGAAAGCATGCAATGTGTAGATGTGCATATATATCATCATTGAAATGATGCAAAGTATAGATTTGCATAGCATCATTGAAAGGATGCAATTCATAGATGGACACTGCATTGATGAAATGATGCAAAGCATAGATGTGCATAACATAGTTGAAATGATGCAAAGTATAAATTTGCATAGCATCATTGAAATGATGAAATTGGAACAATTGTGATTGCTCTCCTTTGTGTAACACTCTATTTTCTGTCTTGAAAGTGACAAGAGGATGAATAACCTATTATGATTCTTCCTTTTGTAAAAGAGGATATCTCCCCCTGCAATTCATTCACTCCTGATAACACTTTCATAACATCAATTTGTGCTTGAGAAGTGCAAATTGTCGGTCTATTTGCAAATGCACTACTATTACAAGGATCTACAAATCACTTCCCAGGTTGCCCTGGGCAAACAAAACTCATGCCTGGGCAGACCAATCTTTGCAAGATCTGTACAAACTATGGCAGCCTTCTGAAATATCATGTAAATCCTTGTGTAAAAACAAGCACCAACCTGGTTATAAAATAGCTCTTTGTCTGAATAAATTGAAATGTTTATATTAGTGATTCATTTCTAATACCCCATCTTGCCTTCCATAAACCCTCTTGAATTTATACACCTTTAAGATCTCTTTTTAAATGTAAGTCTACTATAATCTCTACTTACATTCACTAATATTTGAGACGGATCACTTTTACCCTCAGTTAAGTCTACACTTCCCTATTTGGCACATAGATTCTGTATCAAGTCATGATACTCAGTTGAGTCTACACTTCCCTATTTGGCACATAGATTCTGTATCAAGTCATGATACTCAGTTGAGTCTACACTTCCCTATTTGGCACATAGATTCTGTATCAAGTCATGGTACTCAGTTAAGTCTACACTTCCCTATTTGGCACATAGATTCTGTATCAAGCCATGGTACTCAGTTGAGTCTACACTTCCCTATTTGGCACATAGATTCTGTATCAAGCCATGGTACTCAGTTGAGTCTACACTTCCCTATTTTGCACATAGATTCTGTATCAAGTAATGGTACTCAGTTGAGTCTACACTTCCCTATTTGGCACATAGATTCTGTATCAAGTAATGGTACTCAGTTGAGTGTACACTTCCCTATTTGGCACATAGATTCTGTATCAAGTCATGATACTCAGTTGAGTCTACACTTCCCTATTTGGCACATAGATTCTGTATCAAGTCATGGTACTCAGTTGAGTCTACACTTCCCTATTTGGCACAGATTCTGTATCAAGCCATGGTACTCAGTTGAGTCTACACTTCCCTATTTTGCACATAGATTCTGTATCAAGTAATGGTACTCAGTTGAGTGTACACTTCCCTATTTGGCACATAGATTCTGTATCAAGTCATGATACTCAGTTGAGTCTACACTTTCCTATTTGGCACATAGATTCTGTATCAAGTCATGGTACTCAGTTGAGTCTACACTTCCCTATTTTGCACATAGATTCTGTATCAAGTAATGGTACTCAGTTGAGTCTACACTTCCCTATTTGGCACATAGATTCTGTATCAAGTCATGGTACTCAGTTGAGTCTACACTTCCCTATTTGGCACATAGATTCTGTATCAAGCCATGGTACTCAGTTAAGTCTACACTTCCCTATTTTGCACATAGATTCTGTATCAAGTAATGGTACTCAGTTGAGTCTACACTTCCCTATTTGGCACATAGATTCTGTATCAAGTCATGATACTCAGTTGAGTCTACACTTCCCTATTTGGCACATAGATTCTGTATCAAGTCATGGTACTCAGTTGAGTCTACACTTCCCTATTTGGCACATAGATTCTGTATCAAGCCATGGTACTCAGTTGAGTCTACACTTCCCTATTTTGCACATAGATTCTGTATCAAGTAATGGTACTCAGTTGAGTGTACACTTCCCTATTTGGCACATAGATTCTGTATCAAGTAATGGTACTCAGTTGAGTGTACACTTCCCTATTTTGCACATAGATTCTGTATCAAGTAATGGTACTCAGTTGAGTCTACACTTCCCTATTTGGCACATCGATTCTGTATCAAGTAATGGTACTCAGTTAAGTGTACACTTCCCTATTTTGCACATAGATTCTGTATCAAGTAATGGTACTCAGTTGAGTCTACACTTCCCTATTTGGCACATAGATTCTGTATCAAGTAATGGTACTCAGTTAAGTGTACACTTCCCTATTTGGCACATAGATTCTGTATCAAGCCATGGTACTTAGTTGAGTGTACACTTCCCTATTTGGCACATAGATTCTCTATCAAGTCATGGTATTCAGTTAAGTGTACACTTCCCTATTTGGCACATGGATTCTGTATCAAGCCATGGTACTTAGTTGAGTGTACACTTCCCTATTTGGCACATAGATTCTGTATCAAGTCATGGTACTCAGTTAAGTCCACACTTCCCTATTTGGCACATAGAATCTGTATTAAGTAATGGTACTCAGTTGAGTCTACTCTTCCCTATCTGGCACATAGATTCTGTATCAAGTCATGGATGCCAACCAGTCTGCATGGTTCTATGCTCTTGTGGAAGAACTAGACAAAGTGCTACTGCATTCTGTAGGCGTGCATGGCTATCGGTGCATACCTAGGTGTGCATGGCTTTTGGTGCATACCTAGGTGTGCATGGCTTTTGGTGCATACCTAGGTGTGCATGGCTTTTGGTGCATACCTAGGTGTGCATGGCTTTTGCATACCTAGGTGTGCATGGCTTTTGGTGCATACCTAGGTGTGCATGGCTTTTGGTGCATACCTAGGTGTGCATGGCTTTTGGTGCATACCTACTGTAGGTGTGTATGACTTTTGGTGCATACCATTGAGTTCCCAATGTGATTTGCTGCCCCTTACTCCTTTTTTAAAGGCATCTGGACTACTCACTTATTTACCATTAAGAAAACGTTCCAGGAACAAGTACTTCTGATCCCAAAATTTTAGCAGAGACTTAAAAGGAAATGCTTAATTTTCTTGACAAAGGTCTGCCTATTTTCATGCATCACAAAATAGCATGTCCAAATTTTCCATTTTTAACAGATTTTCATGGAATTGAAACCAAAGTCATGACACTGTATGTGCATTTTCTAGTTCACAATACAAAAAACATGACACCTTTCAGTATTGTGTACCACCTTCTCATTGGTTCATAGCTATCTCCACTTAAATTCCGTTTCATAAAGATTTTCCGCTTCACAGACTGTTTATGCATGCGGCAGACCTCTTTGTGTCAAAATGTACACATCTTTGCAAACTTTTCTGGTAATATTTGTGAAATTTGAGGCACCTAGCTGGTGTGTGTGACCAGACCTACATCCATTCTAAATCAGCTGGTCTTCACACCGTAGTGCGTGTTTGCGATATGAGTGTTTGTGCCTTTTTTTTGTTGGACAAATATCTTGTCATTCCTCCGTGTGTTGTTGATGTAAATTGAGGCTTGATGTTGATGTTAAGTTTGTATTTCATGCAACATGGGGGTTGGGATTTATCTGGCTAAGAATTTGGTTCCTTATTTGGAGGAAAGAAATTGGAAAACCACACCATTGTCATTTTGTAAGGAATGCCTGTAATACAGTGCTTGGTAATTGAATCGGAATTGGTAACAGGTACATTTTCTAGCCCATTACATGGGCCTAGCAGATCCCTGGGTTTCCAAGGTTGATATTTTAGAGGGTCCTATCTCCCCTACCCCCCCTTCCCCTTCCTGGTGAGCATGCGATGGAATGGGCTGCCATGTGGGACATGGAATGTCATGTGGGACACAGGGTGGGATGTCATTTAGCACATGGGATGTCATTTGGGACATGGGATGTCATGTGGGACTTAGTGTGAGATGCCATTTTTATAATTGGCTGGATCATATTATGTGGGTGTCAATTTGCATGGGCATGTGAACCATGGCGGTATTTACCATTCTAGTTTAAGTTGAAATTACTGTAGGTTTGAACACCAACCTTGTGTGATGCTCATGAAAGGATTCAACATGTATATTCCAAGTCCTGTGCTAGGTGTAAACCCCTCCCCCCATCCCCCACCCCCTCATTCTTGTGCTAAATTTAATATGAGTCATGTACTACATAAAACCCTCATTCCAATCCTGCATGCAGCTTGTATGATCTTTCCCCCGAGTGCAAATCACCAGATATCTCCCAAGCTCTTATTTGCCAATAATTATTGCATTGGGGTCGCTTGAGTTGTTTCTCTGGTAAATAATTGATTGAGCCTACCGATCTTACAGATTAACATGGAACAAATAATTTCAGGTTTATAATATTAATGTCAAATTCCATGATGCTACACATTCTTATCAATCATTGATGTGATTGTGACAATAAGTGTATGCTATGCTTACATTTTCTGTATAATTTTTTGTGTCAATATGCCCAGTTGTGTCAGCTTAATTCTTTATGGACTCTGCCATTGCTCTATCAGCATAATGATTTGATAGGAAGTGTGGAGATTATGATACATTCAAGCAACTGCCAATGACAGGCATGTATTCAAGGAAGCACACAAGAAATATAAGTCTTGGGCAAATACAGGGTTGCATGATGCCAGAAGCACATCCTGTCTGGTTGAAGAATTTGAGCCTTTTTGTTTGTCCCCGAGTTGGTCAGGAAGCATGATCGATGAAGTTAAATAATAAAACGTACCAAATAAATTCATCCCTGAAAAAAGTGCAGAATATCTGACATGGAAGTATGTACACCGGTCAGCTGTATGCTTGAATCTGATCGATCGTATTTGTCTAGATTTGTTATTTTTTCAAAATTTGATTTCACTTTTCAAGTCCACATGAGCTTCCCTTGAGTTTAGAGTAGCTCTTACCATCAGGTAGTGAGCTTACACCAGCATGCAGTGAACTTATCTGCTTCTTTTTCCCCCACAAACTTAAAGGGGCACTAGACCAAGAAGTGAGGGTGTTTTTAGCCCCCCCCCTCTCCCCAAAATAAATGCTCATCTAACACGCAACGGTGTAGTAATGTTCTGTTTGATAAGAATATTCAAGTGACCTTTGCCCTCACATCTTCCATGGGCTATGGTTAATATGAATATTTAAGTGACCTTTGCCCTCACATCTTCCATGGGCTATGGAGGCATGAAGTTTATTGATCTGTAGTTGGTAATGTATCTGAAATTCATAAATCTGACTCAAACACTCCCACTTTTCGGTTTAGTGTTCCTTCAAAGGTTCCAATTAGAGTCTCAATACCGCCTCATAGTGAACTTATAGTGAGCTGGTCAGTTCCATAAGTGGGGCTAATGACATCTCTGGGGGTAGGGAATGGGGACCCATGATTCCCCTAGGAATGCCTCTAGTGAAGACTATGTCTGACTGTCTTTAGACATGGTATACAGAGACTTATGTGGTTTTAGCCCTTCTTATTGGAAATTACAAGGGTTAAGGGTGTTCAACTACTAGTGTTGTCCAGACCAATTTTCCTGATCAGGGAGAGGAATTCCCTGATCAGGGAGGGGAATTCCCTGATCAGGGCGGGGAATTCCCTGATCAGGGAGGGAGAATCCCTGATCAGGGAGGGAAAATCCTGATCAGGGAGGGGAAATTCTGATCAGCAAAGGGGAATTCCCTGATCAGGGAGGGGGAATTCTCTGATCAGGGAGGGGATTTCCCTGATCAGGAGGGGAATTTCTTGATGAGGGAGGGCAATTCCTTGATTAGGGAGGGCAATTCCTTGATGAGGGAGGGCAATTTTCTGAATTGATGAACAACTGAATCAAAACCTACAAGAGAAATCAAAGCTATTAAAATGAAAAAATGTTAATGGTGAACCCTCTATTGCCCTTCTCCTGTAGTAGCTTTGTGGCGCCTTTATGTTCCTACAAACCCTCTATTGCCCTTCTCCTGTAGTAGCTGGATGACACCTTTATGTTCTTGCAAACCTTCTATTGCCCTTCTCCCGTAGTAGCTTGACGGCGCCTTTATGTTCTTACAAACCCTCTATTGCCCTTCTCCTGTAGTAGCTTGATGGCGCCTTTATGTTCTTACCAACCCTCCATTGCCCTTCTCCTGTAGTAGCTTTGTGGCGCCTTTATGTTTTTACAAACCCTCTATTGCCCTTCTTCTGTAGTAGCTTTATGGCACCTTTATGTTCTTACAAACCCTCCATTGCCCTTCTCCTGTAGTAGCTTTATGGCACCTTTATGTTCTTACAAACCCTCCATTGCCCTTCTCCTGTAGTAGCTTGATGGTGCCTTTATGTTTTTACAAACCCTCCATTGCCCTTCTGTAGTAGCTTAATGGCACCTTTATGTTCTTACAAACCCTCCATTGCCCTTCTCCTGTAGTAGCTTTGTGGCACCTTTATGTTCTTACAAACCCTCCATTGCCCTTCTCCAGTAGTAGCTTTGTGGCGCCTTTATGTTCTTACAAACCCTCCATTGCCCTTCTGTAGTAGCTGTATGGCACCTTTATGTTCTTACCAACCCTCCATTGCCCTTCTCCTGTAGTAGCTTTGTGGCGCCTTTATGTTCTTACAAACCCTCTATTGCCCTTCTCCTGTAGTAGCTTTGTGGCACCTTTATGTTCTTACAAACCCTCCATTGCCCTTCTCCTGTAGTAGCTTTGTGGCACCTTTATGTTCCTACAAACCCTCCATTGCCCTTCTCCTGTAGTAGCTTTGTGGCACCTTTATGTTCTTACAAACCCTCCATTGCCCTTCTCCAGTAGTAGCTTGATGGCGCCTTTATGTTCTTACAAACCCTCTATTGCCCTTCTCCTGTAGTAGCTTTGTGGCACCTTTATGTTCTTACCAACCCTCCATTGCCCTTCTCCTGTAGTAGCTTGATGGCGCCTTTATGTTCTTACCAACCCTCCATTGCCCTTCTCCTGTAGCAGCTTTGTGGCACCTTTATGTTCCTACAAACCCTCCATTGCCCTTCTCCTGTAGTAGCTTTGTGGCACCTTTATGTTCCTACAAACCCTCCATTGCCCTTCTCCTGTAGTAGCTTTGTGGCACCTTTATGTTCTTACAAACCCTCCATTGCCCTTCTCCAGTAGTAGCTTGATGGCGCCTTTATGTTCTTACAAACCCTCTATTGCCCTTCTCCTGTAGTAGCTTTGTGGCGCCTTTATGTTCTTACAAACCCTCTATTGCCCTTCTCCTGTAGTAGCTTTATGGCGCCTTTATGTTCTTACAAACCCTCCATTGCCCTTCTCCAGTAGTAGCTTGATGGCGCCTTTATGTTCTTACAAACCCTCCATTGCCCTTCTCCTGTAGTAGCTTTGTGGCACCTTTATGTTCTTACAAACCCTCCATTGCCCTTCTCCAGTAGTAGCTTGATGGCGCCTTTATGTTCTTACAAACCCTCCATTGCCCTTCTCCTGTAGTAGCTTTGTGGCACCTTTATGTTCCTACAAACCCTCCATTGCCCTTCTCCTGTAGTAGCTTTGTGGCACCTTTATGTTCTTACAAACCTCCATTGCCCTTCTCCAGTAGTAGCTTGATGGCGCCTTTATGTTCTTACAAACCCTCTATTGCCCTTCTCCTGTAGTAGCTTTCTGGCGCCTTTATGTTCTTACCAACCCTATATTGCCCTTCTCCTGTAGTAGCTTGATGGCACCTTTATGTTCTTACAAACCCTCCATTGCCCTTCTCCAGTAGTAGCTTGATGGCACCTTTATGTTCTTACAAACCCTCTATTGCCCTTCTCCTGTAGTAGCTTGATGGCGCCTTTATGTTCTTACCAACCCTCCATTGCCCTTCTCCTGTAGTAGCTTGATGGCACCTTTATGTTCTTACAAACCCTCCATTGCCCTTCTCCTGTAGTAGCTTTGTGGCACCTTTATGTTCTTACAAACCCTCCATTGCCCTTCTCCTGTAGTAGCTTTGTGGCGCCTTTATGTTCCTACAAACCCTCCATTGTCCTTCTCCAGTAGTAGCTTGATGGCGCCTTTATGTTCTTACAAACCCTCTATTGCCCTTCTCCTGTAGTAGCTTTGTGGCACCTTTATGTTCTTACAAACCCTCCATTGCCCTTCTCCTGTAGTAGCTTTGTGGCACCTTTATGTTCTTACAAACCCTCTATTGCCCTTCTCCTGTAGTAGCTTTGTGGCACCTTTATGTTCTTACAAACCCTCTATTGCCCTTCTCCTGTAGTAGCTTGATGGCACCTTTATGTTCTTACAAACCCTCTATTGCCCTTCTCCTGTAGTAGCTTTATGGCACCTTTATGTTCTTACAAACCCTCCATTGCCCTTCTCCTGTAGTAGCTTTATGGCACCTTTATGTTCTTACGATGACTTAACGGCAGATTCTTGTTTTTGTACTTTTTACAGGTATCGAATGTACAGGAAGAGTCACACGACAGGCTTTCCAGTTTTGATAACACTGTTTTCAGCACCCAATTACTTGGATGTCTACAACAACAAAGGTAGCATCATATTAATATTAATCTTCTGTAATCTGTAACAACTTAAGTAGCTTACTTTGATACAATTTGTATTACTATATGATTACCATATTTATCCAACAACTATAGTGGTAGGTAGCTCTGTATTTTTTTTAGATGCATCATTTTTGTCTCAAAATGTCTGCCACTGTGTTCTGGGCCACTTAAGCAGTTAAAACAAAGCCCTCTTCAAGCCAATAAAAATGTATCTCCTTTGTTTCTCGTCCTTCTTTTCTTCCTTTGTTTCTCGTCCTTCTTTTCTTCTGAACTTCTGCTTTATTTTCAGAATATTTTTTACTAAAAAAGAAAAATCTACAGCAGCAAAGAGAAACCTGTTGCTCAAGATTTCTGTCCAATTTTATTTGACATTATTTGTATTTGTAATATTTACCCTAGCAAGAAAAAGAAACCTGTTGCTCAAGACTTAATTTTGCTCAATTTTATTTGACATTTATAACTGTAATATTTATCCTAGCAAGAAAAAGAAACCTGTTGCTCAAGACTTCTGTGTTCAATTTTGTTTGACATTATCTATAACTGTAATAATTATCCTAGCGAAAAAAAGAAACCTGTTACTTAAGATTTCTGTGTTCAATTTTACTTGACATTATTTATAAGTAATATTTATCCTAGCAAGAAAAAGAAACCTGTTACTCAAGACTTCTGTGTTCAATTTTGTTTGACATTATTTATAACTGTAATAATTAACCTAGCAAGAAAAAGAAACCTGATGCTCACACTTCTGTTCAATTTATTTGACATTTATAACTGTAATATTTATCCTAGCAAGAAAAAGAAACCTGTTGCTCAAGACTTCAGTTTAATTTTATATGACATTATTTATAACAGTAATATTTATCCTAGCAAGAAAAAGAAACCTGTTGCTCAAGACCTCTGTTTAATTTTATTTGACATTATTTATAACTGTAATATTTATCCTAGCAAGAAAAAGAAACCTGTTGCTCAAGATTTCTGTCTAATTTTACTTGACATTATTTATAACCGTAATATTTATCCTAGCAAGAAAAAGAAACCTGTTGCTCAAGATTTCTGTCTAATTTTACTTGACATTATTTATAACTGTAATATTTATCCTAGCAAGAAAAAAAAACCTGTTGCTGCAGACTTCAGTTTAATTTTATATGACATTATTTATAACCGTAATATTTATCCTAGCAAGAAAAAGAAACCTGTTGCTCAAGACTTCAGTTTAATTTTACTTGACATTATTTATAACAGTAATATTTATCCTAGCAAGAAAAAGAAACCTGTTGCTCAAGACTTCTGTTCAATTTTATTTGACATTATTTGTATCTGTAATATTTATCCTAGCAAGAAAAAGAAACCTGTTGCTCAAGACTTCAGTTTAATTTTATATGACATTATTTATAACCGTAATATTTATCCTAGCAAGAAAAAGAAACCTGTTGCTCAAGACCTCTGTTCAATTTTATTTGACATTATTTATAACCGTAATATTTATCCTAGCAAGAAAAAGAAACCTGTTGCTCAAGACTTCTCTTCAATTTCATTTGACATTATTTATAACCGTAATATTTATCCTAGCAAGAAAAAGAAACCTGTTATGCAAGACTTCTGTTCAATTTTATTTGACATTATTTATAACCGTAATATTTATCCTAGCAAGAAAAAGAAACCTGTTGCTCAAGACTTCTGTTCAATTTTATTTGACATTATTTATAACTAATATTTATTCTAGCAAGAAAAAAAGAAAAAAGAAACCTGTTGCTCAAGACTTCTGTTTAATTTTACTTGACATTATTTATAACCGTAATATTTATCCTAGCAAGAAAAAAGAAACCTGTTGCTCAAGACTTCTGTTTAATTTTACTTGACATTATTTATAACAATAATATTTATCCTAGCAAGAAAAAGAAACCTGTTGCTCAAGACTTCTGTTTAATTTTACTTGAAATTATTTATAACCGTAATATTTATCCTAGCAAGAAAAAGAAACCTGTTGCTCAAGACTTCTGTTTAATTTTACTTGACATTATTTATAACCGTAATATTTATCCTAGCAAGAAAAAGAAACCTGTTGCTCAAGACTTCTGTCCAATTTTATTTGACATTATTTATAACCGTAATATTTATCCTAGCAAGAAAAAGAAACCTGTTGCTCAAGACTTCTGTTCAATTTTATTTGACATTATTTAAAATCTAAGCAAGAAAAAGAAACCTGTTGCTCAAGACTTTATAACCTTGCAAGAAAGTCAAAAAGAGAGAGTAAATTTCTTCATCAATGGGTTTTCAGTTGTAAATGATAAATACAGCAAAACTGATTTAAAATTCTTCGCTCATGAAAAAGAAAACTATTTTTATGTGATTATCCTTCATCTATATTTTAGTAACCTTAATGGTTATTATTTGGAATGTAACTGCAAATTGAAATGTGTATATCTATATATATATACAAAAAAAAAAAGTAGATATATTCTGTCATAGCAGTTCTATTTACTGAATGTCTACACAGTTTCAAAGACCTGTGTGATGTCTGTACAGATTTGATAGTACACTAATTGCGAAGTGCAAGCTCTAAGCATGGATACCGACTGCTCCGAAGTGATGAACGGGAAACAGCCTGTCACCGCAAAAAGGGAAGGGAAAAAAAAAGGAAAAAAAGGTGACATTGCCATGGAAACCAGTTGGATATGCTGGGGATTAGGCTCTCAAAACAATTAAGATTCTTTATGGGTAGATTATACATTAATCTGAGAGGAAAGTGTAGACCTAGATCAGCATCTCCATTGATTGAAATGATATTAAAATACGGTAAGTGATTTAGTTGTGAGTGTAAGAACTCAAAAGGTATATAATGACAACTCAGTTTTTGTTTATTAAAAGCGGTGTAAAATTTCAAATAAAATATTCTTCACATTTTGTGATAGCATGATAGCATAGTTTGTTGAAATGAGTTGGGAGAGTTATTTGCATTTGCATAATTTGTCATGTATGAACATGAAGATGTGTTTTAATCTTGACGTAATTCTTTAAAAGTGATGTTATTCTCTAGATGTTGTTTGCTGAGATCCAAAGATTCAAACACTTGTGATACAAATAACAAAGGATTTTTATAAGTACATGCCAGCTCATACATCACAAATGTCTTTAAGCATTAATGTGTCTTCAAGCTTTAATTTGTCTTTAAGCATTAATGTGTCTTAAGGCGTGAATGTGTCTTTAAGCATTTATGTTCTTTAAGCATTAATGTGTCTTTAAACTTGAATGTGTCTTTAGGCATTAATGTGTCTTTAAGCTTGAATGTGTTTTTAAGCATTGATGTGTCTTTAAGCATTGATGTGTCTTTAGGCATTAATGTGTCTTTAAGCACAAATGTGTCTTTAAGCATTAATGTGTCTTTAGGCATTGATGTGTCTTTAAGCATTGATGTGTCTTTAAGCATTAAATGTGTCTTTAAGCATTAACGTGTCTTTAAGCATTAAATGTGTCTGTAAGCATTAAATGTGTCTTTAAGCATCAATGTGTCTTTAGGCATTAAATGTGTCTTTAGGCATTAAATGTGTCTTTAAGCATTGATGTGTCTTTAAGCATTGATGTGTCTTTAGGCATTGATGTGTCTTTAAGCATTGATGTGTCTTTAAGCATTAACGTGTCTTTAAGCACAAATGTGTCTTTAAGCAATAATGTGTCTTTAGGCATTGATGTGTCTTTAGGCATTAAATGTGTCTTTAGGCATTGATGTGTCTTTAGGTCATTGATCAATGTGTCTTGAGGCATTACATGTGTCTGTAAGCATTAAATGTGTCTTTAAGCATCAATGTGTCTTTAAGCATTAAATGTGTCTGTAAGCATTAAATGTGTCTTTAAGCATCAATGTGTCTTTAGGCATTAAATGTGTCTTTAGGCATTAAATGTGTCTTTAGGCATTGATGTGTTTTTAGGCATTAATGTGTCTAAGCATTATATATGTCTTCAAGCATTAATGTGTCTTTAAGCTTTAAGCATTGATGTGTCTTTAAGCATTAATGTGTCTTTAAGCATTAATGTGTCTTTAAGCATTAATGTGTCTTTGCATTAATGTGTCTTTAAGCATTAATGAGTCTATAAGCATTTCAGTACACTCCTGAAAAGTCAGAAAAACTGTGAAATGGCCAATTTTTTGTCCATTTTGATTTTGTTTTTTGCTATTTTTGTGCTCTTTGCCTGCAATGATAATGTGGAGTTGTATAATAGAAGCAAAGTGTCAGTAGAACATTGTATGTTTAATATAAGAGTACTCTGTGATATTTATAAAATGTACATGGCAAAGAGGGGAAATGATAAGAGAATTCTGAAGAAAAAAAGAAAAAAAGGAAAATGATCAAAAAGTGAGAATTCTTTTATTACATTTGATTAATTTGTATTTATTCTTGGGATTGCGGCAGTATTTGTGGTGTGAGGTAGTATCATTGACATTAATTCCCCTTAAGTGACCCACCCCCTCCAGCACCTCACCCCCCTCCAGTGCCCACCTACTTCTCTGTCCATGCTCATCTTTCAGTGTAAGTATTGTTTGACAGGGAGATTTTTTTCTCAAAGTTTTTCTTATTTTCCTATTCAGCTAGTTGTTACTTGACCTTTTAAACTTATATATGATTATCATGAATGCAGCCTCGTCTTTGATTTTAAGTAGTGCGGTATAATTAACAGTTTTGTTAACGAGGCAGGAACTAGAGGTGAACACTACTGAAGCAATAAGTATTTGCTCTTTTCATTGTCTCGCCTTTGTCACCGCTTCAGCGTTGGATATAAACGGAAAATAACCGTCATTCTCCAGAGAAGGTTGTTGCAATTATCATTTTCATGGTTTCCAAGGCAACAGACCACAAACATAATGAAAATAAGCTGCTATCTTTAAATCGATGTCTCCCGTTCTTTGAGAACTAGCTTGGGTACTTGGCTTGTCTTGTCTGTGTGTGACTTTTTGCTCATTCATAACCTTTTTAGAATGTTGGTGGATCAATATCAAAATGACAATGTGAATGTTATTATTGGGGTTTGGATGTAGGTCGCTGTTATTCTCGAACGTCTTCTATCTTAGTTTCCATCGGCTTTGTCTTTGTTCTTAGACCTACACACTTGTGGCTTCTGCAGCAAATGAAAACATTCATCTTTTACTTGAATCATATTTTTATGAGAAAGAAATAATATCTCGCTTCTGGTAGACAAAGTGCATGGTTTTGAAAAGGTTGAGATCATTTTAAAAGCTTGTATGTTTAGTTCTTTGTGGACAACCAGATGCGAGTTTGATAAATAACGATGTTTAACACCCAAGTAAGTAGCAAAATTATCGTCAAATAGTTGACCTTTCATTCTTTTACTTTTCAGGGTTTGTTTTGTTTATGGGCAGAACCAGTGGCGTAGCCAGGATTTCATATTGGTGGGGCAAGTAACAGAAATAAACTGACTGGGTACAAAATATGGCCCCTGCCGACGAACGGTACTAATTTTGAACTGATATAAATGGAATATTGAGGAATATTGGTAGGGCGATTGCCCTCTGCCCGCCTTTTGGTTACGCCACTGGGCAAAACCTTAATCATACAACATAACTACCTCAAAGGGATTTGCTTTTTCCAAAAAGTTTTGGGTCTTAAAGATCTGTTGGCATCTAGAGGCAACTTGAGCTTAAAATATTTAGTATTAAAGTATAGAATGGACCATTGAATACAGCAAAATCTCACATTAAAATCAGTTAAGAAAGTGACCATTTTACAGTATTTTCAATTGTTTTGGCCTTATTGCACAATAATTTGTGACAGAGGCAGATGAAGACATCTTCAATTGTTGATATAAATCCTTTGTTTTTCAAACTGGTTTGGCAATCCAATGTCCCGGTTCGATCCCTGTCTGTTTCCAACCAGTGTTCCACAACTGGTTTATAAAACGGCCGTAGCTTCTTGACATTGACATTCCAACTTAGGAAGTTTGTCGGGACGTTAAACCTCAAACTAAACTATATTTTGAAGGTCAGTATCCGATTCCATCCAGATATTTAAAATTCATTATGCCCTTAGGGCAACAGGTAATCCGCAAAGCAGAAATACAATGTATAGCCAGTTAAAACTGAAGAACACATTGTGAAGAATTACTTACGGATATTGAGCTGCATTCATCTAATGACATCACAAAGTTCGCCTGAATTCTAAAATTGTGAAATTTTGATGGACCATAACTTAAAGACTACACAAGCTTTTTCAAAGATTTTATGGCATTTTTATAATTAAATGTTGTTCACATATGTAAACACTGCTACATAGCCCTTTGCCCCACTCCACAAAGGCAAAGACTCTTCACATAATTAAGGACAGAAACAAGATAAACATATGATTAGCAATGTCGTGGAAAACTTAATTTGCTATTTTCAAAATGTCTTATTTACGTTTTCTCAGAGTGGAAGTTTTTATCTCATGTAATTAAATAGAAAACGTTTGTAGCTCGAAATGGAATGCAGCATTCATGGTCATGTATCGCTTTTTAGAGGTGCTCTCCTGTTTACAGTGTTTGTTTGTAGGTTTTGAACATCGTTAACTTGAAACGTGAGCCATTTGAGGGAAGCAAGTTATTAAACGGTGGTAGGATTGTGCACTGAAACCATGCAAGACTGACTTTGATGTGACAGCGCATCGTTTTGATTGTTGACAGATGCGAGGAAATGGAGACTCTTTCGCCCCTGGTGTGTCGAAAGGAGAAGGTCGTTGACATTTCTTGATTGCTTAAGAATTTTGTTAAAGCTATGCTTTCCTTTTGTGATGCTTTTTTCCCCTTCTCTTTTTGTTAAATAATTTTTTTGTTTTTTTAAACTTTTTAGTAAGGAATATTTTAAAAGATTTTCAAGCATTTGTTCATATCTATGGCTGTATAATTAGCGAAATGCTTCATAATCTATCAAAACAACAAAATGCTTCATAATCTATCAAAACAACAAAATGCTTCATAATCTATCAAAACAACAAAATGCTTCATAATCTATCAAAACAACAAAATGCTTCCTAGTCTATCAAAACAACAAAATGCTTCCTAATCTATTAAAACAACAAAATGCTTCCTTATCTATCAAAACAACAAAATGCTTCATAATCTATCAAAACAATACAAAAATGGACAAAAAATTAAGAATCTGTTGAAAATTGGCAGACCTTAGCTTATATTACATACTGTACATGACCAAACATACTGCTCAATTCCATCATATAATTCCTGACTTTTTTAATCAAATTACATACTGTACATGACCAAACATACTGCTCAATTCCATCATATAATTCCCGACTTTTTTAATCACATACCACAAATCTTTGAACAACAACAGCAAAGATGCTTATTCTAATTAACTATGTAGTCAAAATATAGCCAGAATAGATCATCTATAATGATTGAAAGTTACTCGAAGAAAATGTTTATGGAATTATATATTGATATTGAATTGTTTTTAATCCAACATCAAAATTTTGAAATTATTACTAGTCTTCCAATTTTGGCCAGACAATAATTGTAAATGCCAAATAAATCATGAAAATGTATAAAAGAAAAAGCTATGTACACTTTTAAATTTTGGTTTTATAACCTTAAAGTCATTGGCAGGATTTAGCTACCGAAAATGGGTGGGGAGGGGGGAGTGGAGAATATTTTCTAAGATGGAAAAAAGAAAGCACCATACAAATTTGGAAATAAATAAAAGTCCAAGGGGGATGGGGAAAAGTTTTTGCTAAGATGGTAAAAACACCATACAAAGATACAAATTTGAAGAAGAAAAAAGTGGGGGAGGGGGATTCCCCCTTTGCCCTCTCCCCCATTCCTACCTATGCTAAAAGTCCTTCAAATTCTGAGCATGTGAGTAGAAAATTCCGTGAATTTGAACATTTTACTTTTATTTACCAAGTTACAGGCTCGTCAAAATGCAAAGATATTTCGTGACGCCGATATTTTATGAAGATTTAAGAACCTCAAGATCGATATTCAATTCTTTGATATTTGTTTGCTGAATTTCGTGCTTGTCCTTGTCAAATTTGCATAAATATTTGCTTTTTTTTTGTTGCTATTTGTGGGATTTTTCATATTTTGAATAATTTACTTATTTTTTATTGTACATTTATTACAATATATTTTGTACAACATTTTATTAAAGAAAACATTTAAATTCTAACATGGGAATGTAGGGACGTTAATCGTAAGCTTTCAAAATGGCGTCGTTCCATTTAACGGGAAAATGCTGAGGCATGTACAGTATGACTAAATTTGTATCAAAAATTAAAAGAGAAGAAAGGGAAAAATAAAAGGAAAGGAAACAAAATTCAATCTGAAATCATTTAGAAGGGATTAAAAAGACTTTTTTCACATTTGGTTACTTTTTATTATTTTTAGCTCCACCCATTAGACAGAGTGTAAATGAGTGAAGCCTATCAAATTGTACATGAGCTCCCATATGTTGTGCCTGTACAAAGTTTTTTTTGTTAAAATGCATCTCCTTCTTGGTTTTAACAGTTTTATACTCTTGGGATTCTGGCTCAAGCGAGATTTTTTGTATGCTTCATAAAAGTTGTATTTAAATAACAGATATTCCATGTAGTTCTTGAATTAAAGCTCCCGAAAGGTAAAATTTTTGTCTACAAAAGTGTCAGATTTCAATACTTATTGGCGCTAAAAATAGCTCTTTTAGCTGTAGTCAGTTGGTATGGAGGTCCTCCATTCACGTGAACGTCTATTAGTTACATGTACAGAAATGTATGTGTCTTGTTAATTATATCGCATTATTTTCCAATCAGAATTCGGACATTCTTCTGTGAATATGCAAATTCTTTCAATCTTATTTACGCCATGCTGTATTGTATCGGATTGGAGTACGAGTTCTTAATAGGTCACGACATAACCTAGAAGAACACGTGAAGTTGTTGTTTGATCATTTTCGCTTGTGGTGCAGTAAGTCTCAAGTGTCAGTACTGTAAGACTAATTGTGCTACATTGCATTGCGGGGGCTAGAACGTTGTACCAAAGAGCTGTGTGGAAGCTCTTTGGTTACATACTTAAATGCACTATCTATCACGGGATTGAGAATTTTAAGCTTAAATGCACTATCTAAGGCGGGATCTAAGGATAAAGTTTTGTTGGGTTGGTGAACACACGTTGCTTTGCGTAAGCCGGGAGTTGTTACTAATGTGCTGTATGGGCAGCAGATTGCCAGAAAAAAGTTTGTTTCCAAACTTTTTTACAGTGTTTGTGAACACGTGGAAGAATTCTTGCTGGGTAGTATTCACCGGAGGGAAGAAGGGTGGGGAGGGGCACTTCATACTAAAAGTGGTAGAGGTGTGCAGCCCACTAACCAAAAAACATACCCACAGTATGACACATTTTTTGGTAACTGCAGTGTGAAATTATACAATTTTGATACCTGCAGTATGAAAAAAAGTCAATTTTGATACCTGCAGTATGAGTATTTAACGAAAATATTGTAAAAATGGATCAGCAGTGCAAAATTAACACAGTAAAGCCGAAAATGATGAGAGAGAAAAAAAAAAGACAATTTATTTTGCTATAAAAATAAAATAAAAATAATAATTATTAGTGCGTTCCCTTTCCATTAGTACCATTTATTTTCCATGAATTTTTGTCTTGCATTTATCAGTTAGGATAAAAATTTACCACTATCATTTCCACTCGTTGGGTGGAAGCTCTTTGGTCGGACTGATGCCAGCCGTGTTAGTATGGCTGCCGTCAGTGATGGCTGGCCATCCAAGGGTATGACAAACCTACCCTGCTGTACTGCCCTGTGTTAAAACAGGAAGTGTCAGTTTAAGTGAAAACGAAAGCATTTTACACTTTTTTAACCCACAATGCTTATTCATGATCTTTAAAGCCCATCCATGTCTTTACAGTGGTTTAGTTGCTTTTATTGAAGTATTTACTGGGCTACTTTTCACTCCGTAAAATTGTCTGATGAGCTTTCCAAAGTACGGTCAAAGTTCAAAACACTGCATTTTAGTGGGGGTATTATGTTTTAGATTACTCGGGAAAATCTTTGTTCAGGACCGGCCAAATATAATTAACTTAACATTTATGAAGATTAATGTGTCAATGTTAGAAATTTTACTATGTTTACAAACTGTATTTTCTAACCATAGTTGTGGTGGAATTGACAGTAATTGAGGGAGACATGATGGCACCATGCATTGAAAGTCACATAGCTTTTGGTAGAAGCATAATTTTTTAGGCATATGGCAGTCATTCTAACAACTAACCTCATTTAGCACATGTGACCTGACTGTTAAGGTGCCATTAAACCCAAACAAACAAACTGAATACAACTCATACAGGAAAGCTGAAACTCTTTGATTTTTAACATGATGAATAATTGCTCAAAAATGGAATAGACTTCAAATAAAGCTTGAAAAATAACATAAGAAATATCAGATAAAATCAATAAAGGCAATCAATTCTTCTTGCATTGTTATGGGTTGAGCTATAACATCATTGATGTCTAGTATAATTTCAATTCATATTTAATTTATATTTTAATATCTTGACTCTACATTAGTTGTTGTGCTCCTTAAAGTTTCAAACAGTCAAGACTTAGCTGATAAATAAGCAGGTCGGGTCAAACTTTTCCTCTTTTTTCTTCTTTATTCTAAAAACCACAAGTAATTAGATCAAATTTCCTTTATGAAGGGCTCCATTGTATTAGGTCTCCCATTGGTTCTGAGTTGTAATTGGTATTGAGTATTATATAGCAGTGGAGGAAGTCCTTATTGTGTGGTTAAGCAGTAATTTTGATTCAGAGAAGTGGTCTTATTATTTATTACAGTCATTTTGTGGCTATGATTTGCTGGCACAGGAAAAGGACAAACCATGTATGTGCCTGTCCTACTTTACTTTATTGCTCTCTGACATTAAGTTTAATTGATTTTTCTAAATTGATCTTTTAATGCCCTTGAAAAATTACATTGTTGTAAATGTCATCATGCACCACATGCATGGATTGATTGTCCATCAAGACTCACCTTTGAAATTGGAATTAAGGTAACCTTTAACAGTTGTCTGATATGGGTGTATCTGTACGAGGAGAAATATCAATTGGTTGTATACTGGGGAAGGATACACATAATTATATGCATGAAGGATACACATAATTATATGCATGGAGGATACACATAATTATATGCATGGAGGATACACATAATTATATACATGGAGGATACACATAATTATATGCATGGAAGATACACATAATTATATGCATGGAGGATACACATAATTATATGCATGGAGGATACACATAATTATATACATGGAGGAAACACAATAATTATACAATTATATGCATGGAGGATACACATAATTATATGCATGCATTATATGCATGTTTAATTACTGAAAACATTTTGTCAGTTTTTAAAGGGAGGTATCTCGGGAACTGATTAATATTATGTGATGGAATTTTGCCAGGTTTCAGGTACTATGTAACTTCACAACAAATTTGAGCAAAATCTGAGACGCAGTGGATGTTGGGCCATTTACTTGCGTACAGTGACTTGTTTCTAGGAAAACATATGTGGCTTAAATTTGTTTTTTTATTAGAAGGGTGTGCTATTCAAATCACAACCAAGTATTTCACTAACTTGATTTGTTTACAAATTGTGGTTGGTGTGTTAATGATCAGAAAGCACAGAACGTTGCCCAGCCAAACAGAAAATGAAAGTATCAGGCTCGAGGTATAGCATTTATAGCTATACATATGCATAATCGGAAGTGTAAATCGTTTAAAAGCGAAAGTGAGGTTTCAAGTTCTTTTTCATTTTGATATCTGAAGCTTCTAAAGTCTTGCTTTTATGTTGATCTTATATTGTTTACTTGAAAGTTTGTTGTTTGAGCATGACTTGCAGGTAATGTTTCATTTTGATGCAAAGCTGTTTCCATGTAGACTTGGGTAATCAAGAAAGGATGATTAAGTATAAGATAAGGGTTTTCCGAGTGCTATGTGCCCCCTCCCCCCAATAGGTGCCCCTTGAATGAAGGTTTGGTCTCGTTAGCTGATGTGAAAAAACACCTCTTCATTCCTAGATTGGTTTAGATATTGGTCAAGCCAATTGTGTTTTTTATGCCAACCTGTCCTAGTAAGTGGGAAGGCTTTTCTTTTTGATGTGTTTGAACCCTCATAGCAGACTTTTCTTTCCATTGTGTTTAAACCCTCATAGCAGACTTTTCTTTTCCATTGTGTTTAAACCCTCATAGCAGAATTTTCTTTTCCCTGGTGTTTAAACCCTCATAGCAGACTTTTCTTTTTGATGTGTTTAAACCCTCATAGCAGACTTTTCTTTTTGTGTTTAAAGCCTCATAGCAGACTTTTCTTTTTGTGTTTAAACCCTCATAGCAGACTTTTCTTTTTGTGTTTAAACCCTCATAGCAGACTTTTCTTTCTGTGTTTAAACCCTCATAGCAGACTTTTCTTTTTGTGTTTAAACCCTCATAGCAGACTTTTCTTTTTGTGTTTAAACCCTCATAGCAGACTTTTCTTTTTGTGTTTAAACCCTCATAGCAGACTTTTCTTTCTGTGTTTAAACCCTCATAGCAGACTTTTCTTTTTGTGTTTAAACCCTCATAGCAGACTTTTCTTTTTGTGTTTAAACCTTCATAGCAGACTTTTCTTTCTGTGTTTAAACCTTCATAGCAGACTTTTCTTTTTGTGTTTAAACCTTCATAGCAGACTTTTCTTTTTGTGTTTAAACCCTCATAGCAGACTTTTCTTTTTGTGTTTAAACCTTCATAGCAGACTTTTCTTTCTGTGTTTAAACCCTCATAGCAGACTTTTCTTTTTGTGTTTAAACCTTCATAGCAGACTTTTCTTTCTGTGTTTAAACCTTCATAGCAGACTTTTCTTTTTGTGTTTAAACCTTCATAGCAGACTTTTCTTTCTGTGTTTAAACCCTCATAGCAGACTTTTCTTTTTGTGTTTAAACCCTCATAGCAGACTTTTCTTTTTGTGTTTAAACCTTCATAGCAGACTTTTCTTTTTGTGTTTTAACCTTCATAGCAGCTGATGCTGATAGAATAGTTTAGCCATACCCCAAGCAGCATCTCACTGGAACTTTTGCTCATTATTTTCAAGGTTGAAATTAAAATAGATAAATAAATAAAGAACCACCAAAATCTTGATCTCTTTCTTTCTATTTCATATATTGCACTCATATATCATACAAATGTGGTATATAGTACATGGCCAGACAACTTTTTTGGTTTCAGTTAAGGGGCAAATTGTGTCATATATCACTGGATAGCTAATTTTGTCTACTTTTAGAAAAACCATGATAGCAATGCCAATCATACAGCTTTTTGGTCAAAAACAAAACAACAAAAAACACGTTTTTATTAATGAATATCAGAAATGCTTACTTTATGGTCATGTATCATTAGACTGTATGAGAGAAATCCAGGTTTTTGCAATTCCTAACAAAGTTGCCATTACAATTCTGTAAGACACCCACCAATGAATTAAAACTCTTTTTACACCTTTTTACATCCTTGTTTTAAGAAATGTTAATACCAAACTCCCTATTATAGCGCCCTCTATCCAGGTCTAGTCACGTTGTTTATTGACTGAGTCAAAATCATTTGAAATTTGGAACAAATGTTAGACAGTCTATGTTTAAGGTTGTAGTGCAGCACTGATACTTCAAAGAGATTGAAATCTCGTCTGAAATATTCTAAGTTTAAATGGATTGTATAGAGGACACTATAAAGTGCCTCGGGGTTTTTTAGGGGAATCTGAAAAGCATTTGAAGATAGCTTCAGATGCAATTAATGTATCATTAGACTACATGAGAGAAAAGCAATTTTGTAATTCCCCCAAAAAAGATTAACCATTGTAACTGTGTTAAAAACCTCTAATGAATTCAAAATCACTTTTTTTTTATGTTTACATTTTTCTTTAAAGAATAAAGAACTCTTTTAAGCGCTGTTTCGTAGTGCCCTGTAGGCTCCAGTTACGATGTTCATAGACCATTTCAATTTACTAGTCAAAAGCATCTGAAATTTTAATCAGATTTTGGTTATTAAAAGACAAAGTATTATGTTTGTTTTTAGTGTAACATTATTACTTCAAAGAAATTAAAAACTTCAAATCTAAAAACTTCAATGTAAAATGATCTATGATCAAGTTGATTGCATAGACAGATCTAAAAAAAAAGTGCCTAGATTTTTTGAGGTGAATTTGAACAGCGTTTGAAAATAGGTTTAGATAAATCTGCTTTCAATTCTGAGGGCTTATGTTGTTAATTTGGTACTAATTGACTAAAACAATGATTATAATCCACATGATAAAATGATAAATGTCCTTACTATGTATGTGTGGTTGTCCCCTATAACAACTTTACAATGACAAATTAAGTTCCCACCACGGAAAAGGGTTAAATGGAACAGACAGACATATCAGCACTTAATTGCAATGATCTACCTTATGACAGGTAAGTGAATTATGGAGAGAGAAAAAATGTGAAAATTGCACAACAGTCAAATGAGAATGGTGAATACAAAGCAATCACCTAAAGAACATTGGTAAGCGTTTAACAGACCTGCCAACTAGTATGATTTTGCCGTATTTAATACAGGAAAATGTTGAGAATACGATTGTACGGTTTTTTTATATTTTTTTTTTTACTCATACTTTTTACGCTCGGTTGGCGTTCATGTCCTCTTGAAGGATTTTTGCCGATTTAACTGATTCTGATTCAGATTCAGAATACGATTTATAACCATTTGCGGCTGCTGCCAAAAAGTGTAGACTACAAGTTAATTATGCATAAGGCAACCTATCTGCAAAAGAGTTTTGATCAAGTTTAAGTACTCCAGTTCTATCAGTAAACCTTTGTTTTGTACATTTTGTTTAAAGAGTACAGTTTTTTTAGTTTGTAGTTCCAGAATACAGTTTGGTGATCCTAAAGGTTGGCAGATCTGGTTTAAATGATATGGGCATGGGGAGGAATCTCACCTTTGTCATCTCTGAATCGGCCCTTGATTCACAAAGACAGAAATAAAAAACTATGCCATTTTTTTCACCCAGTAGATTGGATTGTGCTTAAGCTGTAAATATCTTCTTTTTTTTTAAAATCTATGTAAAATATTACCAGTTCACATCTATTATGTTTTCAATGTTTTTAACACTCAAGTGTTCATACATCCATGCTATGATCATCTTCATCCTCACGATCTGAAGCATCTGAATAAATATCCCTCTCTAAATTCTGGTTAATACACGTTCTCAATTTACACAGATCAGTACACTTCATTCCATTCTGCAAGCATGTGCAGCTAGGCACTTGACACTTTCTTACGGAGTGTATCCCGGCATGGCGGGAGCTGATAACTGGCAATTTTGCCCCCGTTGGATTTAAACAGTTCAAAATCTAAACCTAAATATTGACATTTGAGTCTTTTGTGATCTTGTAGCACATGATGAATTCAAAGAGAGATTATCGGATCCAAATTTATCTCCCTCAATGCTAACGTTCAGCTAATCAGCCTTAACAACCTTATCTCCCAGCTCCCTTCCCTTTTCACCCTTCTGGGTGACTTTAATGCTCACAACCACCTGTGGGGCTCCCTCCAATAACACCAACCCCAGAGGCAAGCTCATCGAAAATACTCTTTGGCAGCACAGCCTCTCCTTACTCAACACTTACTCACTGGCCTATCTTCCTCCCACCACTATATCTCTCAGCCGCATTGACCTATCTATCTGCTCCCCCACCCTCCTCCCTTGATTTTAGGTGGAAGGTTCACTGCTGACCTCTGTGGTAGTGACCATTACCCTCTCCCGATTCACTCCAACCTTCAAACCCCCACAGACCACACCCCCAACTGGAACATTAAAAAAACCAACTGGCCTTTTTTCGAAACCCTCTTGCAACTTTCACATTATCCCCATCTCCTTGAGGGTGAGGATCCCACGTCAAACTTCAGTAACATCCTTATCAACATTGCCACCTGCTCTATTCCCAAAACCCCCAAGCCACCCAAACCACGGTTTAACGATGACCGCAAAGCTGTCATCGAGAACAGGAAAAAAAGCACTGAGGAATTTCAAAACAAACCCGACCACCCACAATCTCAACCTCTCTTGCATCAGCCGAGCTAAAGTCAGGCATATCATCAAAGACAGTAAAACCAATACTTGGAATGACTTTATTTCTGCTCTCACCACTAACACCACCACCAAGACGATTTGGAGTATGGCAACAGCTTCCATGGCAGGATGGGCAAGTGTTCCATCTCCCATCTCTCTTGGAATAATAATCTACTTAATGAGATAAAGATATCGCCAACTGTCTCACCACTTCTTTTAGCAACATCTCCTCGGCCAACTACTCCGATGCTTTTAAAGCCAAAAAAGCTCGCGATGAAACCCAAATAATTACTTTTATATCTCCGATGACACTGAGAGCTACAACACACCTCTTACTCTACCTGAATTGAAGCAAACTGTCAGCGATGCTGGCTGCACCTCCAAGGGCCCAGATAACATCCCCTACCAGTTCCTCAACATCTTACCAACAAGGCCACCATTACCCTACTCACCATCCTCAACCACATCTGGACCTCACATTCCTTTCCCGCTATATGGAGAACAGCTACCATCACCCACATTTCCAACAGGAAAGATAACAGCCCCTCCAATTTGTATTGTTTTATGTTACGGGTTAATTTGACCTTAGTTGTTGTGGTGCCGTTAAGCCATCATCAAACAAACAAACAAACAAACAAATACTACCATAAATAGGAGTATTAGTTAAAAGGCTGTTCTTAGTAGCCTCTTTCATTAGGCAATAAACAATTTGTAAATATCCTCATACCATTAAGTAATCCCTAAGATTGTTTCCCTTTTGTTCTAACAGAAGCCTCTAAATCTAAAATGACCATTAACTCTAGACTGTTCCTCTTACTATTGAGCTCTCAAAATACCATTAGTTGTTCTGCTCCTTAAAGTTTCAAACAGTCACACCTGACCTGAAAAATACCAGGTCGGGTCAGATGTTCTTCTATATTCTGAAAACCTTAGTAGTTGTTGTGGAAGTTGGTGCTGAATATCATATTAGCAATGGATGAAGTCCTTATTGTGTGGTTATTTTAAGTAAGATAAAGTGGTCTCACTATTTGCTACAGTAAGTTTGTGGTTATGATTTGCTGGAACAAATTTTTAAGGAGAAGGACAAGTCATGCAGAAAATTGTAACATTGCATTTTTTATTGATCAACTTAACTATACCCTGCGTCTTCAGATTGACCCCAAATATATTCCAAAGTCTTTATTTTTGAAATTAGCGCACCTTCATGTCTGTACACAAACCTCGCATTTGAATGAAACACTGCATAATTCCTTCCTTCATTAAATCAGAAGGATGGACCCTCACCACTTAATCACAATTCCAGACATTTTCCGCTTCAAATCTTAAAATAATTTACATCATTCTGAGTTAGTCCATTGTTCACTGACCTTGTTCCTCTTGCGTATTGCATTCGGAAAGAGCTGCGCCACCCTTCCCTGTTTATGGGTGCTTCTCCACGTTACCCTTTCCTGTTTAGGGGTGCTTCTCCATGCCACCCTTTCCTGTTTAAGGGTGCTTCTCCATGCCACCCTTCCCTGTTTAAAGGTGCTTCTCCACGCCACCCTTTCCTGTTTAAGGGTGCTTCTCCACGCCACCCTTCCGTGTTTAAGGTGCTTCTGCCACAGTGATTTAAAGATAAAAAGTGCAAGAATTGAAAGGGTTTATTATTAACGTCATTTGCTGTAGATGAACACACAGTAGCTTTCATACTGGAGGATAGCTTTCAAACCAATCATTTCACTCTTGAAAAAATTATTCATGAACAGACCCAGATGTTTGTACTTTCCAGCAGTTGTAAGTGCCATGACTTGGCCTGAAAAGACATTTTTCACAATATTGGTGACAACCTTTAAAATTCAATGAATTAATATTATGAATGAATGCTAGCTTGTTTAGCTCTTGTGAATTATTGATCTTATCATGATTTGAATCTATTCATACAGTAGGTTTATGTGCAAGCCTTTTGGATTCATTCATTGTATTAAAGTAGGCTAATATGCCATACTTATAAAAGTAGGCTAATATGCCATACTTATAAAAGTAGCCTAATATGCCATACTTATAAAAGTAGGCTAATATGCCATACTTATAAAAGTAGCCTAATATGCCATACTTATAAAAGTAGGCTAATATGCCATACTTATAAAAGTAGGCTAATATGCCACACTTATTAAAGTAGGCTAATATGCCATACTTATAAAAGTAGGCTATTATGCCATACTAATAAAAGTAGGCTAATATGCCATACTTATAAAAGTAGCCTACTATGCTATACTTATACAAGTAGGCTAAAATGCCATACTTATAAAAGTAGGCTAATATGCCATACTTATAAAAGTAGGCTAATATGCCATACTTATAAAAGTAGGCTAATCTGCCATACTTACATAGGCTTGATGTGCTGTTTTTGTTGTGCCTGTCATCCAACACTGGTTTGGCCCAATGGTAGATGACATTAATCCCCAATGATATAAAAGAATCTATAGTACTTCTCCGTCTCCCAAAGCAATTGGGACCCTTAATGCTGTAAATATAATTCTGAAAGTACAAATGTCACCAACAATCTTTAACTTGAGTTTGTTTTTGACAGCTGTACAAACTAGAATTCTTAGATTGACAGCCAGTGGGAGTAAGGGGGAGGGGGGTAAAGAACATGGGCCCGAGCAAAAATCAAACTTTTGGTGCCCTGAACAATGTCACTGCAAAAGGGTTCAGGTTTTTGGACACCGATCACCAAAATCCACACGTTCCCCTCACAACTCAGATTGACAACCCCAGTCTTGAATAAACAATGATCAAAATGAGAAAGAAGATACTTTGCTATGTTTTACATTATTTGACACATCTTGCTCTTGGGTGGCGGTCAATAAGGTCACAGGACCTCACCAAATCATCACTGGTCCTAAATTTGCTGGCCAAAAATATAAACAGTACAGGAATCATGAAGGTTGGATCGCAGTCTCTTTACCTGAAAAAATATAAACAGTAAAGGCATCATGAAGGTTGAATCGTAGCCTCTTTACCTTAAAAAGTATAAACAGTAAAGGAATCATGAAGGTTGGATTGCAGCCTCTTTACCTGAAAAAATATAAACAGTAAAGGAATCATGAAGGTTGGATCATAGCCTAATTTACTTAAGATCTTTATCTTCCACCTTTCCTTTTTGGAAACATGACAACTGGAGCTGAGGCATATTGGCAAATCCCTGCAACGGGTGGTCCCCCACATTACATAACATCAATCCCCCTGGTTTTCTCTAGCTTTACCAGTGGTGGCACAGGAGAAGGGGGGAGGGCGTGTTTTTAGTTGCCCCCATAGTACATTCTGCGTCTTCAAAATTTAACTTCTTTATGCTTTCACTAAGAATATGTGCACCTCTCTGTTACACAGCTGTCCCTATCTTGCCCAGCCGACAACACTTTTCTAGCACCGCATCTGGCTTTACCCCTGGTATCCCTCACTATTTCAAACCATTTAAAGTTATTTTCTTTTTCTTGTCCTTCAGCTGCAGTACTGAAGTATGAAAACAACGTGATGAACATCAGGCAGTTCAACTGTTCTCCACATCCGTACTGGTTGCCTAATTTCATGGATGTCTTTACTTGGTCCTTGCCTTTCGTTGGTGAGAAGGGTAAGCAATGATCTCTCTCATTAATATGCTAAAAGGCTTTGCTTTCATTGGTCACTGTACTCACATGACCTTGGTCCTTCATGTATAGACATGCCAGGTAGTGAGAGGTGCCCTCTGGCTATCTTCAAATCTAAGTTGCCTGAAGATGGTTCTTTCATATATCTTAAAGGAGCATTTGGTTTCAATGTTATTGTGTTCGTAGGATATTCAAATATGATTTTGTTGCATGAGCTGGTACTAAGCACCTTTGCTATGAATGTTCAAATCAATCATTTGAATTCTCATGATTTACCAAAAAAGACATTTGATGTGATTCAATCTGTGATCAACATCAAGTTAACATTGATGTGATTCAATCTGTGATCAACATCAAGTTAACATTGATGTGATTCAATCTGTGATCTGCATCAAGTTAACATTGATGTGATTCAATCTGTGATCTGCATCAAGTTAACATAGATGTGATTCAATCTGTGATCTGCATCAAGTTAATATTGATGTGATTTAATCTGTGATCTACATCAAGTTAACAAAGATGTGATTCAATCTGTGATCTCCACTGAGCACACCCCCAACTGGAACCTCGACAAGGCTGACTGGTCCCTTTTTGAAACCCTCTGTGACTCACACCTCTCCCCCCATCTTCTCGAGGATGAGGATCCCATGTCTAACTTCAGTAATATCCTTATCAACATCGCCACCTGCTCAATTCCCAAAACCTCAAACCCCAAATCATCCCCCAACCCTGGTTCTCAGATGACTGCAAAACCGCCATCAAGAACAGGAAAAGAACCCTCAGGAACTTTAAAACTAACCCGACCACCCATAACCTTAACCTCTTTCATCAGCCATGCCAAGGCCAGGCGCACTATCAAGGACAGTAAAACCAACACTTGGAACAACTTTATCTCTTCTCTCACCACCAACACCCCCACTAAGAAGATTTGGAGAATGGTTAACAGCTTCCACGGCAGAGTAGGCAAATCTTCCATCTCCCATCTCTCTTGGAATGGAGACCTTCTCACCGCAAAAAGACATCGTTGACCACCTCGCCGCCTCTTTCAGCAACATCTCGGCCTCGACCAACTACTCCAATGCTTTCAAAATCAAAAAGCTTACGATGAAGCCCTGAGAATCACTTTTCCCTCTGACAACTCCGAAAGCTACAACACCCCTCTCACCCTTTCTGAATTAAACCAAGCCATCAGCGGCGCTGGCTGCACCTCAAGGGCCCAGATAACATCCCCTATCAGTTTCTGAAACACCTCCCCATCAAAGCCACCACTACCCTACTCACCATCTTCAACCACATTTGGTCCTCACACTCCTTTCCCCTATCTGGAGGACAGCTATTGTCATCCCGTCCTTAAACCGGGAAGGATAGCACCGACCCCACCAGCTACCGACCCATCGCCCTTACTTGCTGTCTCTGTAAAATTATGGAAAAGATCATTAATCAGAGACTAAACTGGTTCCTCGAGACCAACAGAATCCTCTCTCCTCACCAAAGCGGCTTCCGCGTCGCAATACCCTAGACCAGTTAATTACGCCGACACCGCTATCCGGGAATCCTTTGCAAAAAGGAACACCTCATTGCCATATTTTTTGACCTCGAGAAAGCTTTCGACACTACTTGGAAATACGGCATTACCGGAAACTTCACACCATTGGCCTCAGAGGCCATCTCCCCATCTTTATTCAAAACTTCCTCTCACCCAGGCAGTTCCAAGTTCGTATTGGCCACACCCTCTCCAAGCTGTACCCCCAAGAAGAGGGCGTCCCCAAGGCAGCATCCTCTCCCCACTCTCTTCAACCTGAGCATTAATGACATCGGGAATGACCTTGGCCCCAGCATCAAACGTACCCTCTCGTGGATGACTTCACCATCTTCTACTCCTCCCCTAGCTTTCCTATTGTTGAAAATAGGCTCCAAACCAGCCTCAATCAGCTGCAAGTCTGGAGCAACAATAACGGTTTTAGATTCTCCAAAGACAAGACAGTCTGCATGCACTTTTGTCATTTCAACAACCTCCACCCCAACCCGAACTTTGTGCTCAATGGGAATCGCATCCCTAAAGTTGAAAACACAAGGTTCCTTGGTCTAACTCTAGACCCCAAGCTCACCTACAAGCCACACATCACCAACCTGAAACTTAAATGCAATAGCTCCCTCAACCTCCTCCGTCTGCTCTCCAACACTACTTGGGGAGCGAACATGCTCTCCTCAAAATTTTCAGGCTCACCATTCGTGCCAAGCTTGACTATGGCAATATTGTTTACTGTGTCGCTCACAACTCATACCTCAACCACATTAACACCATCCAAAATGAAGCCCTCAGGCTTTGTCTAGGAGCCTACAGGACCTCCCCAATCACTAGCCTTCATGTTGAAGCCAACTAACCCCCTTTCTACTTAGATGTAAAAAGCTTAGCCTCTCCTATGCTTTTAGAGTCCTCACCAACACCCAGAACCCTGTTTACAACCTCATCAGGTACCCCAATTTCTCCTCCCTCTTTGATAGGACTAAAACCCTATCGCCCCCCTTCAGCTTACGCATTAAATCAGACCTCTTTCAACTTGGCATCAACCCCGCCACTCTCGGCACCTATTCCTGGCCCACTTTTCCGCCTTGGGCCACCCCCCTTCCTTCTGTTCACCTAGACCTCTCCACTTATAACAAAACTCAAACTCACCCTAATCTCTTCATCAATCTCCACAACCAAATCAAAGACCAACTCTCAAATTACACCTCCATCTATACTGATGGCTCCAAGGAAGGCAACAAGACAGCTGCTGCTGCCATCATCAAGACATCACCCTCAGTAGCAGACTTCCTGACCACTCATCCATCTTTTCAGCCGAGGCTAAGGCCATTCTCCTCGCCCTCAACTTTATTGAGTACTCTCCTCTTAGTCACTTTGCCATTTTCTCTGACTCAAAGGCTGTTCTTACTTCATTACTCAATCTTAAATGGGATAACCTCACCTGCCACCTCCTCCTCCGGAAACTCTTTTCTCCCACCCTCTGCAGGAAAAGTGTTCTTTTCTTCTGGATACCCAGCCATGTTGGCATCCCTGGCAATGACAGGGCTGATACAGCCGCTAAACCCTTAACCTCCTCCTTCCCCTTTTCCCCAAACCCTCTCTGACATCAAACCGCTTATCGCTTCTCTTGTTCGTGACCGCTGGCAAACCTTATGGAACTTCCAAATTGATAACAAACTCCATGTTATCCAGCCCACAATCCCGATCAAATCCACCATCAACAACCTTTCTCGTATCGACAACGTTCATATTACCCGTCTTAGAATTGGTCACACCCACCTCACTCACTCCCACCTCCTTATTGGTTCCCCCAACCCCTCTGTAACAATTGCCACTGCATCCTTACAATCCAACACGTTCTCCTTGCTTGCCCCTGTACAACCTTCCCAGAGCTTCTCTCGCTCCCCACAACTCAATTGCTGAGTTCTTCCAAAAAAATCCTCCAGATAAAATAGTCTCCTTCCTTCAGCATGCATCCCTCTACAACCATATTTAATCCTCCTCTTCCACCCCCTCTCTACTTTGTTTTTAGTTTTACCCATGCACCTCCTCTCTCGATCACAGCTTTCTGGCTTTTGTTCTTGAATTTCTCTCATTCTTCCCCTGGTCTCTTTCCTTACTACCTCTAAAATGATCTGACCTCTCAGGCACAATTTGACCTCCGTTGTCGTGGTGCCGTTAAGACCTCATCAAACAAACAAACAATAATATTGATGTGATTCAATCTGTGATCTGCATCAAGTTAACATTGATGTGATTCAATCTGTGATCTACATCAAGTAAACATTGATGTGAATTAATTTGTGATCTACATCAAGTAAACATTGATGTGAATCAATTTGTGATCTGCATCAAGTTAACATTGATGTGATGCAATCTGTGATCTTCATCAAGTGAACATAGATGTGATTCAATCTGTGATCTGCATCAAGTTAACATTGTTGTGATTCAATCTGTGATCTGCGTCAAGTTAACATTGATGTGATTCAATCTGAGATCTGCATCAAGTAAACATTGATGTGATTCAATCAGTGATCTGCATCAAGTTAACATTGATGTGATTCAATCTGTGATCTACATCAAGTAAACATTGATGTGATTCAATCTGTGATCTACATCAAGTTAACATTGATGTCATTCAATCAGTGATCTGCATCAAGTAAACATTGATGTGATTCAATCAGTGATCTGCATCAAGTTAACATTGATGTGATTCAATCTGTGATCTACATCAAGTAAACATTGATGTGATTCAATCTGTGATCTACATCAAGTTAACATTGATGTCATTCAATCAGTGATCTACATCAAGTAAACATTGATGTGATTCAATCTGTGATCTACATGAAGTTAACATTGATGTCATTCAATCTGTGATTTACATGAAGTTAACATAGATGTGATTCAATCTGAGATCTACATGAAGTTAACATAGATGTGATTCAATCTGTGATCTACATCAAGTTAATATGATGTGATTCAATCTGTGATCTGCATTAAGTTAACATTGATGTGATTCAATCTGTGATCTACATCAAGTTAACATTGATGTCATTCAATCAGTGATCTGCATCAAGTAAACATTGATGTGATTCAATCAGTGATCTGCATCAAGTTAACATTGATGTGATTCAATCTGTGATCTACATCAAGTAAACATTGATGTGATTCAATCTGTGATCTACATGAAGTTAACATTGATGTCATTCAATCAGTGATCTACATCAAGTAAACATTGATGTGATTCAATCTGTGATCTACATGAAGTTAACATTGATGTCATTCAATCTGTGATTTACATGAAGTTAACATAGATGTGATTCAATCTGAGATCTACATGAAGTTAACATTGATGTGATTCAATCAGTGATCTACATCAAGTAAACATTGATGTGAATTAATTTGTGATCTACATGAAGTTAACATTGATGTGATTCAATCAGTGATCTACATCAAGTAACCATTGATGTCATTCAATCTGTGATCTGCATCAAGTAAACATTGATGTCATTCAATCTGTGATCTGCATCAAGTTAACATTGATGTCATTCAATCTTCATCAAGTTTTTATTGGAATGATCATTAATGACATACATATGCATGCATAATGTCTTGCTCATTCAGAATATTTATATTTGAAGATCAAAATAAAAGACTAAGCTTATTGTTTATCTGTGATCTACATCTGTGTATATAATGAGTGTTTTTTTTTCCTCAAACAGTGACTGAAATGCTTGTGAATATCCTCAACATATGTTCTGATGACGAGCTCTTATCGGAAGGAGACGACACATTCGAAGGTAAGCAAGATAAAGCGGAGGATAAAGGTTCGATTTATTTGCAGTGTGCATACATAGATGTGTGGTGATGTAAACAGTGTGCATACATACATGTGTGGTGATGTAAATCAGCCAGTGAAAAGGAATATCTCAGTCTTTTTGTACTAAAATGTGATTAAATTGGACTAATATTTTATGAATTCTGCCTCCCTGTTTGAATGTATGTTATGTTCTGGAAAAATATGTTTTATCCTGTGATTAAAATGATATATGCATGCAAATTTAAGTGAACCCGTTTGTACTAAAAATCACATAACAAACACGTGTCATGCATTAAGAATTGAGATTTGGAGATTTGTCTATTGAAAATACTATGAATTAATCTGAAAGTAAATAAATAGAAGTTGATTTCCAGTCAATGAGAGTGGCTCTTTCTAGATGCTTTCAGAGGAGTTGAGGCCAGGTACCATATGATTATCTAGAATTTTTTTCTCTCTTTCGCTTTTCTATTTTCCAAGTAAAACTCAAAACTCATATTTCGTTTCCTAAAAATTACCATTTGATCCACAGCAATATCAAGTGTTACTCTTATTATTATTTTACAAGAAGAAGGAACAGCCTAAAGGTATACAAAATAACTGGTTTTTAATCGTCTTTCCTCAACAGCTCCACCCACATATCATAAATCTGTATTATTTTGTCAGTTATATGATAGTAGTTAGTCAATTACTAATTGTTCAGGAGGAGATGAAGTTTTATGATTATTTTTGAAAGTTTCTAGGCTGCTGGGGAACTCTGGTGGTGGTAAAGTATTCCAAACTTGCTGTAGCAACAATGGATATTCTGCTGCCCCAGAGGAAGCTGCTCTTGAAATAGTCACTTGAAATATATTGAAACTTTTCAACATTTGAACAATTTCATTTTCAGGATAGCAATGCTTTCCATGTTAAGCAAATACGAAAAAATAGCTCAGGTTTATTTGAGGAGCTCGGACATATTGAGGAGCTTGGGCATATTTGAGGAGCTCGAGATATTTGAGGAGTTCGGACATATTTGAGGAGCTCGGGCATATTTGAGGAGCTCGGGCATATTTGAGGAGCTCGGGCATATTTGAAGAGCTCGGGCATATTTGAGGAGCTCAGGCATATTTGAAGAGCTCGGGCATATTTGAGGAGCTCGGGCTTATTTTAGGAGCTCTGGCTTATTTGAGGAGCTCGGGCATATTTGAGGAGCTCGGGCATATTTGAGGAGCTCGGGCATATTTGAGGAGCTCGGGCATATTTGAGGAGCTCGGGCATATTTGAGGAGCTCGGGCTTATTTGAGGAGCTCGGGCACATTTGAGGAGCTCGGGCACATTTGAGGAGCTCGGGCATATTTGAGGAGCTCGGGCATATTTGAGGAGCTCGGGCATATTTGAGGAGCTCGGGCATATTTGAGGAGCTGGGGCATATTGGAGGAGCTTGGGCATATTGGAGGAGCTCGGGCATATTGGAGGAGCTCGGGCATATTGGAGGAGCTCGGGCATATTGGAGGAGTTGGGCATATTGGAGGAGTTGGGCATATTGAAGGTGCTGAAACATGGCTCTCTCATTGAGAAGTTTGCAAAAGCTACACATCTTCAAACGTTTAGCTGATTGTTATATTCACATTAAGGAGCATCAGTTCATAAGCACTCTCTCGATGTGAAATTTGACGCTTCTTTTGACAGAGAAAATGTTAGTATTGCTTGTGATACTCAACTTAATAATTTCTCAAGTTTGGTTGCATTAGCCACTGTCGTTGCTTTCATCAGAAAGGCATTTCCAGAAAATAATACGATTATTGTTGCCATTTCAGATTCTCTCTACAAGCTGTTTTAATGTGGTATTTATGTTGTCGTAGTTGATAATGTTCTTATTATTGAATGTTTTCTCCGTACGTTTCACCACTCCAGATGATTTATCATGTTTATTCTACAAGGAAGCATTCGTTATTCAGAAATGACATTGATGAGATAAAAGCTCACTTTTCATCCATTTATGGCTAAATTGCATCTAAGATCTGTGAATAAATTTAAAAGAAGCGTGTAATGTCTATTCCTCAACCACCCCACTCACGACAGGAATAACTTGGTAATGCAAGGTTATTTATCGTTTTTGATACAAATCCTAGCATTTAAAGAGAACAACAAATATGTGTGGCTTTTTTTATCTACAAAATTTTTGAATATAAATTGTGCTTTAAGTGCAATGACAATTTGCCATTCCAGATTGTCTTAATTTGAGTGCTTTGAATTCTAACCTAAATTCCTAGCGAGGTTAGCTTTGTCAGTTTTGATACCGATCAGCAATCTTTTGATGTCAGGGGGAAAAAATTGTGCTCTCCAAATTGTTTTTATCTTGGATTTTGTAGGAAAGAGGAAAAACTTGTAATATTTTTTGAGGGAGAAATGTTTGCATATGGTCTGTTTGTGTAAAGTTGAGGAATCTGAATACTTTGATTGTTTGGTTTCTTGGGCACATTTGTGTGACAAGCTTTTGGTCATTTCATGTTACGTCGGTTGAGCATTTGTATCATTGATATTCTGGCTGTTGTTTGAGGTCGTTTACGGGACTATCACGTGTCTGGAATGTTTTTAACCTGAACTTTGATGTATTCAGTGGAAACTTGAGGCCCATCCTTTAAGCTGAGGATTCTGTGGTTCAGAGTTTGTTTGTTCCTGATTATCTCTAGTGAGTGGGAACTCGGCTACTCTCTCATAGCAGGTCACCAACATTAAGATGACATCAGAGAGTAAGGCAGGATGTGAGGAACCCAATCATTGGACCTGCTGTTTATTGTCCTCATCTGTCGGATGGCATCATCATCCAACCATTTTCCACTAAAGCTGATGAAGATTTGATACAGAAGACCAACCTCTGCCCTTAATGTCAGTCAAGTAATCTGTAGCAAAATTGCAGATTTGATTGTACTTAAACAGATTCCCATGTTTGGCCAAAGTAGCAGAAGACGTAGATGACCAGGATTAAAGATGTTATTCAACAAGAGATATTATCCCTCACTTCTGGAATTGGGTCTCATCGCACAATTCATTGACATCTTATCGTTTATCTGGTCACACAATTCATTTACATCTTATCGTTTATCTGGTTATTTAAAGATTATTTACTGAGACTATCAGAAGACCAGTAAGCATCAAATTGTTGGCATTCATGGGCCTTTGATATTATGAATATTAAGGTATTTTTACATTGTTACACATAGTTCAAGGATAGGTTGCACATATTAGAAATGTTGTTAATGTTATCAAGTGTCTTTGAACTCGAGGAAACTCATGGAAACTCGTGAAATATGATTATTTTAGTCTCCAGACCATGAAACTATAAAAATATAAGAGTATTGTAGTAGCTGGAACGTCGTAAGTTCTTCTTGTGATTTTCATCCCAAAAAGGGTTCTTTGACAGTTAAAAAAACCTAAAAACTAACAGGGGTCATGGAAAGTCATTTACTAAAGTTACTGCCCACATGTTTCCTCCCAGTGATTAAAGTATAGTTTTGCCCATTCATCAAAAGGCTTTTTACAGATTTATTTTCTGAATACTTAAAGTGAACAAGTTAGAAAAAAGCTTTACCCTTGAAATCCAGCAAGGTCTTTAAAATTGATTCCTCTTTCTTGCTTAGCTTCTAATAATATCAAAGTTGCAGACAGTCAAGAATGTTAAGCGTTGATTAAGTCATCAATATTTTAATAAATATTATCTAAAGTTATGTTTCACAGGCAGGAAATACTTAATTCTAGACATACAGTACTGTACTCTGAATATATATGGGCCTATGTACTGTACAAGCCGCTATAGAAATTGCGCAATAATACAATTAAATTTTCATGATTTGTGATGGTTGAGCAATTGCAATCAATGAGATTTTAAACCCTTAAACATTGTGTCTAAATTCCTCAAAAAGGAATACCAGATCCCCAAATTTATGTGGAAAAGCCCTTAATTGACACCTGAAAGTGGATTTTATGGAAAAGCCCTTAATTGACACCCGAAAGCCCTTAAATGACACCTGAAAGCCCTTAATTGACACCTGAAAGCCCTAATTGACACCTGGAAGTAGTATTTATCCTCGAAACCAAAAGATTTCATCCTCAAAAGATATTTCCCACTAATTTGTCCATTCACACATCAGACTTTCTGTACAGCATGCAGCACAAGTACTAACAGTGTGTAAATTTCCGAGTCCACTCGTCTGATTTTCAGTACCAGATGGTATTTAATTTATTGACTTCTGAATGTCCAGTTATTCAAAAAAGAGTGCACAACCGACTCCCTTTCAGTAGAAAATTCAAAACAAGTGGGACCAGGCATTTAAAAGTAAAATTGGCCTGTTTAAGAAATAAAATAAAAATAAGATATTTATATATATATAGTGAAAAAATGATATGTTTAAACTTATGGAATCTCAGTGATTCTTTGATTTATTTTTGAGAAAGAGACAATGTAAAAAAATAGCGATTCCTTTTAAAATAATGGGTGTTTATTTGAAGATTTATGTACATATTTCCCATTCAATACTCGCTGGAGCAAGATTACCTGGTAAGAAAGAAACAGCCATATTATTTCACTATGACATCATGCAATTTGCATATCGATATTATCGCTATATTTCAAGTGATATATTGATATTGCCTGAAGGTGAAATATCGCCCAAGCTTAAAATTCAGAATTCTATGAATCTTCTAGCAATCCTAAAAATATTACAGGTTTGACCTGTTTGTGGTTATTTTTTTAGCCTAGGGATGCATTCTTTAAGATCTTATGTTGTGATGAAAATAAAACAAAGATATGGATGTAAATTGTGTACATAAATGGGAGCTTAAATGGGGCTCAACTTTTCTTATGTTGTTTGTAATCCATGTTAATATGATATACTTACTGTTAAGTTTGGCCTACTGTTGGTATTATCAGAATATTGCATAAGTTTTATATGGCTTATATTTTATATGAATTCGAAAATTAGTTGTCTCACGGTCAAATTTTGATGTCAATGCGTAATTTGCATATTCCGCTGCCCTGTTGTCTTCAACTTGATTCTTTCTTCACATGAAAATTAATTGTACCCTCTTATCATTGGACCAGCAAAGCGTATTTTATGGGTTTTGATTAGATGTTTTAGATTAAATGAAAAAGGGGCTGAACACTTTCAAATTCGCTTAATTCATCATATTGGGTACATCTCCTTTATTTCCCAACTCAGCAGTTCAGTAAAAAAACAAAAAAAAACACACACTTGAACACTATTGACCTTTAATGTCACTCATGCACAGCAAATATAAATATTGAGTGGATAAATTGTTCACAGAACCATTGAATCTCCGAACAAACAATAAGTGTAGCCAGTTGATAAAATGTGTTCTCATATCAAGGAGGAAAGTGGGGATATATGCATGATTTTAAGCATATTACACGATGTCACAGTGATGTTGAAAGCTTATGTTGCTTCCTCGGGTTTGTCAGGGATAGTAGGTTTTGTTGTTCGTTGATACTTTATCGCTTTCCCTCAGCTGGTATGTTTGTTCCTCTCAAGTCCTCCACAAAGGTCCTCAAGTTTGGTTTTGGTTTTGGTTTGGAGGGTTTTGGTATGCCCAGCATTCTCCTGTTCTGTCTCAGTCTGCAAACTTTGATTCTGCAAAAAAATCTTATCAACAACTGGTGTTTTATTCCACTTGTACCGCTTGTTTTAGTTCCTGGTGTGTAATAGTGCATTATGTTGTATTCTGTGTGACGTTCCATGTTCCATGACAGTATGTCATCCTAATCTTTGTTACAATTCATATAGTGTGATATTCCAATCCTTTGATGTTCTGTGAAAATCTTGTCTTTGTGATATTCCAGTTAGGTGATATATTCCAATCGGGTGATATATTCCATTCCAAATTGGGTGATATATTCCAATTGGGTGATGTATTCTAGTTGGGTGATATATTCCAATTGGGTGATATATTCCAATTGGGTGATATATTCCAATTGGGTGATATATTCTAGTTGGGTGATATATTCCAATTGGGTGATATATTCCAATTGGGTGATATATTCCAATTGTGCAACACTCTGTGTCTTGTTATGTGACATGTCAAGTGACTATTGTGTTTGATGTGACATTTCAAGTGGCTGATTTTGATCTGTGTGACGTAACATTCCAAGTGGCTGATTTTGAACTGTGTGATGTGACATGTGCATTTAGTTCATTATCAGTTTCTCATCACTTTCCAAGGAGCTACAACCCTTGTTTCATCACCCTGTGCCTACCATATTTGTCGGTATTCACCGACTTTCAAGTCGCTTTTTGTCGTCATAACATTTATGTTGAAGTTGTATTTTACTGGATAAATTTGGCGAAGTTTTTTTGTGATATGGAGAATTTAGTTATAAAAGTACACTTTATCTGCCAGAGGTAATTATCAGAGGTAAATATATTCATATTTTCATTGGGATTTCTCAGTCATTTATTAAGATATAGGGTTTGTTTTTTAGCAAAGATGAAGAATAATATTAAACTCCTTGCAGGCCTTTTATGTAGAGTAGTATGTGCTTAGAGGTAGCATTTCAATTGAACTTTTATTACACTGTCCATTAACAGATGCTTTTAATCCCCACATTTGCTTCTGTCAAATATTTGATCAGGCTAGTCATCTGATACATCACCTGATGCATCACCTGATCAGTTTTGATACAAAAGTGGTAGGTACACGAAGAGGAGAAGTGCAGAGTACAAGAAGCCTGACCCAGTGATCAGTATGTTTAAAGGGGAACAGTCTCCATCTTCTAGTTATGGCTGTTCAAGGTTTTATGATCAATAATTATGAAATTGATGATGAAATATGGAATAATACTATTTAAGAAGTTTCAGATATTTCTCGTCAAAATACAGCAGAATGATATATTAGGAGCGTGCCACCTTCCAGATTGTTCCTGCACTCTGTACCTCCTTTAAACTCATCACTAATACATGGGAGCTGTGACAGCCATCCCAACGGTAGCCATCCCAACGCTGCCATCCCAACGGCTGCCATCCTAATAGCTGCCATCCCAATGGCTGCCATCCCAACGGCTGCCATCCCAACGGCTGCCATCCCAACGGCTGCCATCCCAACGGCTGCCATCCCAGCAGCTGCCATCCCAATGGCTGCCATCCAACGGCTGCCATCCCAGCGGCAGCCATCCCAATGGCAGCAATCCCATCAACAACCATCCCAATGGTAGCCATCCGATATTTTCCCCCTTTTTTTGTCATATGTTTGTAAGTATGTTTGTATGTGTGTAAGTATGTGTGTATATCTGATAAACTTGACTTGTGCTTATGTCGTCTCCATTCTTTTTTCTCCTGCAATTTGTCACCTTTTTTCCTAAATGTTGACAATGCCAGACACGGAGGATGCGAGTGGTAAGTCCTAACCTTGCATGGCACCATTGAGTTTGTTTTGCACAGTATTAATTATACCCAACTAATACTTTATTATGTTTAAATGAAGATGTGGGAGAAGTGATGGGGGGAGGGGGGGAATTAGCAATATGTAAGTTTTTAATATTTTGTAGCGTATTGCTATATTACCCAGTATAATTACTTAGACTTTAAATGTGTTTAAAACTAATGTTTTTTTTTAAAACCAAAGAAAAAAATAACCAGGATTTCAGGAAGATTTGTTCTGTCAAAAATTGATGCACCCTATTTGAAAGCTTAGGTCTTGAATAGAAGAAATTGACGCTGAATTTGAGAGCTTACGTTGTATGTTCTTGGAGCTGTCCCATTGGCACAGCTTGAGCACTGCAAAACAAGAAATGATTGCCAGAATTAAAAGTTTCTGGTATTTTAAAAGGAATAACCAACTTATCTGTAATTGCAAAATAAAGATATTTGGAAATATTTCATTAGGTAAATTTAAACAAAATAAAGTGAGTTCTAAAATAATTTTGTTTTTAGAAATTAAATCTGAAATTTGCAATAACTGGCTATACCTATTATTACAGACAGAATGTGGTCATTGTGGCATTATGTTAAGGGAAGATAAGAATGTCATGTTTGTGTTGTTTCCATCGAAGAAGTTTTTGTGTATTGCTTTAACTTTAGGACTCTCTTAAGAATTGAGTTCTTAAATAGAACAAAGATGCAATACAAGGTGTTGTGTTGCATGAATGTAAACATTATCAGTGAAAATCAGAAGATATGTGGGTGGGGAGTTCTTGTTGTACAATTTATGTCATAAATTTAATCTTGTATAATTCATTAATTTTTGTTAATATTTTCAAATTTAAAAGTGTCACAAAGAATATCAAGAAATTCATGAAAATTAGGCCAAGATTTGTTTATTTTGAATATTAGGCCAAGATTTGGTTATTTTGGACATTAGGCCAAGATTTGGATATTTTTGGATATAAGGCCAAGATTTGGTTATTTGGGATATGAGGCCAAGATTTGCTTATTTTGGATAATAGGCCAAGATTTGGTTATTTTGGATATTAGGCCAAGATTTGGTCATTTTGGATATTAGGCCAAGATTTGGTAGCCCAGATTTGGTAGCCAAGGTTTGGTTATTTTGGATATAAGGCCAAGATTTGGTTAATTTGGATATTAGGCCAAGATTTGGTTATTTTGGATATAAGGCCAAGATTTGGTTATTTTGGATATTAGGCCATATTTACTTATTTTGGACATCAGGCCAAGATTTGGTTATTTTGAATATTAGGCCAAGATTTGGTTATTCTGGCCAAGATTTGGCTATTTTGGATATTTAGGCCAAGATTTGGTTATTTTGGATATTAGGCCAAGATTTGGTTAATTTGGATATTAGGCCAAGATTTGGTTATTTTGGATATTTGGCCAAGATTTGGTTAATTTGGATATTAGGCCAAGATTTGGTTATTTTGGACATTAGGCCAAGATTTGGTAGCCAAAGCTTGCTTGTTTTGGATATTAAGGCCAAGATTTGGTTATTTTGGATATTAGGCCAAGGTTTGGATATTTTAAGATAATAGGCCAAGATTTGGTTATTTTGGATATTAGGCCAAGATTTGGTTAATTTGGATATTAGGCAAGATTTGGTTATTTTGGATATTAGGCCAAGATTTGGTATTTTGGATATTAGGCCAAGATTTGGTTATTTTGGATATTAGGCCAAGATTTGGTTATTTTGGATATTGGGCCAAGATTTGGTTATTTTGGCCAAGATTTGGTTATTTTGGCCAAGATTTGGTTATTTTGGATATTAGGCCAAATTTTAGTTAATTTGGATATTAGGCCAAGATTTGGTTATTTTGGATATTTGGCCAAGATTTGGATATTAGGCCAAGATTTGGTCATTTTGGATATCAGGCCAAGATTTGGTTATTTTGGATATTAGGCAAAGTTTGCTTATTTTGGATATTAGGCCAAGATTTGGTTATTTTGGATATTAGGCCAAGATTTGGTTATTTTGGATATTAGGCCAAGATTTGGTTATTTTGGATATTGGGCCAAGATTTGGTTATTTTGGCCAAGATTTGGTTATTTTGGCCAAGATTTGGTTATTTTGGATATTAGGCCAAGATTTGGTTATTTTGGATATTAGGCCAAAATTTAGTTAATTTGGATATTAGGCCAAGATTTGGTTATTTTGGATATTTGTCCAAGATTTGGATATTAGGCCAAGATTTGGTCATTTTGGATAGTAGGCCAAGATTTGGTTATTTTGAATATTAGGCCAAGGTTTGCTTATTTTGGATATTAGGCCAAGATTTGGTTATTTTGGATATTAGGCCAAGATTTGGTATTTTGGATATTAGGCCAAGATTTGGTTATTTTGGATATTAGGCCAAGATTTGGTATTTTGGATATTAGGCCAAGATTTGGTTATTTTGGATATTAGGCCAAGATTTGGTTATTTTGGATATTGGGCCAAGATTTGGTTATTTTGGCCAAGATTTGGTTATTTTGGCCAAGATTTGGTTATTTTGGATATTAGGCCAAATTTTAGTTAATTTGGATATTAGGCCAAGATTTGGTTATTTTGGATATTTGGCCAAGATTTGGATATTAGGCCAAGATTTGGTCATTTTGGATATCAGGCCAAGATTTGGTTATTTTGGATATTAGGCAAAGTTTGCTTATTTTGGATATTAGGCCAAGATTTGGTTATTTTGGATATTAGGCCAAGATTTGGTTATTTTGGATATTAGGCCAAGATTTGGTTATTTTGGATATTGGGCCAAGATTTGGTTATTTTGGCCAAGATTTGGTTATTTTGGCCAAGATTTGGTTATTTTGGATATTAGGCCAAGATTTGGTTATTTTGGATATTAGGCCAAAATTTAGTTAATTTGGATATTTGGATATTTGTCCAAGATTTGGATATTAGGCCAAGATTTGGTCATTTTGGATAGTAGGCCAAGATTTGGTTATTTTGAATATTAGGCCAAGGTTTGCTTATTTTGGATATTAGGCCAAGATTTGGTTATTTTGGATATTAGGCCAAGATTTGGTATTTTGGATATTAGGCCAAGATTTGGTTATTTTGGATATTAGGCCAAGATTTGGTCATTTTGGATATTAGGCCAAGATTTGGTAGCCAAGATTTGGTAGCCAAGGTTTGGTTATTTTGGATATTAGGCCAAGATTTGGTTAATTTGGATATTAGGCCAAGATTTGGTTATTTTGGATATTTGGCCAAGATTTGGTTAATTTGGATATTAGGCCAAGATTTGGTAGCCAAAGCTTGCTTATTTTGGATATTAAGGCCACGATTTGGTTAATTTGGATATTAGGCCAAGAATTGGATATATTGGATATATTGGAAATTTTAAGATAATAGGCCAAGATTTGGTCATTTTGGATATTAGGCCAAGATTTGGTGTTTTGGGATATTAGGCCAAGATTTGGTAGCCAAGATTTGGTAGCCAAGGCCTGCTTATTTTCGATATTAGGCCAAGATTTGGTTAATTTGGATATTAGGCCAAGATTTGGTTATCTTGGATATAAGGCCATGTTCGGTTATTTTGGACATCAGGCCAAGATTTGGTCATTTTGGATATTAGGCCAAGATTTGGTAGCCAAGATTTGGTAGCCAAGGTTTGGTTATTTTGGATATTAGGCCAAGATTTGGTTAATTTGGATATTAGGCCAAGATTTGGTTATTTTGGATATTTGGCCAAGATTTGGTTAATTTGGATATTAGGCCAAGATTTGCTAGCCAAAGCTTGCTTATTTTGGATATTAAGGCCACGATTTGGTTAATTTGGATATTAGGCCAAGAATTGGATATATTGATATATTGGAAATTTTAAGATAATAGGCCAAGATTTGGTCATTTTGGATATTAGGCCAAGATTTGGTGTTTTGGGATATTAGGCCAAGATTTGGTAGCCAAGGCTTGCTTATTTTGGATATTAGGCCAAGATTTGGTTAATTTGGATATTAGGCCAAGATTTGGTTATCTTGGATATAAGGCCATGTTCGGTTATTTTGGACATCAGGCCAAGATTTGGTTATTTTGGATATTAGGCCAAGATTTGGTTATTTTGGATATTAGGCCAAGATTTGGTTATTTTGGCCAAGATTTGGTTGTTTTGGCCAAGATTTGGTTATTTTGGCCAAGATTTGGTTATTTTGGCCAAGATTTGGTTATTTTGGATATTAGGCCAAGATTTGGTTATTTTGGATATTAGGCCAAAATTTGGTTAATATGGATATAAGGCCAAGATTTGGTTATTTTGGATATTTGGCCAAGATTTGGATATTAGGCCAAGATTTGGTCATTTTGGATAGTAGGCCAAGATTTGGTTATTTTGAATATTAGGCCAAGGTTTGGTTATTTTGGATATTAGGCCAAGATTTGGTATTTTGGATATTAGGCCAAGATTTGGTTATTTTGGATATTAGGCCAAAGATTTGGTATTTTTGGATATAAGGCCAAGATTTGATTATTTTGGATATAAGGCCAAGATTTGGTTATTTTGGATATTAGGCCAAGATTTGGTAGCCAAGGTTTGGTTATTTTGGATATTAGGCCAAGATTTGGTTATTTTGGATATTAGGCCAAGATTTGGTATATTGGATATTAGGCCCAGATTCAGTTATTTTGGATATCAGGCCAAGATTTGGTATTTTGGATATTAGGCCAAGGTTTGGTTATTTTGGATATTAGGCCAAGATTTGGTTAATTTGGATATTAGGCCAAGATTTGGTTATCTTGGATATAAGGCCATGTTCGGTTATTTTGGACATCAGGCCAAGATTTGGTTATTTTGGATATTAGGCCAAGATTTGGTTATTTTGGATATTAGGCCAAGATTTGGTTATTTTGGCCAAGATTTGGTTGTTTTGGCCAAGATTTGGTTATTTTGGCCAAGATTTGGTTATTTTGGCCAAGATTTGGTTATTTTGGATATTAGGCCAAGATTTGGTTATTTTGGATATTAGGCCAAAATTTGGTTAATATGGATATAAGGCCAAGATTTGGTTATTTTGGATATTTGGCCAAGATTTGGATATTAGGCCAAGATTTGGTCATTTTGGATAGTAGGCCAAGATTTGGTTATTTTGAATATTAGGCCAAGGTTTGGTTATTTTGGATATTAGGCCAAGATTTGGTATTTTGGATATTAGGCCAAGATTTGGTTATTTTGGATATTAGGCCAAAGATTTGGTATTTTTGGATATAAGGCCAAGATTTGATTATTTTGGATATAAGGCCAAGATTTGGTTATTTTGGATATTAGGCCAAGATTTGGTAGCCAAGGTTTGGTTATTTTGGATATTAGGCCAAGATTTGGTTATTTTGGATATTAGGCCAAGATTTGGTTATTTCGGATATAAGGCCAAGGCTTGGTTATTTTGGATATAAGGCCAAGATTTGGTTATTTTGGATATTAGGCCAAGATTTGGTATATTGGATATTAGGCCCAGATTCAGTTATTTTGGATATCAGGCCAAGATTTGGTATTTTGGATATTAGGCCAAGGTTTGGTTATTTTGGATATTAGGCCAAGATTTGGTTATTTTAGATGAAGCTGAAATTTGGATGGAATTTTCTGCAACTGATGCAGATTTGTGAACTTGCACGTAAGTTCTTAAAATGTTGGGTTGGTGTTTTTAACATTTCTTCTTTGATGGACTGTTCACTCGAAAGGGTTACATGCCCTTTGAAATAAATCTCACAGACAGAATGTAATCGAGTAGTTTTTACGAAACAGGGAATTTGGAGGTGACTTTGATAAGAGGTCATGGCTGAGTACCTTAATAGTCTTTAACATTCAGTCAGTAGAATACAATCCCTGAAAGAAAATGATTATTATATACAAAATAAAATAAAGAATATTAATAATACTTATTGCATGAAATTCTTGTTATTCTTCTTGATTCATTTTGGAAACAAAATTGCCACAAAGATAGGAACTTTTTCATTTTAGTTTTGAAACTTTTGCAACATAATTTCGGAAATGGTAGACCATAATTCCGACAAATCAGAACATTTTGTGGCTTTGAAAATGATATGTCAAAAAAAGTAGTAAAACTAAATCTAGGAAGGGTATTTATAATATACCACTTGAAGAAAAGTCACAGAAAAATAATTTGGATAGTGAAAAATTAATCAATTTTCTTTAAAATACATTAACAATTGTTAAGAATGTGAGGATGAAGACACCAACTTTCCATAGTAGACTCACTACACCAGTCATTTCAACACAGATTAGATAGAACTTTTAAAGTGAATATCTCCTTAATGGAATAAGATTTGTGATGCTTTTTGTTTCTTTTAAAGTCCTCTTATAAGATGGACTTGTGTGACCACAAAACTAATCCTTTAAACTCCATTAAAACTCACAAAAAGGATGTTGTGATGCTTCAGTTGAATGACCTGGCACAGACAGGATGAGCAGTTTGTCCCCCAAGAAATGGAATCATTGATAGTGTTTTAAAGAAGAATTGAATCAAAATCAAGTTGAAAATAATCTTCATTAACCAGTGCTTCAAAGTTGATTTAACGGCGGAGTACGTCTCGATATAACCGTAGCTTGTTGAGATACTACTGTAAAATAACCAGTCTAACTCCCTACTGAATTATTCTCCTATTTTTACCTGATTTTTAGGAATTCATTCAGGGAAGTAATTCCCTAAATAGGGTTTTTTTTTTTTTTTTTACCTGACATCGATTTGATTAAATCTCCGGTGAAACATTTAAGGAATTCTGAAAACTTAAAAGATATAAGCCATGAAAATCACCTTAAGTCAAGGACTTTTAATCTTTGATCAACCTTGTCTTGAAAACAACCTTTTATCAATCTTTGCAAAGTCTGTTAAGAAATTTACTATCCTTTAGAAATGCACTATCAACATCTTTTCCCCTAGTTGTACTGTATTACTAATTAATTTCTAATTATCGTTGCCCCATTAATATTTGAAATAGCCTAGTTTGCTGTCACATTTCATTTCATGAAGAAACATTTTTAGAATGATTGACAAAACCTAGGCAGAATGTTTATCATCCCGTCCTTGTACTAATACCTCTAGGTTGCTAGTGATTGTTGCCTCAGTAATGTTTGAAATAACTTATTTTTGGTTCCGATACGATAGCATCGGGAACCTATGCAGTCATGATGGCGTATGTGAGTGTGTGTGTATGTATGTGATGGCCAGCTCGTAAACACTATATCTCAAGAACGGTAAACTGGATTCATGTCATATTTGGTACACAGATAACCCACGGTCTGTATATGTGCACTCTTGTTTTTGATGGTGATGTCATGCATATTAATGAGTAGGCGGGGCTTAATGTAAAAATCTTGAAATGCTTGTATTTTAACAACCACATGTCAATTTTGTTTTATATTTGATATAATTATGTTGTTTGCGAGTGTGTACATCTTCATGATGTAAAAATGATGATTTTCTTTAATATGCATAGTTAACGGAGGGGGGGATATGATTTTGCTAAAAAGAGCTTATACACACAGTAATTCAAGAATAGTAAACTGGATTGATTTTGAAGGGGAAAAAAAGTGATAAATGAGCAACTATATGTCCAATATCTACATCATCTTGGGCATTATAATTTTGTTGGTTATTGTGTACATATGTTATCAACAAATGTCGTTAATTATTTATAGTGGGTGTGGCTTAATGTGAAAGTGCTAAATGATATAAACACCATAAACAATATATCAGATTTATGCTGAATGTGGCACACAGATGCGTCATGGTCTGTATGTATGTTCTAATGTTGTGGTAGTGATGTCATGAATGCTAATGAGTAGGTGGGGCTTGCTGACAAATTATTGAAATAGGATAAATGAGGAATCGTTTTTTCATCATACTTGCTTTGATAATGTTGTTAATTATTGTGCAAATGCTAATATTTTCAACATTTTTATTTTGCATGGTGGGTGTGGCTTATGAATAAATATCCTGGAACAAATATTTTGTGATATGCAATGACAAGACAGTTAATACAAATTTTGCAAATCAATCAGCTTATGAGAAAATGTTTTAACTTTTCATTAAGAAACATCGAAACATTTTATATTGTGACAGAATGCTTGTTATGAATGATAGTTAGTAATGTGATGATGTTGCATTATGGAGGCTGAAGTATTCATTTGGGTGCTCATTACAACGATAATTAATGTCTGGGCACGAGTAGATCAGGAGTAGATTGCTGGGTTTGCGTGTCAGGGTACTCAGGATCAGGGTATCCGAGGTTAGGGTACCCAAAGGTTAGGGTACCCGAGGTAAGGATACCCAGAGGTCAGGGTACCAGAGGTCAGGGTACCCGAGGTAAGGGTACCCAGAGGTCAGGGTACCAGAGGTTAGGGTACCCAGAGGTCAGGGTCCCCGAGGTCAGGGTACCCAGAGGCACATGAATTCCTAGTTATGGAGCATGACGACTTTAGTGTCCAGGTCTGGAAAGTTATGGAAATATGAGATATGGTCCTGGAAAGATTATGGAAATGTGGGCTGTGGTTCTATGGACTATGGTGTTGGAAAAATCATGGAAATGTGGACTATGAAATATGGACCATGGTCCTGGAATGTCATAGAAATTTTAACTCTGGTCATGGAAATATGGGCTATGGTCCTGGAAAAGTCCTGGATAATTCCTGGATATATTACTATGGACCTGGAAAAATCGTTGAAATTATAAATGGATGTCATAAAATGTTTATGTTTATGTGTTTTGTTCATAAATATGGAAATACAGACATCATCAGGAAGTATTTAGTATTGCTGTGAAAAATTGTTTGTTGTTCATCGTGCTTAGCATATTAGGAGTCAATTCCTTAATGTCATTCTTTTTCAGTAATATTTTTGTGTGTTAAATGACTATTTGTATTGTTATCAGCCACTCGAATCACTTCCTTGATTGTTATCCCAACAGTGCAGTCTAAGTGGTTCACCTGCTTTGTATATGTAATTGTCAGCGCTTGCCGTAGCACTCATTAAAATTTGGTGATAATTAGTTTTGATCTACATGTAAATGACTAACTGTCATCTACCAGTATAGTTTCCTTTCTTATTTACCATTAATGTCACAGTACTTGTAGCAATTTTCAACAGCTTACTTAAACATAAATCCTCTCCATTTGAAGGGAATTTTATACGCCAGGGAAACATAAGCCTCTCAGCATTAAAAAGGCAAAACGTATAATTATCAGTGTGTTTCCCATCTCTGTCATTTATAATGTGCCAAGACTGAAAGGGAAAACAAGGCTGCAATGCTTTAGAGTTACAAGCTTGGTGCTCTTAATTGACAGAGAATCATCAGATTTCAGGAATACATGGCTTGAGTTTCCCTGATGACATTTTAAGACAAAGTAACAAATGTAACCTTTGCACAAATAGGGGTGTTTTCATATACGGCGGCAGCGCGGAGAAAGGAGATTGATAAGAGAAGGAGTATAAATGTATGTAAATTGCATTAGATGGTGTTCCTATCTTTATTGAAAACGTAGCTTCTCTTGCTGGTATCTGAACAAGTAGTGTCTCTGTATTTTTCTCAAGAATTCGGTTTTAAAGGAATATTTCCATGGATTATCATTTTTATCTTCAATGATAGAGAAAATTTGTAGAAACAAAGTGGTGAAAATAATATGTAAATATCTTATTCCGTTTAGAAGTTATAACAATTTAAAGAGTAGAAAAATGTTCTTTAAAAACACCTCGTACAGTATATGTCCTTCAGCTTGGTGATGTCATCAAGGCAATTCCAGCACAGTTAGGTAGTTCTTATCAATTTAATCACACTTTTTTTACATTATCGAAGAGCATGTTTGGTTCATTATAGAGATAGGGTGGAATATATAATTTTCAAGAAAACATTTTTTTTTTCTTGGTGTACATCGCATTTTCAATGAGAATAAGATCCAAATCATTTTTAAAGAAAGACAAAGAGATGTTGCCAATCAATCACTTTTTTTTTGTCCAGATCAAAAAATACTTTAAAATGTTGTAACTTCTAAACCGAATAATATATTAATATAGTTATTTCCCCTCGTTGTTTCTACAATTTTTCTTTATCATATATAAAAAAATGAAAATCCATGGGAATACCCCTTTAAGTAGTTTGTGAATTGTTTAAAGATAAAGTGTTCTTTACAGATCTTCTACCGCTTTGAAAGCACCCCCTGTTTGAAAGGACCCTGTGTGTGAATGGAAAGGAGGATCCCTGTTATGATGTTTTGTGGGGTATATTATTAAACATATAGCACCTCTCTCACGATCACCACTTTCTGACTTTTGTTCTTGAATTTTCTCTTACTCTCCCCCTGTTTTCTTTCCTTCCTATAAAATGATCTGACCACTCGGGCACAATTTGACCCTCGTTGTTGTGGTGCTGTTAAGACCTCATCAAACAAACAAACATTAAAGATAGTGATATTTGACTCTAATAATGGCACAGACTTTTTAGATTTGATTTCACTGTTTGTAAAAAAAAAGTGACTGAAATAACAGTGTTAAAATTAAAAATTAAATATATATTTTTGTTTAATTATTAAAAAAGAAATATAAAATACAGTAGAAAGAAATGATGTCCGGAAACATAAAATAATGACAAAAAATGACTTGTGGGTAAGGTGTAAGAAACTCCTCAAGTTTGTATACAGAACTAATTCTTCTGTAAAGTTCACTGGATGAAGAATGACAAGTAGAATTTGTCAGGTTATGCAATCAGTAGACGTTTTATATTTTGGTGTGAAGTCTTTTAGTGTGTGTTTTGTTTGATTAGAAATATGTCTTTAATTTGTGTTGTAATTTCTTATTTTGGTATTTATTTTGCACCCAGAGACTATATCTGATTGTTTGTATTCTTCATCTTCGCTTCGTATATTTGTGCCACAGATTTTAGCGTAGCTAATTCAGGCTCCCATTTGAGTCGTTGATTCCCTTCAGGCAAAGTTTGTTTCTTGTTTTAATAATCTAAGTAATCGCTTGCTTACAAGATAGGATTTTAGTCAATTGCAAGATGTTGTTTTCGCTCCCATAAGAGAAATTGATTTCCAACTTACATTCGTACCTTGAACTTTAAAAGATGGAAGATAGAGAAGTAAGTGTGAAGGCTTGAATCCCCCTCATATTTCAGTGTGTGAAAAGACTGGTTTAGATATACTCAGAAACGTTTGGTGGCGTTAATCAAAATGGCAACGTATTATCTTGTGAAGGCTATAAAGGAGTTACAATGCAGCCTCCTGCTCACTATTTCAAAATATTAAAAGCTCTTCAGATTTAGTACAAGTGCTTCTCCAAGTTGAGTATTTACCATTTTCTCTAAAAGTGGCGGATTCTAGGAATTAGTCAATTATTAATGTTTCCTTCTGAAGTATTGTGCTCTAGCTGGAAAATAAAGACTAAAATCTTTTTGCAGAATGTAATAATAATTATTCTTAATTGTGTCTAGACACTTATCACAGACTATCAAGTAAAGGGAAGTTACTTCAGATTTAAAAGAAAAACACTTATGCAGAATGTGGCATTCCAAACTGTTTTGAATGCATTAGCTAAACGTCAATCTGATTCTGTTTAGGGGATAATTAAGTTCTATTTAATTCTGTTGGAATATCTCCTTCCTCTTTCCGCGTACTGATGAATGTCTTATTTAGGTGAAACGAAAATTGGCGTGAAATACTTAATTATTATTTCCGCATACTGACGAATGTCTTCGAAGCTTCATGGAGAAGATTTTGCTTGAAATATCTTTATTGCTAGATACAATTGTCAAAAGATTAGCATTTTCTCTTCCAGTGATATACAAAGCTATATAATACATTTATCAACTTTTATTTCATTAAGCTTCAAAATTTTCCGAACATTCGTCAGTATGCGAAATTAATAATTTCAATTTTATCACTCGTCACCACACAAATGACATATGTCACTACACAAATGACATTCGTCACTACACAAATGACATTTGTCACTACACAAATGACATTCACACTACACAAATGACATTCACACTACACAAATGACATTCACTACACACAAATGACATTCATCACTACACAAATGACATTCGTCACTACACAAATGACATTCACACTACACAAATGACATTCACACTACACAAATGACATTCGTCACTACACAAATGACATTCACACTACACAAATGACATTCACACCACACACATGACATTCGTCACCACACAAATGACATTCGTCACCACACAAATGACATTCATCACTACACAAATGACATTCACACTACACAAATGACATTCATCACTACACAAATGACATTCACACTACACAAATGACATTCGTCACTACACAAATGACATTCATCACTACACAAATGACATTCACACTACACACATGACATTCGTCACTACACAAATGACATTCGGCACTACACAAATGACATTTGTCACTACACAAAATGTTTGTCACTACACAAATGACATTCGTCACTACACAAAATGTTTGTCACTACACAAATGACATTCGTCACTACACAAATAACATTCGTCACCACACACATGACATTTGTTACTACACAAATGACATTCGTCACTACACAAATGACATTCGTCACTACACAAATGACATTCGTCACTACACAAATGACATTCGTCACTACACACATGACATTCGTCACTACACAAATGACATTCGGCACTACACAAATGACATTCGGCACTACACAAATGACATTTGTCACTACACAAAATGTTTGTCACTACACAAATGACATTCGTCACAACACAAATGACATTCGTCACTACACAAATGACATTCGTCACTACACAAATGACATTCGTCACTACACAAATGACATTCGTCACTACACAAATTATACAGATTACTACAGATAATAGCTGCATCGTCATCACATTCCTCCGAAGTTTGTGTTTATTTTATTTTCTAAGATTTTGCAACTTACAATCATTGGATATGCCAAGAGAGGGTTGAAACAGTTGTTAAGTTCTGTGACTTATCACATCAAGAAATTTCCATTAATAAGTAAACAAAGGTGATTTGATTTTGAATATAGTATATCAAGAATTGTTAAGAAACTGAAGGTATGACATCACTGGTCAACATTCCACACTAGTCAATTTATTATCAAATTTAATATCAATCTCCTAAATGAAGGAGTCTTCATAATTGTGTTTTTCTCCTCCTCCCCTCCCTCCTTCCTCCTCCCCCTCCTGCTTTCTCCTTCTTCCCTCCTTCCTCCTCTTCCCTGTCCTCCTCTCCTTCCTCCTCCTCTTCCCCTCTTTCTCCTCCTCTTCCTCCTCTCCTTCCTCCTCCTCTTCCTCCTCTTACCCCCTCTTTCCACCTCTCCTTCCTCCTCTTCACCTCTTCTTCCTCCTCTCCTTCCTCCACCCCTCTTCCTCCTCCTCTTCCTCCTTCTCTCCTTCCTCCTCTTACCCCCTCTTCCACCTCTCCTTCCTCCTCTTCACCTACTCTTCCCCCTCCTCCCTTCCTCCTCTTCCCCCTTCTCCTCTTCCCCCTCTTCCTCTTCCTCCTCCTCTCCTTCCTCCACCCCTCTTCCTCCTTCCTCCTCCTCTTCCTCCTCTTACCCCCTCTTCCACCTCTCCTTCCTCCTCCTCTTCACCTCCTCTTCCTCCTCTCCTTCCTCCACCCCCTCTTCCTCCTCCTCTTCCTCCTCTCCTTCCCCTCCTCTTCCTCTTCCTTCTCTCCCTTCCTCCTCTCCCTCCTTTTCCTCCTCCTTTTCCTCCTCCTTTTCTTCCCCCTTCTCTTCCCCTCCTCTTCCTCCTCTTCCTCCTCTCCTTCCTCCTCTCCCTCCTCCTTTTCCTCCCCTTCTCTTCCCCTCCTCTTCCCCTCCTCTTCCTCCTTTCCTTCCTCCTCTCCTTCCTCCTCTCCCTCCTTTTCCTCCTCCTTTTCCTCCCCTCTCTCTTCCCCTCCTCTTCCTCCTCTCCTTCCTCCTCTCCCTCCTTTTCCTCCTCCTTTTCCTCCTCCTTCTCTTCCCCTTCTCTTCCCCTCCTCTTCCTCCTTTCCTTCCTCCTCTCCTTCCTCCTCTCCCCTCCTTCCTCCTCTCCCTCCTTTCTCCTCCTCCTTTTCCCTCCTTCTCTTCCCCCTTCTCTTTCCCCTCCTCTTCCCCTCTTCCTCTCTCCTTCCTCCTCCCCTCCTCTTCCTCCCCTCCTTCTCTTCCCCCTCCTTTTCCTCCTCTCCTTCCTCCTCCTCTTCCCTGACCTCCTCTTCCTCCCCCTCCTTGCCGTCTATCCTACAAGTCATCCATGCCTAGCCATTAAACTAATCATTTATAGCTGATGTGATCCGTCCTTCAGTACTTAACATGTTTTGATGTCGATTCTCTACATCTTAAGACTTCTTTAGACTGATAAAGAAGACTTTGTAACCGAAGAACTTTCTTTAATAAGCCTGACATGCTCTAAAACAAATTAGATAATATCAAAGGCTACTTGTCCCCGTTGGTTTGATATTGGTAATTGCGCTCTAAACAATTGTCCCATTTTTCAATAATTTACCTTCATCTTGGATCCAATGTTGAATAATCTGAAAAAAAAATTATGCAGAGATTTTAATCAAATGTATAAAGAATTGATCTACGTAAAGGTTAACATTTAAAGGGTTGTGAGGTTCAGTCAAATTGTATTGTAGGTAGTCAAGGCGAAGGTGTATTGATGTGTAGTAACAACACTAGTGTATTGATGTGTAGTAACAACACTAAGTTGCTTGGGAGGAATATTCTGTGGAATTTCATTTATGTGAAAGAGGATGATTAAAGAATGAAATAAGAATAGAAAATATATTTAATTTTTTTAAAACAAAAGTACCCCAAAATCCCAAATTTGGCGAAAATGCAATTTGGCATTTCTTGGCCCCTTTAATTATTTTTGAGCAGGAATCTAATCATATGTGCAGGAACCTTCCCCCCCCCCTCCCTTCTCCCTTCAATTATTTTTGAGCAGGAGTTTGTTATTGTGTGCAGGAACTCCCTCCTCTAATTATTTTTGAGCATAAATTTTATAATATGTGCAGAAAGCCCCCTATTTATCTTTGAGCGGGAATATGATAGTATGTGCAGGAATCCCCCTCCCCGCTTTTTTGAGGGGGAATTTGATAATATGTGTAGTATTTTTGAAATTCCCAGGAATCCCCTTCCTTAATTCTTTTGAGCGGGAATTTGATAATATGAGCAGGAATTCCCTCCCCCTCCCCAAAAAAAAAAAAATAATAATAATAATAATATATGTATAGATATAGATATATATGTGCAGGTTTTTAGTATATCAGAACTTGACACTCCTCATAAACAGACACGGCTTCAACAAATATTGGTTTTTATGATTCTATCTAATATACATGTATTATTTACTACTGTAAATAATTACCGCTTGCAAATCATTGGAAACTAAATCAATATTGAGATATGGAATATCCTGCATTTTATATATATATATATATATATATGTATATATATATATTTAAAAAAAACACATTTCCTTTTTTATTTCATTTCATAAGAAGACGCTCACTCAAGTGATTAACTATAAAAGCAGGTGTAGCTTGGGATGATCTGCCAGTACCCATATATCCCCTTAGGGAGTGTTCTTTTCTGAAAAATGTTATTTTAAAATATTCTTATCGTAAATACCTCCACTTTATTACAGTGATGTTTTTCCAGAAGAAAACATTTACATGGAGCGTAACCTCCAGGCATGTGCTTTTTTTGGAGTGGTTTGACATTTTCTTCATGAGACGGAATTTATATCATGCTAAATGATCCGTTAGAAATAATGAAGAGTGGACAAAACTACTTTAGCTCAGCCATGTGGAGTGATCTGCCGTGATAATATATTCATTCTCCTTCAATGACAAAAATATAATATAAACTATTTTGATTTCATGAATGAATTGCTTCATTTTGTTTCATTAGGTCAAGACATAGATGTTTTTCTCATTTAAAATAGATTTTGATAGGGTATATAAGGTTTATGGCTGGTTTATGTTAACAGAATAAGATCTTGGAATACTTTCTCCACCACTCCGTAAAATCAAGTTCAGAGAAACCAAAGTTACGTTTTTTTCTGGGAATTGAAGCCTGTAATTTTGATTATTGCTATTGAAATTATTTGTCAACTGGAGTTTGAAAAACATCGCTGTAATATTGTTTCACTTTTGATTTTTTATTTTTTTTTGGAGTAAATTCAGTTTTTGTTGTGTTTGTGAAGGTTGCTGTTTGTTTGCACAGAGCACAGTAGTGTTATTTTTCTTCAGTTAAAACTTTATAGTTTTATTTAAAATTAAAGATTGAATTGATTTTCATAAGAAGTGAGTGGTAGAATTGGTTTGCATTAGAAGTGAATGGTTGAATTAATTTTTATTCAAATGAATGGTTGAATTGATTGTTATTATCCCTACCCAATGAAGTTGGTGAAGAGGGAATATAGCATCTTTACCATTCGTCCATCAGGGTTTTCACTAGCTTTGGAATTTGGGAGGAAATTCCTTCTTTTAAAAAAAAATTGGTAGGGATTTTCCACGTGTAAGACGATGCAGACGATACCAAAAATAACCTTTTACTTTTTTGTACTTAAATGTAAAACTCTTCTTAAATCATATTTGTTTGGTATATTGCATAAATATAAGGGCTGTGCATTTACATTATAACGACCTAAACGTTTAAACAAATGATTTTTTTGTTCGTTAAAATGTGACTTTTGACCTCAAGTTTTGCAAAAATTGGGGGAAATGTTGAAATACCCAATAAGATTCCGACACCTAGCAACATGCTGTGATATCATAACCAGCTTTTTAGAGCAATAAATAAGAAACATCTTTGCAAAAGAAATTGTTTTTGTATGCCACGATAACTAATACTTAATTAGGTATGCTCTACACACCCCTTCCCCCTCCCCGGCAATCTACGCCAATTCCCATACCTTCAACTGCACACAGCCATCGTAGTACATGGCTTGAATTCTTATTACTAGCAGCTACCATACTGAAGATACTGATTGTAAATAGTTTCATGATAGCCCCCTATAGTATAATCGCCCAAAACATTCCAGAATTGAAATGAAGTTTCCGGCTAAATCATAATATTTTTTTACAGCTTAAAAAACTTTGATTCAGTGCGGTCTAAGACTTGAGATTCTTTTGTTACAAAAATGACAATGCAATTGGCGAAGAATATCGTGCGACACGCGTGCAAGTTAAAGAAGCTTACGGTTTATTTGAGGTATCTTTGGTTCAAAGAGATTTCACGTCTAATCGCAAAAAATCATATCGTTATCTCAATGCCTAATAATATCACTGAATGCTTAGCACCGACTTCAACACTTGTCTTAGCCAGCAGCTCCCAGTAGCTGTGCGCGACCATCCCGCATTGCTTCTAAATTTGTGCGGGATTATGAGAACTGATTGCGCGATTCTCGTAATTGCGTTGCTAATGCAAACCATGCCGTCCATATCTATTGTATGTCAGGCCTCTTACATTGTTCAGCTACTAGGGAACAAAAGATTGCTATCCTAGGAAAGGAATTCAAACTATTTTTATGAAAAGAAATTTAAATAAAGGAGAACAAATGCATTCCAGACTTCAATAGCAGCAATCAAAGAATTTGTTCTGGGATCAAAAGAAAGAAAGAAAAAAAGTGTAATAATAGAACTGATGACTGGATGGAATTTGTAATGAAGTGTATTGGAAATGAATAGGGTAAAGACAGTAAGGTTTCACTAGAATAGAGTGGAAATATAATAGACTTATGATAAACTCTTAAGTTAATCTGCAGTGAATTTTCAATCTGGTTTGGTAGATCATTATGCCCTAGCTGTTTGGTTTACAAGGGGGAAAAGAACAAATTGAGCATGTTACTATTGGAAGTGTCAGATTTAAGTTAAGGCTGGGGGGGGGTGGGGTGCTGTAGTGCAATGGATCGAGTGGAGATTATAGTGAAGGTTAGAATGTTGAGTTAAGAGTATATTTGGTAGATGGTGGATGGATGATGGTAGGTGAATGGGGGATGGTAGGTGAATGGGGCATGGTAGGTGATTTGGTAGATGGTGGATGGATGATGATGGTAGGTGAATGGGGCATGGTAGGTGAATGGGGCATGGTAGGTGAATGGGGCATGGTAGGTGAATGGGGCATGGTAGGTGAATGGGGCATGGAAGGTGATTTGGTAGATGGTGGATGGATGATGATGGTAGGTGAATGGGGCATGGTAGGTGAATGGGGCATGGTAGGTGAAAGGGGCATGGTAGGTGATTTGGTAGATGATGGATGGATGATGATGGTAGGTGAATGGGGATGGTAGGTGACTGGGGCATGGTAGGTGAATGAATGGGGCATGGTAGGTGAATGGGGATGGTAGATGGTGAGTGAATGGGGCAACGAGGCATGTTAGGTGATTGGGGGATTGTAGGTGAATGAGGAGGAGGTGGTAGGTGAATGAGGGGGGGGTAGTAGGTGAATGAGGCATGTTAGGTGATTGGGGGATGGTAGGTGAATGAGGGATGGAGGTGGTGGTAGGTGAATGAGGGGGGGCATGGTAGGTGAATGAGGGGGGGTGGTAGGTGAATGGGGGCACGGTAGGTGAATGGGGCATGTTGAGGAATAGAGGTCCATTTATTTTGCAATATGGCAACCCATCACAAAATCAGGTTTTCTTAATGAAACTATTTCAGTCACGCCTGTTTTTTACCATACAAGGCCCAGCTAACACACTGCTTTAACTATATGACTGGTACATACAGTGTACATCACGATAATCACATAACGTTGTGTTGTACATTGCATTATAAAGGCCTTGCAACCATTCATGTGCACATGTTCAGAGCTTGCAAAGTTTGCCATGCTTTTTTTATTGCGGAAATATTTCTCTCCCTGATATATACCGCCGTTACATGCCTGGAGGAAATTATTTTCCTGTGATCATTTATAGTTTGATCAGTGTATAAGTACTGTATACATGGGTCTATAATGTTACATGTCAGTGTGATACTACGGCGAATATACCAAGCACACTGTGATAGTTTTTGACCTTTTTATGCATGTACAGTAAGAAGAACCGGTACTATAAATAGTATTGGTACTGTCCTAAGGAAAGTACTGTTACCTAATTTGTGTGGTACAGCCCAAGCCTAGCATGGAGACAGGGTGGCATGGCATGTGAAAAAAGGTGGTGTCATGGCATTTATGACTGGCTGGGATGGCATGTGGGACAAGGTGGGATGGCATGGGGGACAAAGTGTAATGACATGAGACCGGATGGCATGTCGTCTGGATTTTAGGTGGAATGGCATATGGGGCAAGGTGAGATAGGATGGAATGGCCTGTAAGACAGGGTGGGATGGCACGTGGTATAGTACAATAGAAAGATAACTACATGCATGAACCTGTTTTTCTAGTAAATTTTCCATGACAAATTACTTTTCAGATTTAAGAGTAAATTTAAGGTGCTTAGCAATCAGTAATAACGTCATGATCAAGAGAAAACTAAGATGTCTGATGATTTTAACACTTTTAATTCCCCCCCCCCTCCCCCAAATAAAATAATAATGATAATAACAACAACAACAACAAATTACACAAGGGGGCAGGGGGAATTCTCACAAAAATTGAACCCTAGTGTGAATGAACACGGAACATGACACAACCGCCTATGAAAAATATATATATATTAAAAAAGCATTGCATAAAACAAACAGAAATACTTTAGATATTATTCCTACATGGAACTGAACTTAACTTCTCAGAATTTGGATCATAATTGAAAAATTAGTCAGAAATGTAATTTTCTTCCAGTTGTAAGCTTTATGGTCTATGTTCGGCAGAATAGTCTATTGGTGATATGCACCCCAAAACAAATTTCATGAAAGATAGCATCTCATCTGTGAAAACAAGATAACAGATAGTCTCTTTATTAATTGAAACAAAATTTAAAACATCTGACATATGGAGATTAATTCTGATGTTATTGGTGTTTGGAGTATTAGTTTGATTCAAAGCACTAAGTTTGCTTCAATTAATTGCTTCCTACCCCTGCTGATAAACACATTTCTTGTATTGTTTGGTACAACGCACATATTTGATTAGATTAGACGGGCTGTGCCATCATGACTAATGATCAAAAGAAAATGTTGGATATTGTAAAGATTTCTCTCCCACATTTATTATTACATGTTTCACAAACTAACAAATGATTAAACCCTTGTGAAGTCTGCTGTGTAGTCCCGAGTTTATAAGGATAGGCTATATGTATGACCATTAAGAACTCAGGAATTTAAGTGAAATTTATGATCCAAGATCTGGATGAATCATTATGTAAATTAATTGAAGTATGAGAGTGACCCCGAAAATAGATTATGGAACTAAGCCTAGACTCAAAAAAAAAAAAATCATTATCATGCATGACATGAAAAAAAAAAGGGGAAAATCAAAGAAACAACCTGTCTAGGCCCACTGATAAACACAGTTTGAACTCTAAATTGAAATGAAATCTATCTTCAATGTAAAGTGCTAATGTTACCGTTAAACGTTACCAAATTTAAACCTTTTCAGCTAGAAATTACCATTTAAAGTATGATATACGATGATCCTGTGAAGTAACACTATAGGCCCACACTAGACTCCTTGGAAACGATGAAAAACATTTGAAAAAAATTCAAGGAAATGCACACTTTTGGATCTGCTTTTAAACCCCCTGTACGTTTTCGCGACAAACTGTTTTGATATCAAAATGTGGGGCATCTTATAATCTTAGAATAAACTTCACTTAAATTTCAAAACCTGCCACAACAATCAGGAGCACGGCAAGTTTTAACCTATTTTAATTATAAGAAAAAAAAAAAAAAATTCAATGATGGCCCAATTACCGCCAAAAGAACCAAAAAATATATTTCCAGTTTTTGTTTTCTTCCAAGATTAACACAATAACAAACCCAGGGCTTCTTCAACAACAAGCCTGCTCGGAACGGATTTGCTTTACACAAACCCAGGGCTTCTTCAAAAACAAGCCTGCTCAGAACGGATTTGCTTTACACAAACCCAGGGCTTCTTCAAAAACAAGCCTGCTCAGAACGGATTTGCTTTACACAAACCCAGGGCTTCTTAAAAAACCAACCCTGCTCGAAACGGATTTGCTTTACAGACGGCAGAAGTTAACCTATTCAAGGTCACCTATTCCAAAACAAAATCACACCTTGTTAAAAATGACCGGGTGGGTGGGGCTTGTCTCAAAGAGAATGACGTCGAATGCCTCATTAACTTAGAGTTTAGGGATTGACTATTTGTTGGTGGGTGTAAATTGAAATCGCTGAATGATTGTTAAAATAAAAATGCAAGTGTGATATATAAATGCAGGCAGTGTTTATTGGATGTATTTGAACACGTGATACTTTCTGTTATATAACTGTATGTTAGCATTCACAGCTTTCTGTTATATAACTGCACGTTAGCATTCAAGGCTTTCTGTTATAACTGTACGTTAGCATTCAAGGCTTTCTGTTATATAACTGCACGTTAGCATTCACGGCTTTCAGTTATATAACTGAGCGTTATCATTCAAGGCTTTCTCTTATATAACTGTACGTTAGCATTCAAGGCTTTCTGTTATATAACTGTACGTTAGCATCCAAGGCTTTCTGTTATAACTGTACGTTGGCATCCAAGGCTTTCTGTTATATAACTGTACCTTAGCATCTAAGGCTTTCTGTTATATAACTGTGCGTTAACATTTAAGGCTTTCTCTTATATAACTGTACGTTAGCATTCAAGGCTTTCTGTTATATAACTGTACGTTAGCATCCAAGGCTTTCTGTTATAACTGTACGTTAGCATCCAAGGCTTTCTGTTATATAACTGTATGTTAGCATCTAAGGCTTTCTGTTACATAACTGTACGTTAGCATTCAAGGCTTTCTGTTATATAACTGCACGTTAGCATTCACGGCTTTCTGTTATATAACTGTGCGATATCATTCAAGGCTTTCTGTTATATAAGTGTACGTTAGCATTCAAGGCTTTCTGTTATATAACTTTACGTTAGCATCCAAGGCTTTCTGTTATAACTGTACGTTAGCATTTAAGGCTTTCTGTTATATAACTATACGTTAGCATCTAAGGCTTTCTGTTATATAATTGTGCGTTAACATTCAAGGCTTTCTCTTATATAACTGTACGTTAGCATTCAAGGCTTTCTGTTATATAACTGTACGTTAGCATCCAAGGCTTTCTGTTATAACTGTACGTTAGCATCCAAGACTTTCTGTTATATAACTGTACGTTAGCATCTTAGGCTTTCTGTTATATAACTGTACGTTAGCATTCAAGGCTTTCTGTTACATAACTGTACTTTGGCATTCAAGGCTCTCTGTTATATAACTGCACGTTAGCATCCAAGGGCTTTCTGTTATATAACTGTATGTTAGTATTCAAGGCTTTCTGTTATATAACTGTACGTTGGCATCCAAGGCTTTCTGTTATAACTGTACGTTAGCATCCACGGCTTTCTGTTATATAACTGTACGTTAGCATCTAAGGCTTTCTGTTATATAACTGTACGTTAGCATTCAAGGCTTTCTGTTACATAACTGTACTTTGGCATTCAAGGCTCTCTGTTATATAACTGCACGTTAGCATCCAAGGCTTTCTGTTATATAACTGTATGTTAGTATTCAAGGCTTTCTGTTACATAACTGTGCGTTAGCATTCAAGGCTTTCTGTTATATAACTGTACGTTAGAATTCGGGGCAGAGTAGAAACTTGCTAGAAAATGTTTGCTGATAATTATACTCGTGAAAATCTGAATATTTTTCAACTAAGAAATATTTTGATCCTGGCACAAGTTGCAGAAATATATTTTGTGGGCTAATTGATCACCATCTTTTCATCTCTACTTGTCTTGACTGGTCTTGTGCACTAATTGATCAGCATCTTTGCATTTCTCTTTTTGTCTTAACTGATCCTGTGTGCTAATTGATCAGCATCTTTTCATCTCTTGTCTTGATTGGTCTTGTGCGCTAATTGATCAGCATCTTTTCATCTCTTCTTGTCTTGACTGGTCTTGTGCGCTAATTGATCAGCATCTTTTCATCTCTTCTTGTCTTGACTGGTCTTGTGTGCTAATTGATCAGCATCTTTTCATCTCTTGTCTTGACTGGTCTTGTGCGCTAATTGATCAGCATCTTTTCATCTCTTCTTGTCTTGACTGGTCTTGTGTGCTAATTGATCAGCATCTTTTCATCTCTTCTTGTCTTGACTGGTCTTGTGAGCTAATTGATCAGCATCTTTTCATCTGTTCTTGTACTGTCACTCTAGTATGAAGGATAATTTCTTGTTTAATGCAAATAATTTCAAGCAAACAATGTTCTTATAGTCTGATGTTTATCTCCTGTTTATTTCCTGCTACTGAGAGTAATAAAGTTATTTATGGCAGGGTGTAGACGTTTATTATGGATGGTCCGGGAAATTACCTTCTTTATGAGCATTATTAGGAGCATATTAACCCTGTGGGACTTGTTGCACTAACCATTCAAAAGCTAATTATGAAAGTTTTTTTGATTGCACTTTTGTTTGTAATAAATTGTCAGCATAAATATACATTTTTGAAATTTGTTTTTGGGTTATTTGAAAGTTTAGTGTGTGGTTGTTCTTTGCTTCATCTGTAACACACTCAGTGCTGAAGATAAGAAAGTGAACATTCAATACTTCCCGGAAAACAGCCTAAATGATATGGACTTGTGTGTCTGCAAGACATAGGGAGAGCCTGCTTGTACTGCAGCTGAGATACTTGGGCCTTAAGGATACTTGGGCCTTAAGGATACTTGGGCCTTAAGGATACTTGGGCCTTAAGGATATTTGGGCCTTAAGGATACTTGGGTCTTAAGGATACTTGGGCCTGAAGGATACTTGGGCCTTAAGGATACTTGGGTCTTAAGGATACTTGGGCCTTAAGAAAACTTAGGCCTTAAGGATACTTGGGCCTTAAGGAACTTCAAGGGTGGGGGCCCATAAGAGTGGTGCTATCTTTATCTGCTTTTAGTACATTACTTCTGCTATGTCTGTTTTCTATCAAGACTAAAGTAACTGGCATATGATAACTTTGAGTTTCATGTGAGGATGTTCATATGAGATTGAATGGAAAACAGGGAACCAGGGCTGTTTTTGGTGGGAGGGGATCCCAGATATATCACCTGTCCCTCCCTTCAGATATTGTGACATTGTTATCACTTTCTTTCTGCACTTATGCAGTAAAACTAGGAACTCATATCTGGAGGAAATGCTAATAAGGAATCCCCCACCCCCCCCCACCCCCTCTCCCCCACCCAATATTTTTCATTGCAGCAGTATGTGTTCCCTGATTCAAAGATTGAAGAAAAGAGAACCTGTTTGTCTATTTTCTTTGTAATTTCAACTTGTAACTCACCTTGTAAGGAAGGGGGAACCAGAATATTTTTTGGGGGTAAGAGAAGGGCAGTTTTTCCAAATTGAGAGCCAAAGTTTTTTTTTTTTTTTTTTTTTTTTTTTTTTGGAGAGAAAGGGGGGGGGAGGGGTGGGTGAGGGGCAGGTTGAAAGTACCCCCACTATGAAACACTGATGCTGTTCGCTTATGTCCATACAATAAATAGCTTGTATGCCATGATTTTCTAAGTAACAAAGTTGTTCCAGAGTGTTTTTCTTTATCTTCTGTGTAATTGCTGTTTTTATTGCATTGGTTACTAGATTGTGTTGATTGCATTTACATATATTACATGTTTGTAACGCTTTCCCCCACCCCTAACATGTTTGTACCGCTTTCCCCCACCCCTAACTTTCCTGCCTCGGAATTGTTTTTGTTTATGCTTGTGTTTACAGGACTAATGTGTATTAACTTGAAATCTATTATTGAAACCACTAATGATAGCTTGAACGTTAGCACATTCCACAGAGCGCTAAAAAACGTACACGTAATATTCTACAAAACCAAGTTGCTTAATGAAAGATTAACAATATGCTCAAGATTATATATATATATATATACAAAATTGGAAAAAATGACAATGTCTCTAGCCACTAAACTTTTTATAAACCAAATATTGTTGTTTTCGTGCCATAGCGCATTTTGGCGCAGGTTTTTTACTCTGCGCGCTGTGTCCCTTTTGCTCCTACTATTTTACGTGTATGTTTTTTAGCGCTCTGTGAAATGTGCTAGCGTTTAAGCTATCATCGCTGTTATCTTCCAGCGTGATTTGACTTCATACCACTGAAGAAGGAAACATTTTGAAATATTTGGTTTATAAAAAAATTTGTTGGCTAGAGACATTGTCATTTTTTCCAATTTTGTTTTGTTTGTAATGGCCAATGTTTGAAATTATCATATATATATATATATATATATATATATATATATATATATATATATATATATATATATATATATATATATATATATATATATATATATATATATATATATATATATATATATATATATATATATATATATATATATATAAATATATAAATATATAAATATATATATATATATATATATATATATATATATATATATATATATATATATATATATATATATATATATATATATATATATATATATATATATATATATATATATATATATATATATAATGTCACTGTATAAATGTAGTTGATATTAGCTGTTAAAGTTTTGTGACTTAATTCAAACCAAGTTTCGTCAGTTAAAATGTTTGTCTCAAATTTTAAAAGGATATTTATCGGTCCAATATATGTATTTACCCTATTTGAATATCAAAGAGTTTGAATTTGTTGATTGCACCTTTCAATGTGATGTGAATAGGTGAAGCCATTTTTATGTGTAAGTTGATGTTGTAGTGCAAAAGTTAGTGGAATTAAACTACGACCTTTGCACCAACCTGCAACCCATCCTACCGTTTGACAAGAAACATGAAAATGTATATAAAAGCTATCTCTTCAAGAATTATTTACTGAATCATTCTTCTCTCTCTTTATCCCTTACGCTGCCCTCTTGCTCAACTCTCCTCACGTAATTATACTTTTATATCTATATATACATTCTATATACATTCTATATACATGCTATATACATGCTATGTACATGCTATGTACATGCTATGTACATACTTCTTTATTATTTAATGTCATGTTCTCCATGTTTATCGAGGCTTGTTAAAAAAATCAAAAGTCACAACCATCTCCATATTTCTAAGCAATTTTGTATCAATTCATTCGCCATTTCTTTTCATTTCTAAGTTGAATCAATACTTCTTAAGTTGGTCTGAGCTAGTTATTCCCTTTGGCAGCTTTATTTAAGATGTAGCCTAAACATGCTTGCATGCTTACTTTTCTGTTGGGTTTAATTTTCTTCATGCTTACACCAAAGGTGGGGTATTATAGTTTTGTCTCGTGGTTGTTTTTATCTCAAAGAGCAACAAAAAATATTAAAAAATGATGCCATTAATATACTTTGAAAGAGGTTTAATTCAGAAGGGTTGGTAGAAGCAAAGGTGTTATGGAAGGAAGAACTACCAACTCATTGATATAAGAAGTTCAATCACAGTAGCCCCCCTTTGTTGATAGCCTGTAGAGGGGGAATGTATCTAACTTAAATTGAAACTTATCTTTGAATCTATCAATGTCCAACAAATTAAGCAGGGTGGATAAAACTTGAGTAAATTGAGTGAACCCCTAGGTGGAGGGGGGGGGGGGGGGGCAGCGATATACCCCTTTGATTAAACAAAGGTTATGATTGGTTCAGGCAAAGTGATACTGAAAGCAGTCAATTAATTGTAAATCAATGAAAAACTTAGCCAGTTGGTGGGTATCAGGGCTTATTTCTCCTTAAGAGAGGGGAGGGGGGATAATTTTTTGAATTGTCCTCAACAATGTGTGGGGACTATGTATTTTATTGTTCATAAATTTTAGTATACCTGAAAGTGAAGAGGGGGTAGTATACCTAAAAGTGGGGAGGGGGAGACAAGTACAATATCACAATGCAAGAACCTGTTTTACATTTTAGTAGACAAATTTATGTGTGCTTACGGGAAGAGTCATATTCAATAAGGGCTGCTGTAAATATATAGTCTAGTATATCTGTCAGCCCCTGAGATCTTTTAATTGATTCTTATCGTTAATCAGATGATAAAGTTGTTCATATACAAGTGCATAGTTAGTCACTTTTCATTGGTATTAAGCAGTTCTGGATTTCAGGGATAAGTTTGTGTATTTGCTCTTTGTTTTATGCTTAAATGATGAAATGAAGTTAAGTAGGTGCTAGAACCACAGGATGGCCCACCTGGATGGCCCACCTGGACATTAGTTTATGGTTCAGATGAAGTAAAGTAGGTGCTAGAACCACAGAATGGCCCACCTGGACATTAGTTTATGGTTTAGATGAAGTAAAGTAGGTGCTAGAACCACAGAATGGTCCACCTGGACATTAGTTTATGGTTTAGATGAAGTAAAGTAGGTGCTAGAACCACAGGATGGCCCACCTGGACATTAGTTTATGGTTCAGATGAAGTAAAGTAGGTGCTAGAACCACAGAATGGCCAACCTGGACATTAGTTTATGGTTCAGATGAAGTAAAGTAGGTGCTAGAACCACAGAATGGCCCACCTGGACATTAGTTTATGGTTTAGATGAAGTAAAGTAGGTGCTAGAACCACAGAATGGCCCACCTGGACATTAGTTTATGGTTCAGATGAAGTAAAGTAGGTGCTAGAACCACAGGATGGCCCACCTGGACATTAGTTTATGGTTCAGATGAAGTAAAGTAGGTGCTAGAACCACAGGATGGCCCACCTGGACATTAGTTTATGGTTTAGATGAAGTAAAGTAGGTGCTAGAACCACAGGATGGTCCACCTGGACATTAGTTTATGGTTCAGATGAAGTAAAGTAGGTGCTAGAACCACAGGATGGCCCACCTGGACATTAGTTTATGGTTTAGATGAAGTAAAGTAGGTGCTAGAACCACAGAATGGCCCACCTGGACATTAGTTTATGGTTTAGATGAAGTAAAGTAGGTGCTAGAACCACAGAATGGCCCACCTGGACATTAGTTTATGGTTTAGATGAAGTAAAGTAGGTGCTAGAACCACAGGATGGCCCACCTGGACATTAGTTTATGGTTCAGATGAAGTAAAGTAGGTGCTAGAACCACAGGATGGCCCACTTGACATTAGTTTATGGTTCAGATGAAATAAAGTAGGTGCTAGAACCACAGGATGGCCCACCTGGACATTAGTTTATGATTCAGATGAAGTAAAGTAGGTGCTAGAACCACAGGATGGCCCACTTGACATTAGTTTATGGTTCAGATGAAGTAAAGTAGGTGCTAGAACCACAGGATGGCCCACCTGGACATTAGTTTATGGTTCAGATGAAGTAAAGTAGGTGCTAGAACAACAGGATGGCCCACCTGGACATTAGTTTATGGTTCAGATGAAGTAAAGTAGGTGCTAGAACCACAGAATGGCCCACCTGGACATTAGTTTATGGTTTAGATGAAGTAAAGTAGGTGCTAGAACCACAGGATGGCCCACCTGGACATTAGTTTATGGTTCAGATGAAGTAAAGTAGGTGCTAGAACCACAGGATGGCCCACCTGGACATTAGTTTATGGTTCAGATGAAGTAAAGTAGGTGCTAGAACCACAGGATGGCCCACCTGGACATTAGTTTATGGTTTAGATTAAGTAAAGTAGGTGCTAGAACCACAGGATGGCCCACCTGGACATAAGTTTATGGTTCAGATGAAGTAAAGTAGGTGCTAGAACCACATGATGGCCCACCTGGACATTAGTTTATGGTTCAGATGAAGTAAAGTAGGTGCTAGAACCACAGGATGGCCCACCTGGACATTAGTTTATGGTTTAGATGAAGTAAAGTAGGTGCTAGAACCACAGGATGGCCCACCTGGACATTAGTTTATGGTTCAGATGAAGTAAAGTAGGTGCTAGAACAACAGGATGGCCCATCTGGACATTAGTTTATGGTTCAGATGAAGTAAAGTAGGTGCTAGAACCACAGGATGGCCCACCTGGACATTAGTTTATGGTTCAGATGAAGTAAAGTAGGTGCTAGAACCACAGGATGGCCCACCTGGACATTAGTTTATGGTTTAGATGAAGTAAAGTAGGTGCTAGAACCACAGGATGTCCCACCTGGACATTAGTTTATGGTTCAGATGAAGTAAAGTGGGTGCTAGAACCACAGAATGGCCCACCTGGACATTAGTTTATGGTTTAGATGAAGTAAAGTAGGTGCTAGAACCACAGGATGGCCCACCTGGACATTAGTTTATGGTTCAGATGAAGTAAAGTAGGTGCTAGAAGCACAGGATGGCCCACCTGGACATTAGTTTATGGTTCAGATGAAGTAAAGTTGGTGCTAGAACCACAGGATGGCCCACCTGGACATTAGTTTATGGTTTAGGCCCTGTCCAACATAGTCTAGTCCAGTCCAAATCACAGCTGCATTTGAATGTATATATTTGTGCTGTTTAATCCAGATTGATTAATCATTGGAATAGAGTAATCAATCGTTCAGGTAAGGGATAATGCGATCCAGAGAATTACTTTGCCCAGATAAGTCAATTGCATCTCAGTAGTCGTCATACTCGGTGTATAAAATGTTCTGATGAAATCAAGTAATACCATGCAGAAACCTATTGGTTATTTGTCATGTGTAACACCATGCAGAAACCTTTATTTGTCATGTTAGGTCTTCAATCAAATTCTTGATCAATTCATTGAGTGGGGATGTTTTGAGCCATGAAGTAGTGTAAGGTAGCAAGTGTGCTCTTAGACTTATAAGTGCATATCAAAAATTAATTGTTTAAGTAATAATTTTGACTTTGCAATTCCGGAATATTGTTATTGATTAGAGTAACAAGAAAGATTAGAGTATCAGGTTATGTTATAAAATATACATTTTCACATTCTCCTTTTGTTCCATTTCCATCACTACTGAACCATTCAATTGCAATTTGCTTCTTACTTAGCTCATATTTTGTTCTCTGCAGATCAAAATTGTGATAATTTTGTTCTTTTTGGGGGCTATGGGTATTTTTGCTTTAATTTCTCTGCAGCATCTATTAATTCATCTGTACTATTTGGGGAATTCAAAGCATAGATAGATTAACATTTAAAACAAAAGATGTTATGACTGATTCAAACACATGTAAGCAAGGACGCTGTACTTCTTGATTTCAGACAAATAATTGGTATTTGCGTTTTTTATGAGATACAGAAACCCTGATTTGTATTCTCCAGCATCACCCTTTGATGGAGAAGTTTTGTAGGGTACCGCCCCTTATTTTCCAGCATCACCCTTTGATGGAGAAGTTTTGTAGGGTACCCCCTCCCTTATTCTCCAGCATCACCCTTTGATGGAGAAGTTTTGTAGGGTACCGCTCCTTTTACACATCAAGCTACTTTTCCATTTTGTAATCTTCTGCATTTCTACTTTCCTTTAAAGTAAAATGAATTTAAATTGTCCTGTTTTTACTTTGATTGAGTCTTGTTTAAAAGTTTCTTCACCCTTTGTTTTAAAATTTGTTCAATTTTCTCTTCAATTATTTGGCAACATTTGTTGTTTTTTTTGTCTCTGTGCAGCCAGTGTGAAATATCCTTTCTTTTAGTGTTCCATATCTATTTAAAAATCTGTTTCTGATCATTTGTTTTCAAAACTGAGTAAGGGACCAGTTATTTGAGAAAATATTACAAATTGTTGGTGGACATTATTTGCCAGTATTCCTAATGGGCCTCAAGCCTGCTCTGTCTTGTTACTTTTACTGTCCCTTTTGATTGTTTTGGGGGTAAATCTGGTGATTTTCTATTACCCATAGTTTATGAATCATGGTCCCACTATGTGAGTTATGAGATAGGAAATTGTCCTTATTTCTTTGGGACATGGGTGTTGTTATCGTCAGGGTGGTACATAGACTAATGTACCCATGCCAGATGAATCCAAATAAAGGGAATATTGTCTGTAGGGGCACACAGAAAGTACCAAGTAAAACACAAATAAACCAAAGTGCATGAGTCTACCATCACTTTAACAAACTATGAAGAGACAGCGATCTATGAAGAGACAGCGATCCCTGAAGGGACAGCGGTCCCTAAAGAGACGGCGATCCCTAAAGGGACAGCAAGCCCTGAAGGGACAGCGATCCCTGAAGGGACAGCGGTCACTGAAGAGACAGCGATCCCTGAAATGACAGCGATCCCTGAAAGGACAGCGATCCCTGAAGGGACAGCGATCCCTGAAGGGACAGCGATCCCTGAAGGGACAGCGATCCCTGAAGGGACAGCGATCCCTGAAGGGACAGCGATCCCTTCTCTTGAAATCAATTCTTACAGGCCTTTTTACATGGTATTGTTTTGCGGCATGTCAGACAGCCACATAGTGCAACAGCTGTGTTAGTCATCACTCATTCCTTCTATTCCTAATAATTTCATTCATTCCTAACATCGATTTTAGCATTAAGATATTTTCACATTCTTTCTGAAATTTGACTTTAATTGTCATGTGTAGGGATGATGGTCATTGTAGATAAATGTTTTGCAATTTTTCCCCGAGTTCTCCCGAGAGATGCACATATCTGTGCTTGACGTCACACTGACCTTGGATGCAATTCTGCCATTTTTGCTGAATAGAGTCACCAGTCATAATCAAAATGTGTTTTTCTTGGCACAAAACTTTCGCTATTTAAAGAAATGTACATTTTTTCAAGAATTTGTTAAATCAATGTTGGTTATATAAGAAATTGTTTGTTGTATGGGATTATAGAATCACATAGAGACATGCAAAGATGCTGATAACCTTTGACTTGATTTTTACTTTTGACCCAATTGGTGATCTTTGACCTGGTTCTTCCCTTAACTTAAACATCTCCCTTCAACACCAACATCGTTTCTGATAAAAATACAAAGGCTGTAATTCTTTTCCAAACTAACAAAAGAGGTCAAGTCCCTCTTGGACACATGACAGACCTAGTCAAGTGCTTATTTATGCTTAAAAAAAAGCCACAGCTTTGACAAAGTTGGTGATTCTAAGAAAAAATATAACAAGTTCAAGAAAGTGATCTCAGGCCCACTTGTACAAAATGCATGCATCAAAAATTCACCTTATTTTTTATTCCCCCTCCCCCTCTCTACCTTATCATTACCTCATATTTGTCCAAGTGAGGATTTTATTCTTGTATGTTCAAAACCAAAGCTTCCACACATGCATTTTAAATCAATTTCTCAGTTGCAACCTTCATTATATAAACCAAAATGCCAACATATCCAGGATATTAATCATCAAGTATTTTATGACTGCTTTATTACATTACCACAAGTTTATGCATTTATGAATAGGGGGCATTTCTAAAGGGTCAATGAAAATAACATTTTTGAAAAGGTCAAGTCTGTTGCTGCCAGGAATATCAAAGTTAAGAGCAGATGTGTGCTTGTTTATTCATTTCAGAAATTGGTGAAAAATTGTTTTTCTGTAAATTGTGTATCACTGGTATAAGATGTTTGCATTGAATGTAATGGACAATTTTCCTGCATGACTAATTTTTTGTTTTTTGTCTAATCCTTTGTTTAGGTGGACAAGCAGCAGCGAGAAAAGAGATCATTCGCAACAAAATAAGAGCCATTGGCAAGATGGCACGAGTCTTCACTGTTCTCAGGTGAGGTCATTGTGACATGCGCAGGAAGTGTTTAAAGTTGACATGCGCAGGAAGTGTTTAAACTTGACATGCGCAGGAAGTGTTTAAACTAGACCCATAATTCTTTTTGATGAATTTTTCAAATTATGCAAAAAAAAGCACAACAAAATTGTATTGTTTGTAAATAAGAGATATTGATGGCTCTCCATGTGGCTGAATATTTCAAGAGTCTCTAGAAAATTTTGCCCCAACTTTTTGGTCTGTGACAATGACATTGTTGGATATATGTATGTCTTTGTATTTGATACACATGCTGGACTTCCTTCATGGGTGGAAAACATCTTAACTTTTCTAATCGTAATCAATTAGAGTTCTTCGCATACGAAAGAGGGCAGTATAAGAAAAACGATGGTGAAGAAAGTGTTCAAACAAATTTTTTGTTTAGTAGATCTTGAGGTGTCAAGTATCTTGTGTAGAAATAAGGCCAGAAATCGCATCACTCCTCCATATAAAGGCCTTTTACTCTCTTCCAAAAAGAACAGTCAACCGTGAAGGCTGTTTTACACCAAATAATACGTGACGAGTCAGAAAATTAGACGTAAACAAATAGACCAATAACTTCTTAATTGTTTCTAAAGCAATAATTCCTTTCATGGCTTTCAAGTGATGACTTCAAACCAGGGATTTACAATCAACTTGCCTGCCGGGCAGGGATAAATGAATTTGTGCTTTTCCTGAAAGTAAACAAGGCTGTCGTGGAATTGTTGTATACATGCAATGCAAATTTTGCTGAAACTTAAGTTGTTCATCCCGGCAGGTCAAGTAAATGACATGATATGTCCCGGATATGGATGGTTGATGGACATGATATGTCACCCCCTGCCTCAAACTTGCTAGATAGTTTTTTTGTACCAGCAGTATGGGAAATCTGTTATGGTATATTGCTTCAGTGGGCGTAAAAATGCCCTTATAATTAATTTTCATTTATCACCTGAAAAGTTACAAAATGGGGCCCCATCTACAACAACAAGAGGTCCAAATGTTTCTTTTCACTTGGGTTTTTTGGTTTCGATGCAAAAGCATCAGGAACCTATGCAGTTGTGATGGCGTGTGTGTGCGTGTATGTATGTTTGTGTGTATGTCATGACTAGTTCTTAAACGTGATATATCAAGAATGGTACATTGGATTCATGTCATATGTGGTACACAGATAGCCTGTGGTTTGTAGATGTGCCTTATTGTTTTTAATGATGATGTCATGCATATTAAATCTTGAAATGTTCATTTTAAAACAACCACATGTCTGTTTTGTTTCATGTTTAGTATAATTATGATGTTAGCTGGTGTGTACATGTTCATGATGTAAAAATGTTGAATTTCATTATGATGCATAATGGGCAGGGCTTAATATGATTTTGCTGAAAAGAGCTTGTAAACCTGGTATTTCAAGAACAGTAAACTGGAGTAATGTCATTTGAGGTACACAGATAGCCCATTGTCTGTAGACGTGCTGTATTGTTTTTTGGTGGTGATATCAAGCATATTAATGAGTGGGCGGGTTTAATGTAAAAATCTTAAAATACTCATGTTTTAGCAATCACTTTTCTGTTTTGTTTCACATTTTGTAGAATTATAATGTTAGCTAGTTTGTACGTTTTCATTTTATAGAATTAAAAAAAGCATCAAATTTGTATTAGTATGTATAGTGGGTGGGGCTAGTATGATTTTACTGAAAAGAGCTTGTAAAAATGGTAAACTGAAGTAATGTATTACATGGTACACAGATAACCCATGGTCTGCAAATATGGCCTAATGTTTGTGGTAGTGATTTCATGCATATTAGTGGGCGGGGCTTAAAGTGAAAATTTTGAAAAAGTGATAAATGAGCAACTGTATGTCCGTTTTGCATCATATTGGGCATGATAATTTTGTTGGTTGTGTACATGCTTATGTTATCAATAGGTGTCATTAATATGCATGGTGGGTGTGGCTTAACGTGAATGTGCTAAACGATGTAAACACCATAAACAATATCAGATTTATGCTATATGTGGTACACAGATGGGTCATGGTCTGTACGTATGTTCTAATGTTGTGGTAGTGATGTCACGAATGCTAATGAGTAGGTGGGACTTGCTGACGATTTCTTGAAATAGGATAAATGAGCAATCGTCGCATCATTCTTGCTTTGATGATGTTAATTATTGTGCAAATGCTAATGTTGTCAACATTTTTATTGATCTGCATGGTGGATGTGGCTTATGAATAAATATGGAACAAATATTGTATGATATGCAATTACATGTCAGTTAATACAACAAACATAATTTTAAAAAAAAAAACAAAAAAAAAACATCAGAACCACAAAACCTTTTGATTCTGGTTTTCAATTTTTTTTTTAAATTTGCTCGCCACTCCACATTTGCTCGCCGCTCCACATTTGCTCGCCGCTCCACATTTGCTAGCCGCTCCACATTTGCTCGCCGCTCCACATTTGCTCGCCGCTCCACATTTGCTCGCCGCTCCACATTTGCTCGCCGCTCCACATTTGCTCGCCACTCCACATTTGCTCGCCACTCCACATTTGCTCGCCACTCCACATTTGCTCGCCACTCCACATTTGCTAGCCACTCCTCATTTGCTAGCCACTCCACATTTGCTAGCCACTCCACATTTGCTCGCCACTCCACATTTGCTCGCCACTCCACATTTGCTCGCCACTCCACATTTGCTAGCCACTCCACATTTGCTAGCCACTCCACATTTGCTAGCCACTCCACATTTGCTAGCCACTCCACATTTGCTAGCCACTCCACATTTGCTCGCCACTCCACATTTGCTCGCCACTTTACATTTGCTCGCCACTCCACATTTGCTCGCCACTCCACATTTGCTTGCCACTCCACATTTGCTCACCACTCCACTTTTGCTGTGCAGTGGCCTTGAGTTTTTGAATCTAAAATATTCCCCAAACAATATTTAACTAAAGTGGCTGTTCCAATCAGTTTTTTGTCCAAATTTAAGAAAGAAAGTCTTGTGAATACAGGTTTTAAATATGTGTTTTGTTTTTTGGTTTGTTTCAGAGAGGAGAGTGAAAGTGTGTTGACCCTGAAGGGCCTGACCCCCACAGGTATGCTACCAGCTGGAGCCTTGTCTGGTGGAAAAACCACTCTCTTGAATGGTCAGTATTTTCACTCAAATTCTTTATTGCACCCTTTAGTTTATCACCATTGTTCACTTTTCTTGCACTGTGTGACCAGTCTCTTCAATCAAGGCCTTCAGACTGACTGGTGCTTAACCCTTAAATTCCCATGCAGTCGTGACACAACCGATTTGACATGCACTTTTAAAGAAAGAAAAAAAAATATATATATATATTACTTCGTTAAATAAATAGGTCCACAACAGTGATTCTGGTATAATTTGAAAGAGCTCGAATAGTTCAGAAAATGTACCTTTTTGATGGGGATTATGTTGAAGATTTTTGAGAGAATTTTTTTTTTTTTTTGTTGAAATAGAGAACAAAATATTTTTTGAATGCACAAATTTAATAAAAAAACGATTTTTTTTTCATTCAAAGACTTACTCGCCATATTTCTAGACCTTGCTTTTGCCTGAAAACCCGTGAGGAACTTACAAATACATCAATACATCCAATCTGGTTGAATTTTGACTGCCCCTATCATCAATATCTTTCTTTTTTTTGCAAAAGTTGTGAAAAATATCATGTTTTTTCAAAGCTTTTTTGAAACAAAAATTTGGGGAAAATCGAAGCTTCTGATCGCGATACAACTAACCTGAAATATACCAAAAGAAAGGTCAATTCATACTTTTGATTGAAATAAAAAAGAGCAACTACCCCCTCTTTGTTCATGCCTATATATAGATATAAAACTAAATCCTCACAATAGGACATACTCAATGTAGTCTAGCGGTAGTGTGTGGGATTACTGTGTGGGCGCCTATATGCAATGTAGTCTAGCGGTTAGCGTGTAGGATTACTGTGTGGGTGGCTATACGCAATGTAGTCTAGCGGTAGTGTGTAGGATTACTGTGTCGGCACCTATACACAATGTAGTCTAGCGGTAGTGTGTAGGATTACTGTGTGGGCGCCTATACGCAATGTAGTCTAGCGGTAGTGTGTAGGATTACTGTGTGGGCGCCCTGGGTTTGAATACCACATCGGATGCAGGGCTTTGTTTTTTGCCAGTAATTACAGTGGTGATTTTTTTATTATTTCTTTTCATTGTTTTTGCAAGTTTTGCTTTGAGAACAAAAATTCAGACTGGTATCATTGGAAAGGAAATGTCTCAAACAACCTAAATATGTAGAAATATCCTCCATTTTCTTAAATCACAAGAAAAAATACAAGCTCAAAATAAACGAATTGCATATTTATCCCAATATTTTCTTTATTCTGACTTTTTTTTTATTGAAAAGTTTGTTGTCTTAGCATTCACATAAACCAAACTTACAGTGATGCAAAACAAATGGAAAGTTCCGAAAATTTTTGGTTATGTTTTGGACCCCCTGGGACTTTTAAGTGTTAATGCCAATTTGATTAGCGTGAACAGATGATAGCACATGGACGGGACGCCAGTCCATCACAGTTAAACTTACCAGTAGTGCTGGTACTCATTTTACAGTTGAGTTGACGAGCAGTTGGAGTGAAGTGTCTTTCTCAAGGACACAGTGCAGCACTCACTGTGGGAATCAAACCCGGTACCTTCCGCATATGGTAATGACTCCTTGGGCCGCACCTTCATCAGGCAGTCATCATAGATGCTTCGATCGATGATTCATTCCAAGGGACTTTGGCATCAAATTATGAATTTTGTTGCCTATTTTCTTGGTCTCGTAATGTAAATAAGTTGTAACAACCTTTTTTCATATGTTTCTTCTTCCTTTGCAGCAATTACAACCCACAAAATAAGCGGCTTTCAAGAAGCCAAGGGTCTGGATAAAGTCAACGAAAGAATGCCACCCCGCCGTGATAACTCCACCCAGCAAAACAACACAGGGTCAAACACGCCCAATACATAGACCCTCAAAACGACGTACCCTAATCTTACCCAGCATTCAGTTCTTCTTCAGTGATGTCATCGAGGTCACATGACTGAACGCCAGGTGGGAGGTCAATGACCCCAGACGGATTATCTTATCACTAATTGGTGATGGATTTGTTAATCTTACACTATTAATCCTTGATGTTCTCTGTAATACGAGATCAGGATGGTCTTCGAATGATGGCCACCCGCCAAGAGGCATTGCAAGATGGTTATTACTGACTGATGTTAAAAAACATTATTGGAAATTCTATTTCACATCACAATCAAATGCATTATGGTCCAAGAATGAAATATTGTTGGAATGTTTATATACTGGTAAGTTATACCATCATAATACTCCCACAGGTGGGGAGCGGTGGTTTATCATTTGTGTGCATTGTCATATATGAAGTATACGGTAAACATGAAGAAAAAAAAAAATCTGACTTTTTATTTCCGTTTTATAGACTGTGGATTGTCGTTGATTGTACCATGTAGACATTTTTGTACCATTAAGTATAAGCATATGCATACTCTGCCTGTAATATAGTAACAAGCTGGGTTTTATCATATTTTCTGTATTTTTTTTTTTATCCTTGGATTGTTGCATCATGGGAAATGTCAGGGTAAATTTAGGAAAGGGTATTGGGGGTAAAGATAGATCTAGCATGGGTAAGGTTACTATCGTAGGTCATAATGGGTCAGTTTGATTCCTGTAGGCCTGACGGAGAATTATCCATCACTTGATTTTGTATTCTTTGTAAGTGAGAGAATTTGTTTGTAAGTAAGTTAATTATTCCTTCTAGGTATAAAGAGATATCTGGTTAAAAGTAAGCAAAACTGAGAAAAAGCGTTTTTGACAAAACAATAATTCACTTCTGAGCTATTTAAATTTTTAAGCATAATATTCCAGAAATATGAAATGTGTGTGAAGTGACAGGATTAAATCTTCTCAAATTTTAATATTGTAAAATCCTCTGTTATTATGCTTGAAAGAGAAATAGTTTATTTGAAGAATTTGTTATGATGTATATAATCAGAAATGATAAATCAAACTGGACTTTTTTTGCCAATATGGACAAAATGAAGGAGTTTCTTAATGATGTCTTAGATACATGAAGGGTTGTTAAAACTATGTCAATTCAAATTCATTTGTTCAACCAATAGGGATGTACAGGCCATATAGAAGGCTGATATGCTAACATCTGCACAGCTACAGAATGTAGACCAGTGCTTGCAAGTGGCATAAATAGGCTAGAACAAAATGACCTCCAATGCATAAATTCTATCACAACCATTACACATTCACTCAATATTAGAATGGTTAATGGGCATAAATTCTATTACACATTTACTCAATATTAGAATGGTAAATGGGCATAAATTCTATTACACATTCACTTAATATTAGAATGGTTAATGGGCATAAATTCTATCACAACCATTAGACATTCACTCAATATTAGAATGGTTAATGGCATAAATAATATCGCAACCATTACACATTCACTCAATATTGGAATGGTTCAATGATGGGCATAAATTCTATCACAACCATTAGACATTCACTCAATATTAAAATGGTTAATAGGCATAAATTATATCACAACTATTAGACATTAGAATGGTTAATGGGCATAAATTATATCACAACTATCAGACATTTGAATACTTAATGGGCATAAATTTTATCACAACCATTAGACATTCACTCAATATTAGTGGACAAATTGTACTGATCCTCAGGATCCTGTCAGGATCCTTAATATCCTGTCGGGTTTGATTTTTTGTCTTGGTCAGCTGAGGAGTGATTTGTCGATCCTTGTATGAAAGGGCTTCTATTTGCAATCAAGGACTTCAGCCAAGATTCCACATACACCTGCATCTTGTATATTGGTAAAAATAAATCATGTTCATTCGTTTATTCCACCTGATCTGAACCTCCCTTCCTTTTTTATTACCTTAATTTCTTAAGGTGAATAAGGATTCACCTTCTCTCCCTCCTTCCTCCTCTCTGTCCTAACTCAGGCACCTTAGTTTTTAACATCCTCTTGGATCATTTGATTCTAACTGTCGTGGTGCCGTTAAATATTAACAAACCAAACCAATTGTTCAGTGGGAAGGATCAAGGGGAAATTTTTTCAAAGAGAACCAAAAATTAAAGTCTCTGACTTATGAAATAAGCCACACCCACCATAGCAATGTGGTAACTAGTTGGAGGCAAACAAACCAAGCAATATCAATGCATTGACATTTAGATGTTTGCGAGGCTTGCCGCAAGCTTTGATCCATTTATGGCACTTGTCTGGATCTTTAAGAACTTTAGCAAAAGGGATAAACAAAATTCAGTTCACTAAGTGTTTTGGGAATCAGCAATCAGATTTACAGAACCTGCAGCATGCCCGTAGGCACAATTTTTGTTCACCATTTTGCCTCACTCAAGTCTGTCAGTGCAGAAATTTGTTTTGAACAGTAAGTTGTATTGACTACATAGCGTGTGCTGCCAGCTAGTTGTGCTGTACCAGTACCATGTTTGCTCCACTTAGTTACACAAATTTTGTTGCTATGCAAATTCATGCGGTGATTGTTGAAAAAGCTGCCAATCATCTAACTCAGACAGGTTAATTGTTGCCTACTTGGAAAATAGGTCAGCTGGGCTACACTTGAGGTCAAATTTGATTTACCCAGATGAATGGTTGGATCTAAACAGGAGTTAGTTACGCAATAATCAATCAATGATTGCTGAATCCAACTGTGACACCAACAGTGATGGAGAGTGACTGCTGAATCTGACTGTGACACCAACAGTGACAGAAAGTGACTGCTGAATCCGACTGTGACACCAACAGTGACGGAGTGACTGCTGAATCCAACTGTGACACCAACAGTGACGGAGAGTGACCGCTGAATTCGACTGTGACACCAACAGTGACGGTGTGACACCAACAGTGACGGAGAGTGACCGCTGAATCCGACTGTGACACCAACAGTGACTGAGAGTGACTGCTGAATCCGACTGTGACACCAACGGTGACGGAGAGTGACTGCTGAATCCGACTGTGACACCAACAGTGACAGAGAGTGACTGCTGAATCAGACTGACACCAACAGTGACGGAGAGTGACCACTGAATCAGACTGTGACACCAACAGTGACGGAGAGTGACCGCTGAATCCAACTGTGACACCAACAGTGATGGAGAGTGACCGCTGAATCCAACTGTGACACCAACAGTGACGGAGAGTGACCGCTGAATCCGACTGACACCAACGGTGACGGAGAGTGACTGCTGAATCCGACTGTGACACCAACAGTGACGGAGAGTGACCGCTGAATCCGACTGTGACACCAACAGTGACGGAGAGTGACCGCTGAATCCGACTGTGACACCAACAGTGACAGAGAGTGACTGCTGAATCCGACTGTGACACCAACAGTGACAGAGAGTGACCGCTGAATCCGACTGTGACACCAACAGTGACGGAGAGTGACTGCCGAATCCGACTGTGACACCCAAAGTGACGGAGAGTGACTGCTGAATCCGACTGTGACACCAACAGTGACGGAGAGTGACTGCTGAATCCGACTGTGACACCAACAGTGACGGAGAGTGACTGCTGAATCTGACTGTGACACTAACAGTGACGGAGAGTGACTGCTGAATCCGACTGTGACACCAACAGTGACTGCTGAATCCAACTGACACCAACAGTGACGGAGAGTGACTGCTGAATCCGACTGTGACACCAACAGTGACGGAGAGTGAATGCTGAATCCGACTGTGACACCAACAGTGACGGCGAGTGACTTTACTGTTTGTACATGGAAGAGTTGCATTCACTTTCTTGCAACTCAAGGACAAAATAACTGCAAAAACAATGTAATTTTCTTCTAATTACTGGGATCAAAACCTTCTGCTCTCCTGTAATACATAGATGTGGTTTATTACTGCTCGAATGCTTGTCATCATTGTTTCACCATCATTGAAATAATGGAGATTATTACATTTCCATTACCACAGTTTTAAAACGAGGTGCAAAATAGTGTAAAAAGGAATTCTGTAGTTGCCCAATGGTGGTTAAGTGACTGCCAGATGGAGAAAATGTACTGTGCCCAATACACAATAGATCTTGGATGTCACATGACCCACCAGAAGGTGGTCCCTGCTTTGAAAGAACTAAGTGAAAGGTTTATTATTGCATTCAAGATTAGGATCCTTTTTTGAGTTTTGTTTACTAAAGACGACAGGTGTAGATTATCAAAAGCTGTAAGGTCTCAAGATAATCTGGCATCATATTATAATACACAGTAGTATTACCAATTTGAAGAACCATCTTGTCTTCATTCTAAGCACAATGAAGAAATCTGTCGGTCATGGTGGTGTTAGGAATGTTCTTTCACCACAGTTAAAAGTTTAATTGTCAACAAGTTTGGTTTCACAGGTTTTTAATTGTACTTCCTGTCAGGATGGAAGAAATGTTCCAGGTTGGTGTTTGTAAAGATGTAATTAACTGGCTATCTAATATCGTAATTTCTTAAGGATATATAAACTCGTATATAGATTTTGTACTTGCATGTGATACGTACTATATGCATTTTATCTTTACTCCTCACAGTCTTTAGGTGGTTGTATGTTGAATTCATTGAAAACTTAAAAAAGCAAAAATTTTGCCATAGTTTTGTGAGATAGATTTATTGTGTATTCATTTGAAAGTTTGATTATCAGGTATTTTTTCTAGGATTTTTTTTTTATTTTTTTATCGAAAGGTTAAAATAAAATTAAGCAGAAATTGAATAGACTAAGTCGCTAATCTGATTTGATATTTTGTTCAAATCTGAATGCCTGTAGAGGCATATATTTCACCCACACAATGTTTTATAAAAGAAGTTTAATCGTGGAAGTGGCAAGCCTTGCCTATCCTTGATTGGATAATATTTTTTCCGAGAGAGGGTAACAGAAATTTCATATTAATGTTCAGTAATACTTTTTGACTCGATAATCAAACTTCATGCCAATTTATACAAAGTGCAGAAATATCTGCCGTATCTCTGTCTTTAGCGATTGGTAATTTGACTTCTCGTAAACCATTATTATAATAGGAAAGTTTCCAAGCTGTATTTGCCTCGTAAACATTGTTAATAGAAATGATTTGGTGTGTTTGCTTTATGCATTATTTCAGATTTTGGGGCTGTTTACTTTAAGTCAGATATTAAAGCAGTTACATAGAAGTTATAAAGCCGTACGGATTCTTTACGAAGCAGGTGCATATAATTTACTGCAAAAGAGGGGATTTTTGGTTTTAGAAAGGAATGATTAAAACCACTTGATTGTCTGGTTTACCTAAAAGCTGAAGAATTGGGAGGACCCTTTTCACACATAGTATAAGTAATACACACGTGTATTGTATTCCATGGCCTTTATATATATTTTCTATTTAAAAAAAAAAAAGGTTGATTGTGAATAAGTTTTGTTTTTCTTTTCTGTTTTTGAAATCGAAAGATCTGATAGTGATATACAAAAGATTGTAAAAGTGTATTAAAATCATTTGCAGGAGTGTATAAACATTGCTTTTTGACCTTTTAATCCCTAGAGGTCATGCAGGTCATGGCCACCATTGATATATTAGCTTTTGAAAAGTGAGAAATTCATTTATCCTAAGTTTGTAGTTTATTTTCCTTATGTTAAGATACAGTTGTGTATTTTTTGACAGAAAATTGTAGAGAAAAAAACTGATGATGCTTGCTTGCATGCTTACAATCAATCGATTCATAGATCGATTGCTATTTATCAATCAATTTTTTTGCAGAAGAAATTGTTATTATTGGAATGCTTGAGTGGCAAATGAAATAAGTGTAATAAATTTGTATAAAGTTTGTCAGAGCATTTGCGGTTGCATGGATCGGTGTGTGACAGTAGACTGTTTTACGAGGTCAGAGTGCAAAGAATAGGGTGGGAATACCCCACAGAAGGAAATTTAGATTTGGGTGACCTATGAGGCAACATACTGTGTATTTTTGGGAACCCAAATTCCCTGGTTGCACCAATGTATGTATGAACTGTTCTGAGAATTTGCCTTCTATAATCTTTGTGAAGCCTTAAGGAAATAATAATAGAAATAAAAAGATATAATTCCTGAAGATTTCTGTTGTTATTAATTGTTAATATTTAAACTGAGGACCTGGAACAAGGAGTAACCCAAGATTTATTGTCACAAATAATTTTGCAGTTTTCATGTTAATTCAAAATATGTTTTTGTCAGTAGATCCTCCAAATTGTTTATCAGTCCTCACTCATCAGTGCTGGGGAATTGATGCATTTTAATACCCTAATTATTATGTCCTCACTCATCCATGCGGAGGAATTGATGCATTTTAATACCCTAATCATTATGTCCTCACTCATCCATGCGGAGGAATTGATGCATTTTAATACCCTAATAATTATGCGGCTTCCAAGTTATTTTATTCTTTTGCTGTTATGTGTTCTCAAATGTTTTTCTCCCAAAGTTGTGTACATAGCAAGCCAACAAGTCAAATTTCCTTGATTTGAAAATCTTCCATTTAAGATTCCACAGGAGCAGCAGTTGATTTGTAGCTTGTAGAATTTAAAACGACACAAATTTCACGTCCCAATTTTGAGCAAGGGGATTAAATGAAGAATTTCTCCATAAATTTCAACGTTTTGTGTCCCGTAACCAAACATCGATCTCAAGCAAACTGCATACAAGTGTTTGCCAGCCAGGGAGATATTAATTGCCAAGTAAACAAGGGTTTGTTTTACAGGAAAAACATTACAGGTAATCAAATTTGAAGGGACTGGAAATAAAATCCCAACTTTTTAAGGATTTACCCTGAATTTTTTCTGTGTTTGAGAAAGTAGCCACTGTCTGTGTAGGATATTTGACCATTTCTCACAGCAAGAAATAAAATATATTGGAAAGAAATGGTCTGGGATGGAACACGCAGGATATATTGTGTACCACGTCTTGAAATGTTCTGGCAAACGCTGATTTAATAATTTTGATATTCATAACCAGACTGACTTGTATGCGGCGTTAGTCTTGGTTTGTATTTTTTGTGCCTTTCTTGCTTTTATGATTTGTGGTATCATTTGAAAGAGCGCCAATGCTTTTGCAGGTCCCTCCAGTTCATTCTGTTAATAAATTGATGTACACCCCTTCTCCTAGTTCCATGTATAGCTTAGTTTTATGTATAGTCAATGAGTTGGGGGAATGAGGGATGATGGGGATTTTGTGTGATTTGTAGAAGCAAATATCTCTTCAAAAGAAAACAACGTTAGAATTATTTCTCAGGTTTTATTTCTGTCTTTTGTATAGATACATCTGATCGTGTTTATGAGGTATCTGATTATGTGTCCATGTTCTCAAGTGACGTAAGCAACGTTATGGTCTCGTAGTCAAAGAATGTATAAATATTGAAGTCCGGCAAGAGCTGTAGAGGGACTTCATCAGTTTTTTTTTTTATTTAGTTTTTGAAAAGGTCTTAGCACTAAATATAAATGAGTCACTTTAGTATAAATACACTTTAGTATATATACATGATTTAGTACAAATAATGGAAAATTAAGGGAAAAAGAAATGTTATAATTTTTTCAGCTAAATTTTTTGTTTCTTTTTCTCTATAAATATTGTTTACAAGAGTTCTGGAACATTCATATGGTGTTTGAAAAGAAAGGAATCAAAATATCATTTCTTGTTGTTATTATTGTGTTGTGTTACGGATGCAATGGTGTTGTCCTGCGGTATCCAATAGAATTACTTTTACCCATTAAGTAATTCTAACCCCAAGTTCTAGATGTTCCTCCACCAGGATCCCCTCAACAGAGTATCTGATTAGAGAATATCTCCACCAGGTTCAATCTCCACCAGGGTCAATCCCCACCAGGGTCAATCCCCACCAGGGTCAATCCCCACCAGGGTCAATCCCCACCAGGGTCAATCTTCACCAGGGTCAATCCCCACCAGGGTCAATCCCCACCAGGGTCAATCCCCACCAGGGTCAATCCCCACCAGAGTCAATCCCACCAGGGTCAATCCCCACCACGGTCATTCCTCACCAGAGTCAATCCCCACCAGGGTCAATCCCCACCATGGTCAATCCCCACCATGGTCAATCCCTACCATGGTCCCCTTAATATTATTCTCACCAAAATCCCCTTCAGAGTATCCCTACCAGGATCCCCCTTCAGTATCCCCACCAGGATCCCCCTTTAGAGTATCCCCACCATGGTCCCCTTCAGTATCCCCACCAGAGTACCCTTCAGAGTATCACCACCAGGGTCCCCTTAATATTATTCTCACCAGGGTCCCCTTCAGAGTATCCCCACCAGATCTTTTTCAGAAAATCCCCACCAGGGTCCCCTTTAGAGGATCTCCACTTCAGGGTATCCCCATTAGGATCCCCTTTCATAGTATCCCCACCAGGGTCCCCTGAAGTGCTCCCACCAGGATCCCTTTCCGAGTATCCCCACCCACCAGGGTCTCTTTCAGAGTATCCACCAGGATTCCCTTCAGAGGATCCCCACCAAGGTCCCCTTCAGAGTATCGCCACCATGGTCTCCTTCAGAGTATCCCCAGCATGGTCCCCTTCAGAGTATCCCCACCATGGTCCCCTTCAGAGTATCCCCACCATGGTCCCCTTCAGAGTATCCCCACCACGGTCCCCTTCAGAGTATCCCCACCACGGTCCCCTTCAGAGTATTCCCACCATGGTCCCCTTCAGAGTATCCCACCATGGTCCCCTTCAGAGTATCCCCACCAGGGTCCCCTTCAGAGTATCTCCACCATGGTCCCCTTCAGAGTATCTCCACCATGGTCCCCTTCAGAGTATCTCCACCATGGTCCCCTTCAGAGTATCCCCACCATGGTCCCCTTCAGAGTATCCCCACCATGGTCCCCTTCAGAGTATCCCCACCATGGTCCCCTTCAGAGTATCCCCACCATGGTCCCCTTCAGAGTATCCCCACCATGGTCCCCTTCAGAGTATCCCCACCATGGTCCCCTTCAGAGTATCCCCATATGGTCCCCTTTAGAGTATCCTTACCAGTCCCTGCCCCCTCCCCCACCTTCAGTGTATCCCCACCTTTAGTGTATCCCCATTGAGGTCCCCTTCAAAGTATCCAGTATCCCCATCAGGATACCCTTCAGGTTTTTCCTAGTAGAGGCCCTTTAGAAGTGCCACCACCAGGATACCCTTCAGGTTTTCCCAGTAGAGGTCCTTTAACAGTAACCCACCAGGATACCCTTCAAGTTATACCCAGTAGGGGCCCTTTAAGAGTAACCCACCAGGATACCCTTCAGGTTTTTCCCAGTAGGGGCCCTTTAAGAGTAACCTACCAGGATACCCTTCAGGTTTTTCCCAATAGGAGCCCTTTAAGAGTAACCCACCAGGATACCCTTCAGGTTTTTTTTCCAGTAGGGGCCCTTTAAAAGTAACCCCACCAGGATACCCTTCAAGTTATACCCAGTCGGGGTCCTTTAAGAGTAGCCCCATTAACATATCCTTCAGGGAAAAACCTGAAGGGTTTCAATCAGTTGCCTGCAATGGAGGTTCCAATTGTCATCAAATTGATTATAATGTAAATATATTGTCTCCTTTGCATCATATTTTCAGTTGGTGTGCAGTAAATATAATTTCAACATATAAACCTTCCTCAAGATCAAAACCAAGACCATTTAGTCAAAACAATCCTACAAGTTTTTTAAAGCTCAATTCATGATTTTATTTATAGACTTTCAAAATAATGGTTTTCATGGAAAGAAGTATCTTAATAGATATAAGAGCCCTTTAACAGAAGTATTATAGGCATTGTTCTTAACAAAATAAAGTATATAGGAGAATAAATCTCAGTAAGTGGAAAAATTGCCCAACAACCCTTACATCCCTGGCATTTTATTTACAACACAGTAAATCTTTTTCAGATCATTTGTTTCTTAAAAACAAAAAATGCTTTGATTGTTCCAAAAAGAATCTAGCTATCACCATGGAAACCATGTTGTACAGATTAACCTCCTTGCTTATCACTGCAAGCATTTCCCAGAAAATTATAAAAAAAGCTTTTCTTTTGTTGTATCTTCTCCAGTGTCTTATAAACTACCCCCTCTAGAATGCTTCATATATTCAGGAATTCTACCAAAATTGATAAATTTGGGCAAAAAGGCAGCAGAGGTCCAAAAACAGTCATTAGTGTGATTTGCTTGTAGGTTGCTAATTTTCACACTAAATTTGGGCAAAACTGAAATAAGTTTTTAGGCAAAACTTTCTCTCTCAAGCTGATTTGTATGGCTCGCATACCTCCATGTTATTAGCAGTGTTTGATCAAATATAAACCAACCTTGAAGTGACATTTTTTCATGTCAACACCAGTGGCGTAGCCAGAGGGGGTCAGGGAGAGGGAGGGGGAATTCCCCCTAGTTACTAATTCTTACCCCCCACCCACACACACACACACAATTCCGAGTGATATATATTCGAAATAATTCCTAAATAGGTATATATGAACCACCCACACACACACACAATTCAGAGTGATATATATTCAAAATAATTCCTAAATAGGTATATATGAAACATAATTTTGGAATCCCAGGGCCCATACCTATAGGACCTCACATCAATATATACAATAATAGTATTTGGTTCTATACCAGCAAAGTTACATTGTCACTTCAAACAATAATCATATTTTTAATTCAGTGTTCTTTGATCATAAAATGGAGCAGTGCTGCATTCAACTTAGGAAAGTGGCATAAGTGTAGCGGAGGGAAAGGGTGGAGGAAACATTACCCCTACAAAAAGGGCTTCACCTTCTCAGTTGTGAAGTAAAATTGGCAAATGATTCAAATACAATTTTTTTTTTTTTGTGTGTAAAATTGAAGAAAAATTTGGTAAAATCATTAGCAATTTTGGTAAAACTATTTGAAATTTTGGCAACATTTTCCAAAATTTTGTAGATATTTTCTGAAAATTGATGAAAATTTCCAGAAAAAGAAAAAAATTCCCCGAAAATTGAACAGGATTTCCCAAAAATTGAACAAGAATTCCCAATTAAAATCAACGTTTGATGGAAACTGATGCAGTGCCATTTTTCCCACTTGTAACCAGGAAATTGTTGGCATTTTCTTCTCCCCCTTTAGGGGACTCCTCGTATGCCCCATAATTTTATACGGATTGAAAATTTTCACACTAACCTTGCCCCCCATAGAGAGGAAGGGGAGTGTTGCCCCCTAACAATTTATCCTGGCTACGCCACTGGTCAACACATTCAGTTTCGACTCTCAATTAACACAGAAGAGGAGTGTTGCCCCCTAACAATTTATCCTGGCTATGCCACTGGTCAACACATTCAGTTTCGACTCTCAATCAACACAGAAGAGGAGTGTTGCCCCCTAACAATTTATTCAAGCTACGCCACTGGTCAACACATTCAGTTTCGACTCTCAATCAACACAGAAGAGGAGTGTTGCCCCCTAACAATTTATCCAAGCTACGCCACAGGTCAACACATTCAGTTTTGACTCTCAATCAACACAGAAGCGGAGTGTTGCCCCCTAACAATTTATCCAAGCTACGCCACTGGTCAACACATTCAGTTTTGACTCTCAATCAACACAGAAGCGGAGTGTTGCCCCCTAACAATTTATCCAAGCTACGCCACTGGTCAACACATTCAGTTTTGACTCTCAATCAACACAGAAGAGGAGTGTTGCCCCCTAACAATTTATCCTGGCTACGCCACTGGTCAACACATTTAGTTTTGACTCTCAATCTACACATTAACAGCTTTCCATAGACTGTACAAAGTGTGACCACCTTGAAATGTAATTCCCTTACACTCTAAATAGTTTCCTTATTCATTACACAAACTTCCCTTCACAACTAACTTGTGTACCATGTATTTCCCGCTTCAGTTTACTCAGTGGTAGAAAGAGAGTCAAGCTTGTTTCCAAAAGGTACTGATTCCTTGCACATATCACATGTTGCGTCCTAAAACAAGACACTTTATTGATCCAGTAACAAAAGTGCTGCCAGTGTGGGAAAGAGAGAGATAACACTACCCCCTTCATCAGGAACATACAGAATGTAACAAGGAATTATAGTCACCCCATCAGGAGGGATACCTAACAAACTCTGATGACACCAGTGTGATCAAGGCTTACTGCTCCATGTTAGATTATCATCTTTTAAGATACAATGTCCTCACTTATAAACATCCAACACCACACATCACAGACCCATCCTTGCCAATACAACTAATGATCTTCTCCAGCAATGGTTGCAGTTTGTGTTACCATGATATCTTTATATTTGGGTGAGACCTGGTTGATGGAACTCTAAGTTGTCAAAGATGAGCTTTGTGGCGGCAGGTTGTTTTACCATGACATCTTTATATTTAGGTGAGACCTGGTAGATGGAACTCTGGGTTGTCAAAGATGAGCTTCCTGGTTGGTGGTGATAGATTTTTATCAGCTGTGCCATCAATGTTAAGAAAAGCAACATCATTTATTCTCCTTATTTTGAACACTTTATCAGTTTGTTGAAAAATAAAAAAGTGGACAAAAGTCTTCAGTTAAAGCATTAGTTCAGTAGTCAGAATATCTATTTTATATAAAAGAGAACTTTGAAAGAAACAAAATGGTGAACAAATATCTTATTCCGTTAAAGGAGATATTCAAGTTTAAAGCTGTCTTATCTGTATAGAAATGACTGGTGTAGTAAGTTTACCATGAAAAGTTGGCGTCTTCATCCTCACATTCTTAACAATTGTTAATGCTTTTTAAAGAAAGTTTATTTAAATTTTCACTAGTTTTTCTTTATTTTTCCTCAAACTTTCTTCAGGTGGTACATCATAAATACCCATACTAGATTCAGTTTTACTACTTTTTGACATATCCCATGGTTTTTAAGCCACAAAATGTCAAACAAAGTATGATAGAATATACAGACTTTAAGAATCTGAGACTATGACATCACAACTAGTCTGATTTCAGTCGTTTCTACACAAATGATTGCAAAATTTAAACTTAGATATCTCCTTAACAGAATAAGATTTTTGAAATGCTTTGTTTATTATATTGTTTCTTCTGAAGTCCTCTTTCATACAAGATCAACTTGCATGACCAATGAATTAATCCTTTAAATAAGATTTAAAGACAGGTAGAGCAAAAATAGCTACATTTTCTTTAAACCTATTTATTAAAAAAAAAAAAAAAAAAAAAAAAAAAAAAAAACAGGTTAAATAAGCAAAACAATTCCATCAAAATTGGATGAAAATGAAACAATTTTAGAGCTTTCTGAATTTCCCATATTTGATTGTTTATATGACTTGGTAACCTTTTATCTTCTGTGTTTTTCGATGCTCACTACAATTTCTTTGAAAAAGAACAGGCTACTGTGAGAAAAGTGTTTTCAATCTTTTCCATACCTGCATAAACACTGGAAAATAACATTCTAAATATGATTTCCTAATCCCCACCCACCCACACTGCAATACTGAAGGCTTATTTAGCAATGAAGAGAAATCTCCATGTGTCTATAGATATATGGTGCTTCGTACAATTCAATACATTTAGAAAGCACAGACTTGATATTTGATTCTGAAATATTCTTTGTATTTTATCTTTGCTGTCATCTGTCTTCAAATTACCAAAGTAATTTCTGTATAGCTGGAAATGTCAGTTTCAAAACTTGATAAGTTGACTCAAGTAAAAAACAATAACAAATTGAACAAATTATATTTCTTTTGCTGCTTTGTAATGATCAATTTTGTCTGACAGCATTTTATGTTTGACTGTTCTAATGTGAGATTATAGACAAGATTTCAAAAGAGGGAAATTGGAAAAGAAAGAAAAAACAGCAAATGTTGCTTCAAGTCTCTCAATATTACCGTCTGTTCCAAATAAATATTTCCACCATTTCCTTTAATGTTTTATTAAAGCCCTTCCACTTCAAAAGAATGGAAGAAACTGGCACTAATGATGCAAGTGAATGAGAAAGCAATACAGAATAAAACAGCATTTTAGCAAAGGATACAACTTGATTCATGTAAAAGCAATTAAATAATCAAAAGAAAATGATTTTTTTTCTTGTACTGAAAAGGTGGGTTTTTAAACTATCACTTTTGTTTGACAAATGTTTCATGTTTGACTGTTCTAATGTTTGACTGTTCTAATGTTTGCCTGTTCTAATGTTTGCCTGTTCTAATTTTTGACTGTTCTAATGTTGAACTATTCTAATGTTTGCCTGTTCTAATGTTTGACTCTTCTAATGTTTGCCTGTTCTAATTTTTGACTGTTCTAATGTTTGACTGTTTCAATGTTTGACTGTTCTAATGTTTGACTGTTTTAATGTTTGACTGTTCTAATGTTTGACTCTTCTAATGTTTGACTGTTCTAATGTTCAACAAACGTTTCATGTTTGACTGTTTTAATGTTTGACTGTTTTAATGTTTGACTGTTTTAATGTTTGACTGTTCTAATGTTTGACTGTTCTAATGTTGAACTATTCTAATGTTGAACTGTTCTAATGTTGAACTATTCTAATGTTTGCCTGTTCTAATGTTTGACTCTTCTAATGTTTGCCTGTTCTAATTTTTGACTGTTCTAATGTTTGACTGTTTCAATGTTTGACTGTTCTAATGTTTGACTGTTTTAATGTTTGACTGTTTTAATGTTTGACTGTTCTAATGTTTGACTGTTCTAATGTTTGACTGTTCTAATGTTCAACAAACGTTTCATGTTTGACTGTTTTAATGTTTGACTGTTTTAATGTTTGACTGTTTTAATGTTTGACTGTTCTAATGTTTGACTGTTCTAATGTTTAAATGTTCTAATGTGTGACTGTTCTTATGCTTGACTGTTCTAATGTCCGACTGTTCTAATGTTTGACTGTTCTAATGTTTTACTGTTCTGTTTGATTGTTCTAATTTTTTTACTGTTTTGTTTGACTGTTCTAGTATTGAATTTCACCAAAGAAGAGATTGCAAAAGAGATAACAAAGTCCCAATCAGGGTAGAAAATTGGAGAGAAAAAATTAAATAAAGAAAATGTTGCATCCACATATCTACAGTATTGAACAATAATGGTGGGGTCTCTCAATATCACCATCTGTTTCTAGTTCAAAAAATAATACTTTTCCACCATTTTCCTTAATATTCCCCCCCCCCCCACCTCCTCAAAAACCCCAAATATAAACATAAGAACCGAGCAGTGCTTGACAAATCAATACAAACTAAGTGTTGCACTGCAGAAAAGGATATTTGTGGAGGATCTTAAACATTCCGGTTCCAACGTTCATTGGTATGCCCATGATGATGCATTCACTGACACCTGAAAGACAAAATGGATGCTTGGATTAGAAGGATTTAGGTACCAAAAAATAGTCTAAGATTTGGTCCAAAAATTTTACATTGATATATAGAAAGAAGAAAATCTCTTAAGTTGAAAACTTGGCCTTCTAATAAACTTGATGAAAGAATAATGGATACAATGTTTGTTTGGTAAAGTTTAATGTCACCGGAGAGATTAGATTGCGCCCGAGAGGTTTAGATTGCACCAGAGAGTTTAAATTGCACCCAAGAGGTTAGACTGCGCTTGAGAGGTTAGATTGCGCCCAAGAGGTTAGATTGCACCGAGAGGTTAGATTGCGCCCGAGAGGTTAAATTGCGCCCGAGAGATTAGATTGCGCCTGAGAGGTTAGATTGCGCCCGAGTGGTCAGATTGCGCCCGAGTGGTCAAATTGCACCCGAGAGGTCAGATTACGCCTGAGAGGTTAGATTATGTCAGAGATGAAAAAGAAAATGAAGAAGTCGGGTAGAGTGCAGTAGGTAGGTATAAGTTTGGAGAAGGTTAGGGTAAGTAAGTTAGATATAAGAATAGCAGCAGGAATGGTGTAGGAAGAAGTTTTTGCGGAAGAGCTCGGCAATGGAGTTGAAGGGATTGAGGGAAGCTTTGGGGTTGGTTAAGAGTAGGCAGTCAATGAGGATGTGTTTGACTGTAAGGGGCCTGTAACAGGGAGGTGGGGGGCAGTCGGTAAGGAATGTGTGAGGTGGGTGTGACCTATTCTGAGGCGAGTGATGTAGACTTGGTATTTAGTAGAGAGGTTATTATTATTATTATTATTATTATTATTGTTATTATTATTATCTTTAATCAATTATATCTATATAGCACTTATACTGAAAGAAAGCTATAAGTGCATTAACATATGCAAAAAAGTAATACAAATTAACAAATTGATAAAGAAGATAAAATATATGATAGTAAAACATTACTTAACTATAAAACAAAAACAAAGATTTAAATTGTTACAATAGATTGCACCTACAACATACTGTAAGGAATAAAAATAAAATAAATTAAAGGTTCAAATATAAAAGAATAAAGATAAAATAATCAAATGCAGAATAAAGGTCCAGAATTAAAAGATATAAAATGATAAGTAAACACTAAAAGGTCAAGAGGCATATAAGTATAACAGAGGTCATTTTGAAGTGTTGTTTAAAAAAATATGTTTTCAAATCATGTTTAAAAAAACAGATCCAAAAGGTTTTGTGGTTTTTTTTTTTAATGCTGATTGATTTTGTATTAACGATTATGTCATTGCATATCATGAAATATTTGAGATATCGTGTTTACAAGCTCTTTCAGCAGAATCATATTAACCCTTAAATGCCGTAACGACATGATTTTTGTCAATTTGGAAGTGGAATTTTCAATAAATAATTTCGGAACCATACCAAACTGATATGAAGGTAATCTGTATATCATTTGAAAAGGCTCCTTTGATTCTTTTATATTCCAACCGTTTTTGATGAGAGTCATATTGAGCTTTTCAGAGTAAAATAAAAGCCAAACATGAGTAATTTTCATAATTATTTTTACCGCAATTTTTCAAAAATTGATCAATATTCAGGATGAACTTAACAAAAAATAAAGCTTTAACTTTATTTTTGGTGAAAGTCATTCATGAATATCAAATACTGCAATTTTAATAAAATTTCGCCAAAACCCATCTCAAATTTTTGGGCATTTTACAACTGTTTATATACCATTTTTGGTTATTTTGAAGCAACATTTTCAAAAAATCGAGTTCTTGAATGGAAAATCAGAATGAAATGTTTTTTCTGCCATCTGATAGACTTTGAAGCCAGCTTTCAAATGAGCTACAATGCTATGTTGATGCATAGCCCCCTCACAAAAAAAAAAATACCATTGCAACTTTGCGAAGATACGCAACTTTGCGAAGATACGCAACTTTGCGAAGATTTGGTTGACGGAAAGACTTTCCGCAAAGACACATTTTTTTACTAAAATCATGTAAAAATGTAAATGATGATCTACATGTAGGACATATGATAAAACAGCTTGAAAGACGTGAATACGGCAGGAGGCAGTCTCAGGTAAAGGTAAACCAGTAGGTTTTATATTCTTTTCAGGCCTGTTGACTAGTATGTGTAAATCCCCTATACCTGTTGCGCGAAACTATGACCATATATACACAGCATTTCAAACATTTCTACAGTAAATAATAAAGTATATTTTACTTATTTTACAAATAAATCGACCATCTTGGGTGAGAATATATGTACTTTTTAGAATGAAAAGTTTATCTGGGTCATGAAACTTCTTTTTAAGAGAAAATGAGTCAAAGTTGGGATAATATTCGCGTTTTCCCAACCATGAAATTATTCTCATATCTTATTTCATCCCTTATTTCGAGATAATTTGCATATTAATTAGTATGCAAAATATAATGAACAACCTTATGATTATCATACAATTGATTTTCAACATTTTCAAGAACTCACAAACAAGAAAACTTCATTTTCAGGTTACAGCTTTCCCACATTATTGCAAAAATTGATAATAGCCGGTCATGATATAGGTCAAAATGTGGCATTATGAACTAATTTGCATATTCTAATTGTTCCTACTTCCAAAAAAATCGCGAGTGGTTTCATTGAAAAGAACATATATAAATTTTTGTCATAATGTTGTAAATCGCACCAAACTTTTTCAAAAAATTTAAAATATGCAAGCATTTTGCAAAATCTTTAAAGAGGCAATCTCGTCTCAGTTATATTCGTAAAATTGTGATATTCATACCTTTATGTTACATACGGATGTGGATCGTTTCTAATTAAGTACATACTGTACGAATTGTGTGTATGAACAGTGTGCATGGTCACTTCGGCGGCAGGTATTGATTGGTTGTCGTTATTTGTGTAAGACCAATCAGAGACGCTGACTTTTATTGTGTATCACTGCTTATGTGAACACGACATCTTAAGATTTCCAAAATTAAAAAATATGCAGAAATTCAATCTATGTCATGAAGAACCAATTTCAAAACTGTGAACAATATCTGCGCCGGAATGACAAATCATTTAATACACTTTTTGGAATTTTCTTCTGGTATCTATTGAGACTGATTTGTAGCCAAATATCCTTTCAAAACTGAGATGTTTATATCACTTTCACTTAACTAAAATAATCAAGAATATTTCATAACCTTAAACGATGCCGAATTTTCACGTGACCTGCCGAAAACGTTTTTTTATTTTCAGAATTTACAGAATTCAAAAATATTAAAAGATGCACAATTGTCACATAATGGCAACACATAAAGACCTGCAAAAAAAGTCAACACTATTAATCAATCTATTATTTCTTCATATATTCAGCATTTAATTTGATTAGCCTTGAGCTGCCAAAGACCTATCGCAGGATAAATAGGCCTATGGATATTGTGGGATCAACATGTATCTTCACATGTCACTTCAAGATGTATCTTCACATGTCACCTCCCGGCCAATTCATACAGGTGGATTGCATGGCTACATTTCGTCGTTGTCTCTCATGCGTTAAGCCCATGCAACTTTTTTTGACACAAACTGAATTCAACTAACCATTCCTGCATCCTATGATTCCTGGACATGGCGCGATCTTTAGTTTTCAAACCTCTTTCTGCCCATACTTGACATTCCCCACCCCACCCTCTAGTATTAGAAAAAAGATAGAATCACCCCCCTCTATCTCCCATAGTCTCCGCCCCTACAACTTCCAGCAACACACCAATCGCCTGCAATCATGCTCCACGCGGCCAGGCGTGGTCCTCATCCCATTACGTCGCCCCCGCCCCCACTCCAATGGACAGGCAATAGCAGTCCTAATCGCATATCCCCCGTACTGAGGCGCATGTACAACATTCGGTCTGGCGTGAACAAACCCTTATTTCTGACACTTTGCTCTGTGCATTAATATTCACGCAAACAGCACTGTAGTACTATTACACAAACTTACTACAAACAAGCCAACATGCCCGCCCAACGAGCGAAGCTCAGAATGAATGATACTGGAATACCCATGAAAAGGAATGTGATCTTTATAAAACTTTTCTTCATCTTAACAACCCTCTAATTAACCCTCTTACCCCTTTTAATCCTGTAAAGGGATCATAATGTATAGGTTAGTTTTCCAACCGAATTTGTAAAGTCCATATAACGCAATCAAGAAAGCAAGAAACTAGTTATGTCCCCATTAAAACCTGTGGTACAAGTGACCAGTTTGGGATACTTTTTATACCAGAACACGAAAGATTGGTATTTTGTGATACCCATACATACATACACATACACACCTAAATACATACACACGCCAACATGGGTTCCTTATGCTATTACTATTGAAACCAAAAAGGGAGGTATGGCATGTGTAATAGGAGCTGGTTCATGGGTTGAATGGAAGGCTGACTGTTGTGGAGTTTGTTATGTGTGTGAATGTCACAATTTGATTGCCAGCAGTGATGGACACGAGTACAAACTAGTTTGTCAGTTTATTAAAGATTAATGGTGGGGTTAGGGTGTTTATACACGCACTATGCAAAGGACTTTGGCATGAGTGGAATGGCCTGACTTTAGGAGGGGCATGAATGGAATCGCCCGACTTTAGGAGGACCATTCGTGAGTTCAAGGTTCTTTGAACAATGCATTAAGTGTGTATATATACACGATGCCAAAACATTTATCTTTTTATAAAACTTATGTGTTAAGATTGTTTGAAATGCATGAAAAACAACTAAAAAGACTGGAAAACTACAACGGTTTATATGTATTTTTTTTTCTCACTTTATTAAAACATTCACCTGTTCTTAAAATGGAATAAACCATATAACCAAGGTCATGTATTACCAGGATTTAATGCACGGGTCATGACAATGTAAATACTCCATAGAAATTCTATAAATTGCAGATTATTAAATTATTAAATGGCAGACTTTTGGGAGAATGTGAAAAAATACAAGATTGATATTCCAGATTTTAATAATTCACTTTAGATTTGAAATAGAACCCTGAAATAAAGTTTTCTTGATGGAAAATGGCAGAATTATTCTTAGTGTGCACTTTCATCAGGCAGTCAGTCAGCAACCAACAACTTACATGTACTTATTTTGGGTAAGAACTCATGAGTGGTAAAATTCAGGCACTTCTGTTTGTAAAGCAATATTAAATGTCATGTGCCTGAATAGATTCTGCTACTTTCAACATTCCCCAATATAAAGGAACCTTCTGTCCAAGTTGACTCCCCTCCCATAGTGATGGTCACATCCCTACACCCACCATAAAAGCCACAACTGATAGATCACTTCATGCTACAGTATGTGCATTACTTTACATCCTGAAAACATCTTCATGCACTGTATATTCAAACTTCATTCATTAAATGAAAGTAGTAATTTGAGAATGTCAAATCTCACCACAAATGGCATCTTTTTGTCCAAAGTAAGCTGCATCAAACAGATGATCTGCAGTCTTCTCAAACTGAAAGAAGAAATGAAATAAGATTACTGTCAACATATCTGCATTTTAAGATTAGTCAACATATCTGCATTTTAAGATTACTGTCAACATATCTGCATTTTAAGATTAGTCAACATATCTGCATTTTAAGATTACTGTTAACATATCTGCATTTTAGGATTACTGTCAACATATCTGCATTTTAAGATTACTGTCAACATATCTGCATTTTAAGATTACTGTCAACATATCTGCATTTTAAGATTACTGTCAACATATCTGCATTTTAAGATTACTGTCAACATATCTGCATTTTAAGATTACTGTCAACATATCTGCATTTTAAGATTACTGTCAACATATCTGCATTTTAAGATTACTGTCAACATATCTGCATTTTAAGATTACTGTCAACATATCTGCATTTTAGGATTACTGTCAACATATCTGCATTTTAAGATGACTGTCAACATATCTGCATTTTAAGATTACTGTCAACATATCTGCATTTTAAGATTACTGTCAACATATCTGCACTTTAAGATTACTGTCAACATATCTGCATTTTAAGATTACTGTCAACATATCTGCATTTTAAGATTACTGTCAACATATCTGCACTTTAAGATTACTGTCAACATATCTGCACTTTAAGATTACTGTCAACATATCTGCATTTTAAGATTACTGTCAACATATCTGCACTTTAAGATTACTGTCAACATATCTGCCTTTTAAGATTACTGTCAACAAATCTGCATTTTAGGATTACTGTCAACATATCTGCATTTTAAGATTACTGTCAACATATCTGCATTTTAAGATTACTGTTAACCTATCTGCATTTTAGGATTACTGTCAACATATCTGCATTTTAAGATTACTGTCAACATATCTGCCTTTTAAGATTACTGTCAACAAATCTGCATTTTAGGATTACTGTCAACATATCTGCATTTTAAGATTACTGTCAACAAATCTGCATCTTAAGATTAGTGTCAACATATCTGCATTTTAAAATTACTGTCAACATATCTGCATTTTAAGATTACTGTCAACATATCTGCATTTTAAGATTACTGTCAACATATCTGCATTTTAAGATTACTGTCAACATATCTGCATTTTAAGATTACTGTTAACATATCTGCACTTTAAGATTACTGTCAACATATCTGCGTTTTAAGATTACTGTCAACATATCTGCATTTTAAGATTACTGTCAACATATCTGCACTTTAAGATTACTGTCAACCTATCTGCATTTTAAGATTACTGTCAACATATCTGCATTTTAAGATTACTGTTAACCTATCTGCATTTTAGGATTACTGTCAACATATCTGCATTTTAAGATTACTGTCAACATATCTGCCTTTTAAGATTACTGTCAACAAATCTGCATTTTAAGATTACTGTCAACATATCTGCGTTTTAAGATTACTGTCAACATATCTGCATGTTAAGATTACTGTCAACATATCTGCATTTTAAGATTACTGTCGACATATCTGCATTTTAAGATTACTGTCAACATATCTGCATTTTAAGATTACCGTCAACATATCTGCACTTTAAGATTACTGTTAACATATCTGCATTTTAAGATTACTGTTAACATATCTGCATTTTAAGATTACTGTCAACATATCTGCATTTTAAGATTACTGTTAACATATCTGCATTTTAAGATTACTGTCAACATATCTGCACTTTAAGATTACTGTCAACATATCTGCACTTTAAGATTACTGTTAACATATCTGCATTTTAAGATTACCGTCAACATATCTGCACTTTAAGATTACTGTTAACATATCTGCATTTTAAGATTACTGTTAACATATCTGCATTTTAAGATTACTGTCAACATATCTGCACTTTAAGATTACTGTCAACATATCTGCACTTTAAGATTACTGTTAACATATCTGCATTTTAAGATTACTGTTAACATATCTGCACTTTAAGATTACTGTCAACATATCTGCATTTTAAGATTACTGTTAACATATCTGCATTTTAAGATTACTGTCAACATATCTGCACTTTAAGATTACTGTCGACATATCTGCATTTTAAGATTACTGTTAACATATCTGCATTTTAAGATTACTGTTAACATATCTGTATTTTAAGATTACTGTCAACATATCTGCATTTTAAGATTACTGTCAACATATCTGCATTTTAAGATTACTGTCAACATATCTGCACTTTAAGATTACTGTCAACCTATCTGCATTTTAAGATTACTGTCAACATATCTGCATTTTAAGATTACTGTCAATATATCTGCGTTTTAAGATTACTGTCAACATATCTGCATTTTTGTTGATCATTTCTTTAAAATATCCTATATGCATTGTCAAATGTCACAACAATTTTTTTACTCCTGCAAGAACCTCCACTTCTGCAGGTGTGACATTAAGACCAGGCTAGAAGCAATTAATGAAACTACCACAAAAAACTTGGTATCCATCACTAACTATTTATCATCTGTAAACATAGTGGAACTAAATCCCATTGAATCTGACTGATATATTTCACTATCTCACTACAGATTACCTAAGTGAATAAAATATTGAATCTGACTTATATATTTCACTATCTCACTACAGATTACCTAAGTAAATAAAATATTGAATCTGACTGATATATTTCACTATCTCACTACAGATTACCTAAGTGAATAAAATATTGAATCTGACTGATATATTTCACTATCTCACTACAGATTACCTAAGTGAATAAAATATTGAATCTGACTGATATATTTCACTATCTCACTACAGATTACCTAGGTGAATCAAATAATATAATTATTTATGATCAAAAGAAATGATGATCAAATAGATTGTATTTAAAGCAAACTTACCGAAGCCAGCATAAGGACACTTTCTTTCATTTTGGCAAGGCCAAACCTTGTGATGCCAAGAACTTCACCCTAAAATTAAAAACGAAATATTTTCATGCTCAAGTTTGGCATCTCATGGTTGAAAGTATCAAATCTTTGACCATAGATGACCTCTGACAGAGAGTGTACCTGTAGTGGAATAGCATCCTGCCCAACACAATGCAGACACTAACATTCCACCAGCATCACAACCCCATGGTGAGCATCACAACCCTCATGGTGAGCATCACAACCCCCATGGTGAGCATCACAACCCCCATGGTGAGCATCACAACCCCCATGGTGAGCATCACAATCCCCATGGTGAGCATCACAACCCTCATGGTGAGCATCACAACCCCCATGGTGAGCATCACAACCCCCATGGTGAGCATCACAACCCCCATGGTGAGCATCACAACCCCCATGGTAAGCATCACAACCCCCATGGTGAGCATCACAACCCCCATGGTGAGCATCACAACCCCCATGGTGAGCATCACAACCCCCATGGTGAGCATCACAACCCCATGGTGAGCATGTTACAGACCTTACTTATTGAGAGGCTCACATCAATTCTCCAATATAGCACCAAGTCCATTTTCTCCTTTCAAAATAACTTTTCCCTTAATTTTTTGATACATTCTTACATTCAAATAGAATTAAACTTTTCTACAGAATCTTTAGAAACCTTATTTCCAATCACACAAAAAACAAATGCAAAAACTACATAAGCATTTAAAATGATTAAAATAGCCTTTTTTCAGATATAGTATTCTATCAAAGCCTTTAATTATTATTCAAATGATAACAATGACATTAGTTCTAATTTTCCACTTCAGAACTCATTTAAACATTTGACTTCTTGCCTGTAAAAAGTTTGTTGCAAGATACTCTAATACAGAATTGATGCAAGGTTCCGTCTCATCTGAACTGAATGACTTTTAAAGTTAAAATGACAATGCAATGTCTAAACGGAGCATGAGTCAGCATTATATGTATGTATCTTGCTGGGCAAAAACAAAAGTTCTTATCAATTTGTAACCTTTGACTCTTTCTTACCTTGTAGCACATAAGGTCAGCCAATAACATCACATGCCTGTGATCAATGCTCATTCCGTGGCTCTTCATCGTGTACTCGATTTCTTCCATAATTGTACGTCTAGGAATAACAAATATTCATGCATAGCATAACCAGTATTCATGCATTGCCAAACTCGATTTCTTCCATAATTGTACGTCTAGAAATAATAAATATCCATGCATTGCATAACCAGTAACAATACGAGCCACAACCAACTCACACATACATCTTAAACAAACATATGTACTGGGGCAAGAATAAGCTCAGCCTATTTGTATTACTAGCTTATTGGTGCTGTTTTCATTCATTCAAATGTTTTAGTTCAAGTAAAAGCTCATCTCTATTTATTGTAGTCCTCTCCTGTACTGAGTGTTAATGTAAACTACAGTGCACTCTGTGTTGGCTGTTTATTCGCTTGTGAAGATCACGGGGAAGATCTTTTCCCATCTAGGTTACGGTGACATGTCGTCTGATAGCTATCGATCTGCAGGACCTGAAACAGTTCAGACACCAGTATGTTTGGGTCTGTGGGAGCCTTTGAAACAAGCTCCTTTCTTCTCTTACATTTCTCTTGGCAGCTTTGTGTCTGTTAACCTCAAAGCTGCTTGTTGCGTTATAGATCTTACTTCTCCATGTCTGTCTGTTTGCTGCAAGTTGCTCCCACGCTTTGTGATCGATGCCAGCCTGACTAAGTCTGTCTGTTTGCTGCAACTTGCTCCCACGCTTTGTGATCGATGCCAGCCTGACTAAGTCTGTCTGTTTGCTGCAAGTTACTCCCACGCTGTGTGATCGATACCAGCCTGACTAAGTCTGTCTGTTTGCTGCAAGTTGCTCCCATGCTCTGTGATCGATTGCCAGCCTGACTAAGTCTGTCTGTTTGCTGCAAGTTGCTCCCACGCTCTGTGATCGATACCAGCCTGACTAAGTCTGTCTGTTTAATGCAAGTTGCTCCCACGCCCTGTGATCGATGCCAGCCTGACTTAGTTGGCACTTCAGCTGATCCTTGAATCACTTGCAGGGGGCACCTCTGTTCTATATGCTTGCCATGTCGTAAGTCACCATAAAGCCTGCTTTAGGCATCCTAGATTCATTCATGAGTGAGACGTGGCCTGCCCATTTGAGCTGTCTGGACATCAGCCAACATTTATTTGAGCTAAAGATCATTCTATTCTGTAGATAGACCACCTGTACAGTTTGGCCAACAATCCCCACCAAAACGTATCACTTCTAGTGCTGTTGATTTGCAATTAATTCACTAAACAATTAATCGCCAAAATTTGCAAGCCTTTAGTGATTAATCGCAACCAAGCTTCACCCAAAACTCAGTAAAAAATTATGTGCAACTGGTACAGTTCACGCACACAAAAAAACCATGCACTTTCGGACCAAAAATAGACCAAGAATCTCACCAAATGCAAATTGAATGCCTTATGATTACCCGTTAGGCTGATAAAACTAGTTTAATATAAAGATCCTGGGTTTGAATGACATTCAAACCGGCGTAGAAATAAAATATTTAACAAGAAATGTTGCCGATTTCTGACAGTCTGAAGTTCCATTTGCTGTCACAAAATAATTTGCGTACATCGACCGTACCCCAGTACAGTATTGACTAAGGCCTGTAAGATGGAACTTCCCTACGGTAAACCAATTTTTAGTTCTTAAAATGCACCAACAATTTTGAATTTAAGAAGTAGAAGGCCATAAACATGTCTTCGAAAGATCTAAACGATCGATAATCAAGAAAATGAAGAAATATGCCTGATTTTTAATACCTTTTTCATGCATTTAAAGCATAGGGAGGTTTGTTTTCAGTTTATAGCTCAAATCTTTTAGGTGATTTTTAAGTATTTTACAATATTTTTCAGTGGTGGTAATTGTTACTGTACACTCGGCCACCCATATAGTATTTTTTCGATTAATCGTTTAAAAGTTTTATTAAACATTTTTGAAGAGTTCTGAGCAATTAATCGCTAATCATTAACAGCACTAATCACTTCTTGCTTGAGCAGCATAGAAGCCACATAACACATTATCTCTGTGTTATTGAAAATGAGCTGCGTGAATGCATAGCCTCGTTTCATTCTTAAATGGTAAACAAAGCAATTACCTGGCTGCTTCTATGCCCAGCGTCTTCTCCATTTCAAATGTGTTATTGGATGTAGAGTGCTTTGCCTTGATGCCTCGGGTAGCGATCACATTTCGGAGATTGTCCCCTCCACCAGCAGCTTGTACTTTTCCTTACCCCCTTTATCATCAATGTGAATCACTGCCCTATTGACCGTGGGTATGCCCTGAGAGGTCAAATTCATTCATCATAAATTACTTATGCAAATACTTAATGACATCATAAATGAGTTTGCTGCATTATATATTGTGTAATGTTCATTCTCTTTCTTATGAGTAGATCTACATGGTGGCACATAAGCTCAAATTTCCAAAAAGTTAAAAATTTGCACAACAGAAAATTTAGTTAATTGGATTGTTTTGGCAATCCTCATAAAAGCCATCTTGGGAAAAGATATCACAATATTTTGGAAGAAACGAATCTTTAATTTAGGCCTATCATTTATCAAAATTTGTTTTCCACAATTATTTTAATTACTTCTTAAAATTTCTGAAGATTTTCCTTAAATTATATAAAGGTTTTCCACAAAATATCCGACTTTTGCTTCAAAGTATCTAATTTTTTCCTCAAAATATCTGTTTTCCTCAAAATATTAAGTTTTCCCTCAAAACTTCCAAATTTTCCTTTAATCTTTTTTTTTGTGTTTCAATATTTAAAACATCATAATCGACCCATGTTTTCGCATTTTGAATTACAAGATTAAAAAGATTTTCACGTATAGTTTCATGGCAGCATCATTGAAGTGGCATTCAGCAGCATTTCATCAAACTGAATAACTAAAAAATTTCTTTCTGCATTATCTTAAGTTTTCTTGGGAATTCCAACTTATGCTATTGCAAATTCATCAATGTGTTCTTACAAATGAATCCAACACATGTTAACCATTATTACGTTTGTTCTGAATCATTGATAATTTGCACTTTCAAATCAATTCTTTTTCATATGACCCTGAGCTCACACAATGTTATAAGAAAGGCTGAAGACTGCTTCACATTGTACTTTCCACTTTGGCTACACAGCATCTAAAGAGGCATCATTTTGAATCCACTCAACCCACTAGAATGGTTTCTTTAAACTTTCTTTTTACCTTTTCTTTTACCAGAAACATCTAGCTCACATTTCTAAAGTCACCTTCTTGCTTCTCTAATTTGTACTGTAAGTTACAATGTTAACAATGAAAAATATAATTAAATTCAACACAATTTTTCAAGATATTGAAGTCCTGTTTCAGAGAAAATTCTTTTCCCATTTGTCCCTTCAACTTAAGAAAATACCCTCTTATCAAATAAAGTCACTCATTAGCAGCACATACTATACAAATCTTGACAATGGTTAAAGAAGTGCAGTTAACATTACCTTAATGACGACATCAGGTAAGGTTTGCTTCAGGAACTGCAATGTATAGTACAATGAACTCTTAGCGCTCTCTTGGGGGTGGACTGTGATCAAGTTATCAGCGTGGATTTTCAGGTCCTGTGAAAATGAATGAATCAAGTTTTTTTATTTGATGTATGGTCTATGCACAATTGAAAGAGACAATAACTCACTGGTGAAAGTCAGTTTTGAAAAATATGAAATAGCAAATTCAGTTAAAAATTGGGCAATGTACAACTTTTAAATTTCAGGCGATAATATGCAAAATGTTAGGAAAATTTGTGACATGTGAATGGGCAGATCTCTATATTGTTGTGTAAATGGGCAGATCTCTATATCTGCATGTGAATGGGCACATCTCTACATCTTTGTGTGAATAGGCAGATTTCTATATCTTCATGTGAAGGGCAGATCTCTATATATTTGTTATGAATGGGGAGATCTCTATATCTTCGTGTGAATGGGCAGATTTCTATATCTCCATGTGAAGGGTAGATTTCCATCTTTGTGTGAATGGGCAGAACTCTATACCTTCATGTAAATGGGCAGATATCTATATCTTTACGTAAATGGGCAGATATCTATCTTTGTGTAATTGGACGAATCTCTATATCTTCATGTGAATGACAGATCTCTATATCTTTGTGTGAATGGGCAGATCTCTATATCTTTGTGTGAATGGGCAGATCTCTATATCTTTGTGTGAATAGGCAGATCTCTTTATCTTTGTGTGAATGGACAGATCTCTTTATCTTCATGTGAATGACAGATCTCTATATCTTTGTGTAAATGGGCAGATATCTATATCTTTATGTAAATGGGCAGATATCTATCTTTGTGTAATTGGACGAATCTCTATATCTTCATGTGAATGACAGATCTCTATATCTTTGTGTGAATGGGCAGATCTCTATATCTTTGTGTGAATAGGAAGATCTCTTTATCTTTGTGTGAATAGGCAGATCTCTATACCTTCATGTAAATGGGCAGATATCTATATCTTTGTGAATGGACAGATCTCTTTATCTTTGTGTGAATGGGCAGATCTCTGTATCTTTGTGTGAATGACAGATCTCTATATCTTTGTGTAAATGGACAGATCTCTATATCTTTGTGTGAATGGGCAGATCTCTTTATCTTTGTGTGAATGGGCAGATCTCTATACCTTTGTGTGAATAGGAAGATCTCTATATCTTTGTGTGAATGGACAGATCTCTGTATCTTTGTGTGAATAGGCAGATCTCTGTATCTTTGTGTGAATGGACAGATCTCTTTATCTTTGTGTGAATGGGCAGATCTCTATATCTTCATGTGAATGACAGATCTCTATATCTTTGTGTAAATGGACAGATCTCTATATCTTTGTGTGAATGGGCAGATCTCTTTATCTTTGTGTGAATGGGCAGATCTCTATACCTTTGTGTGAATAGGAAGATCTCTATATCTTTGTGTGAATGGACAGATCTCTGTATCTTTGTGTGAATAGGCAGATCTCTGTATCTTTGTGTGAATGGGCAGATCTCTGTATCTTTGTGTGAATGGGCAGATCTCTATATCTTTGTGTGCATGGGCAGATCTCTATACCTTCATGTAAATGGGCAGATATCTATATCTTTACGTAAATGGGCAGATATCTATATCTTTGTGTGAATGGACAGATCTTTTTATCTTTGTGTGAATGGACAGATCTCTATATCTTTGTGTGAATGGACAGATCTCTTTATCTTTGTGTGAATGGGCAGATCTCTATATCTTCATGTGAATGACAGATCTCTATATCTTTGTGTAAATGGACAGATCTCTATATCTTTGTGTGAATGGGCAGATCTCTTTATCTTTGTGTGAATGGGCAGATCTCTATACCTTTGTGTGAATAGAAAGATCTCTATATCTTTGTGTGAATAGGCAGATCTCTGTATCTTTGTGTGAATGGGCAGATCTCTGTATCTTTGTGTGAATGGACAGATCTCTATATCTTTGTGTGCATGAGCAGATCTCTATACCTTCATGTAAATGAGCAGGTATCTATATCTTTACGTAAATGGGCAGATATCTATATCTTTACGTAAATGGGCAGATATCTATCTTTGTGTAATTGGACGAATCTCTATATCTTTGTGTGAATGGACAGATCTCTTTATCTTTGTGTGAATGGACAGATCTCTATATCTTTGTGTGAATGGACAGATCTCTATATCTTTGTGTGAATGGACAGATCTCTATATCTTTATGTAAATGGGCAGATCTCTGTATCTTTGTGTGAATGGACAGATCTCTGTATCTTTGTGTGAATGGACAGATCTATATCTTTGTGTGAATGGACAGATCTCTATATCTTTGTGTGAATGGACAGATCTCTATATCTTTGTGTGAATGGACAGATCTCTATATCTTTATGTAAATGGACGGATCTCTGTATCTTTGTGTGAATGGACAGATCTCTGTATCTTTGTGTGAATGGACAGATCTCTATATCTTTGTGTGAATGGACAGATCTCTTTATCTTTGTGTGAATGGACAGATCTCTATATCTTTGTGTGAATGGACAGATCTCTATATCTTTGTGTGAATGGACAGATCTCTGTATCTTTGTGTGAATGGACAGATCTCTATATCTTTGTGTGAATGGACAGATCTCTGTATCTTTGTGTGAATGGACAGATCTCTATATCTTTGTGTGAATGGACAGATCTCTACATCTTTGTGTGAATGGACAGATCTCTATATCTTTGTGTGAATGGACAGATCTCTATATCTTTGTGTGAATGGACAGATCTCTGTATCTTTGTGTGAATGGACAGATCTCTATATCTTTGTGTGAATGGGCAGATCTCTTTATCTTTGTGTGAATGAACAGATCTCTATATCTTTGTATTTTGGGGCAGAGCTCTTTATCTTATAGTGAATGTCTCTTTATTTGGAATTCTTTGCCTGAATTTGTCAAAGCTGACTCTGAAAAGGCATTCACTATCTTTAAAGAATTGTTTAAATCAATTAAAATCTTTTTTACTGACTGAAATTTGTGATTTTCTAGTCTACAAACCGACACACAGGAGGAAAAAAAAAAAAAAAAATCCAGAAAAAACAAAGATTAATGAGGAATTTGAAACAATGTCGTAATATAGCCTGATTTCAGTTACTCAAACACAGATCTGTCAAAGCTTAATAGAATGATATTTCAATAATGGTATATAATTTCTAAAGAAAGAGAGAGTTGAACACACAATTACAATGACGGGTCGGCGCCTGTGTTATAATAGTACAAATGCTATCTTTGAGACGAAACACAGGTACGACGACAGACATAACATCGACAACCAAGTCAATGTCCACGGCCTTTGATAACCAGTTGTGGTGTACTGGCGTGTCTACCCAACCCAGGCTTGAACCCAGGGCCTCGTGGTCTGTAGACAGGTATGATAACCGCTACACCACAGTAGGTAGATTAAATTTTGAATATTTCCCCCCTGTTTGTATTGTCCTTAGTGGATGGAGTGCAGACGCCCAATGGTTAGGATATCAGTGTCATACTTGAAAGGTGCAGGGATCAAATCTCAGCCAGGGTGCTGTGCTGTGTCCTTGAGTAAGACCATTTAATACCATTTGCTCCAGTTCACTCAGATGTGAAATGAATACCAGTTTTGGGTGGGGAGTTAACCTGCGATGGACTGGTGTCCCATCCAGGAGAGTCAAGTACTCTTATCCGCTTAGCACCATAGGAGCTGGGTATAAGCACCAGCTCTATGTGGAATTGAACTTATTGTCATACCTTAGTATAAAGTAAACATGCTTTACCAATAAAGAAAAATAAGGTTGCAGATATTCACAAATCGGTCATTCCATCCAATTTAAATAACTCCTTGAATTGAAACATTTTGGAAACTTTCTTTACCATTTTTCATTGCGCTGTGTTATTAAACCAACTCACCCTCGGTGTCACCTTCAGCTTGGCGGTAAGGATTGAGATACAGATGCTCTCAGCGCTCACCTCCAGCTTTAGAAGGTTGATCCGGTCAATGTCCAGCTTGATGAGGATGAAGCAATCGTCTGGCAGAAACACCTCTTCCAAGAACTCTGACACCTGTGGAAGAAAGATGAAGAGTAGACTCAATCATTAGTCAAAACAGATATTGCCTACTTGCTTTGGAAATCCCCACAAAATGGTGATAATGCATTGTTTAAGAGGCGGTCTGGTCTCAAAACAAATCGCAATGTTGGTACTTACACACATCATCAAAAATTGACTAGGGTCTGTGTATTTAAATCGTTGCGAGATTCAGAGAAGCATATGTATTATACGTTGTGTGCATACAGATTCGTTATAAGGTACATGCATATACGTATGTATGGTAACATGACATGGCTGAGTTGAACAGAGCTGTGCAAATTCATCAATAGTTTAGAAGATATTTGAACCGTTAAAGCAACACTAAAAGTCAGATTCAAAAAATTAAAATGAGAGAAAAAGAGAAAGAAAAACAAATTATTGACTTAACGAGATTCTAACTCGTTACGTTTGGTACAAAAACATATCATCTGAAAGCTATAGATCTTATCCATTGGGTCGCTTGAAGAAGAGGGTTGACTTATTATTAACACAGTGTGAATTGAAAGTGAACCAATAACAAAATTAAAACTGTCCATACAAACCAAGACCATTCTCAATACCCAGAACTATGCCCAAAGGAGTTTTGCCCGGGTGCAACCACTTAAGGCATGACATGCCACCAACCAGGACTATGCTCAGAGGGACTTCACCCCATTGCAACCACTTAAGGCATGACATGCCACCAACCAGGACTACGCTCAGAGGGACTTCGCCCCGGTGCGACCACTCAAGGCATGACATGCCACTAACCAGGACTATGCTCTGTGGGACTTCGCCCCGGTGGAACCACTTAAGGCATGACATGCCACCAACCAGGACTATGCTCAAAGGGACTTCACCCCATTGCAACCACTTAAGGCATGACATGCCACCAACCAGGACTACGCTCAGAGGGACTTCACCCCGGTGCAACCACTTAAGGCATGACATGCCACCAACCAGGACTATGCTCAGAGGGACTTCGCCCCGGTGCAACCACTCAAGGCATGACATGCCACCAACCAGGACTATGCTCTGCTGGACTTCACCCCGGTGCAACCACTTAAGGCATGACATGCCACCAACCAGGACTATGCTTTGTGGGACTTCGCCCCGGTGCAACCACTTAAGGCGCGACATGTCACCAACCACATTATTACCCTGCTCTGTCCTCTTAATGCCGAGCGCCAGACGAAGAAGCAGCAGGTCCCATTTTTAAAGTTTTTGGTATGACCCGACCCAGGATCAAATCCGGGCCTCCTGGCTGAAAGGCAGACACTCTACCAAATGAGACAACCACTTGGAGATCACTCCTTTAATATAATTAAAGGTCTAATGACACCTAATATATACATATGATTTGTGTAACAGCTTCAAATTTCTTTGTTGAACAGTCTTCAAATTGAGTCAAAAGTTTATTTTGTTTCTAAGATACAGTTGATCAAAGTTTACACAGTTGGTGGTAGCAGTAGAATGAAGGCTAGTAAGAACTGCTCACCATGCATTTGTATAAAAAAATGCACTGCTTTTTTTGGAGCCAACACTATTTACCTTATGTGAAAAGTTACCCACCTTCTTAAAATTTCACAACCCAATGTTCACAAGATAACAACTCACTTAATCTGAGAAAACAATAACCTTTATCATTACAGTTTACAAAGCCAAATACTGAGAAAATTAGCCTTTTTCCACACTTACTTTGCAATTTGTTTGCTAACTGCTTCAGAAATGGAACAGCAGTTAGGTACCAGTGCATATTTTGTGCATGCTCAAGTGAAATCTCTATTGCACTATCGAGTGGGTTTAACTGTGCGAGCATTCTCAGATACAGCAAACACCCACTCGTACGCTTGCATTACTATGCATTATTAGGTTTAATGTTTTTTATTGACGTTCATCATTTTTTTGTTAATGACGTGCATCATTTCTTAATGACGTGCATATTTTTTTTTTTTAATGACGCGCACCATTTTTTGTTTTTTAATGACGCGCATAATTTTTTGTTTTTTAATGACGTGCATCATTTTTTTGTTTTTTAATGACGCGCATCATTTTTTTTTTTTTTAATGACGTGCATCATTTTTTTGTTTTTTAATGACGTGCATCATTTTTTTGTTTTTTAATGACTTACATTCATTTTTTTGTTTTTTAATGACGTGCATCATTTTTTGTTTTTCAGTGACGCACATCAATTTTTTGTTTTTTAATGACGTGCATCTCATTTTTTTTTTTTTTTAATGACGTGCATCATTTTTTTTTTTTATTGACGCGTATCATTTTTTTTTTTTTAATGACGATTATTTTTTGTTTTTAATGACGCCGCATCATTTTTTTTTTTTAATGACGTGCATCATTTTTTTTTTTTTTTAATGACGTGCATCATTTTTTTTTTTTTAATGACGTGCATCATTTTTTGTTTTTTTATTGACGTGCATCAGTTTTTTTGTTTTTTAATGATAGGCATTATTTTTTTGTTTTTTAAGGGGAAAACTTTGTGATTTAATGGAAGGCTTATGATAGTTTATTCTTTGCTGAACACTAGTAGACAAGTTAGACTACTGCTTAATCAATTTTTTCAAGTTTTGATATCGAAAACAATTTTGGGACCAGATCTGGTTGCAAAATTTGTGGACACGTGTTAAAGGCCATTAATATTTTTTTTTATCGTGTAACACATGATTTTCAACATATATGCTTTCGTGCTAGTTAAAGGCATGCAAAATATTTGAAAAAATCAGCCATTGGTAACTTCTAAGTCCATTTTTCCATCAAAATATTTTCCAAAGATGATGAAATTGGCACTAAGTTAGCTTTGTTTGTTGAGCCTGATTTTTGTTGTTCTGTGTCATATACCAGCATGGCCACACTTACTTACACCAACTCTCCACTTTACATACAAGCCATGAAACCTCATTTTATGAAAGAGGAAATACACAGGTCGTGTTCACTGGGGAAAGGTAATATCCATTTAGGTAGGATTTTCCCTCTTTTTATGCATACTAATAATCTTAAAACATTTCTCAAACGTCAGTTTGAAAAACAAAACTTTTACCTCTCCAAGTTTGGTCTTCTCAATTCTAGCTTTGACAGTACGAGCAAAGTCTGAATCCGTGTCGTCATCCAAGATGGCGGTGATGATGGGTGTGCTGATGTTCTTGCTGGCGTTTATGATCTCTTTGATTCGAGGCACACCAAGGGTGATATGTGAAGTTCAAAGGTCAAGGGAAGCAAACTTCTATTCAAGTGAGGACACTCCTCCCCTTCAATACTTTTGAAATGTAAGCGCAGTACACATTTGAGGACAGAAAAGTATGTGGAAGCTGTTGAGAGTTTTATAGTCCATTGCATCTCTGTGGTTTCCAAACTAGTGCAGAATATGGAATATCAGTCTTGAGAAAGGGCATGTTTCCTTTTCATATCATTTTTAGTAGTTATGTCACTGAAAATGAAGCTGTAAGGCCGCAACTAATTATTGTGTAAACAATCACTCTTTTAAGTCAACTATTAGAGATATCCCCAAACTGTGACAAATTTCTTACATGAAAAGAACTGTCCTCTTAGACTGTCTCTGTCTCTGGTATGATCCTTATCAGGAAGTTGCAAATCCACAAGAAATCAAATTAAAGTTCGTTAACCATGTTGTATTTATCAATAATCATTTTTTTATCCAGTGTAATTCCTCAGTTCAAATTTTTAGTTACAATACCAGGTACTGTAGCAGGTATATTTATAAACAAACATTTGAGATACATTTTATAAAACGATCTTGTTAAAATATCTTAATAGACCTTATTACAGTGATCTGAAGAAGAAACAGAAGATCAATGGCAAGAAACTAAACATCATACAAATACACTCTGAATCTTGCAACAAAAATTAAAGTGTACACTATATTTAACACTATATTTAAGTATATACACTACATTTAAGGGTTTACACTATATTTAAGGGTATACACTATATTTAAGGGTACACTATATTTAAGGGTATACACTATATTCAAGGTATACACTATATTTAAGGGTATACACTATATTTAAGGGTATACACTATATTTAAGTGTATACACTATATCTAAGTGTATACACTATATTTAAGTATACACTATATTCAAGTGTATACACTATGTTTAAGTGTATTCACTATATTTAAGTGTATACACTATATTTAAGTGTATACACTGTATTCAAGTGTATACACTATATTCAAGTGTATACACTATATTTAAGTGTATACACTATATTTAAGTGTATACACTATATTTAAGTGTATACACTATATTTTAGGTATACACTATATTTAAGTGTATGCACTATGTTTAAGTGTATACACTATATTTAAGTGTATACACTATATTTAAGTGTATACACTATATTTAAGTGTATACACTATATTTGAGTGTATACAATATGTTTAGTGTATAAGTGTATACACTATATTGTTTTGCTTCATATGCTTGTGATTTGCATGAAGCAAGGGACTATAAGCACTTTTCCAGAAACATAATTACAGATTTTATATGTTAAAGATTTGCAATTGTGTGCGTGCACCTGGCTTTGCTTCATACATTTCTCAATCTGTTACCAGTTTCTGTGGTTATTTAACCTTAATTGGGACAAAAAACTTTGACAAATATCATGTAGTTAAACTGATTTTTCTGAAAGGATATTCATGGATGCTACGCCAGCAAAGTGAAATGTCTTGAGGGTCATCTGGGTACCTGGCTCACCGATACTCTGGGCTGCAAGAGCTCCAACGGTCGTACCTGGCTCCAGCTGGCCCCGGATGTCCTTGCCCCGACAAGTACTCAAAAACTCCCTCAGTTGAGGCTGTGTGACTCTTTCAAGCTGATACAGAACTGACAACAACAAATGAAAAGAAAATGACACTTTACTGTAAGTAGTGGCAGCTAGATAAAAAACTAAGCTAAATTGCAACAAAAATAACTCAAATAGAATTGAAAACAACAATAATCCCATCCCAGTTGACAAATTACTATTTAAAACTTTTCCTTGATATTCACAAATGAAACTTAACATTTAAGCTTCCTTACCTACAAAACAAGCACAATTGTTAGATAAAGATGTTTTGTGTGCATCATCAATTTTGGTTATCATTCTTGGACAATATGGTGTGAGAGGAGAAAAGCTCATTTTGATAAATATTTAATCGTAGCTAAACGCCGGATCAATCAGTCAGTAATTGACCTCTCTGAGTAAGGAAATAGGCCACAGTTACCTCACATCCGTAATCATGCATGACCAATGCATTGACATTTAGATGTTTATGTGGCCTACCACAAGCTTTGATCCTTATTTGGCACTTCTCTGGATTTTTAGTGATTTTAGCAAAGCAACCAGACATCGCAAACGATGTAAATCCCATTGCCGCTAATAACATGCTTTCCACTCTATGTCACAACTGCCATCCCACCCTCTGTTCTGCATGATGTCCCATCCTACATCCCTCCCTACAGGAAATCATCAATGAAATCCAGATACCATTCTACAACATGACCCATATGCCATCATACCTGCAATCAAGATGACATCTCACCATATGCCTTGCCACTCTGTCCCATATGCCTTGCCACTCTGTCCCATATGCCTTACCACTCTGTCCCATATGCCTTACCACTCTGTCCCATATGCCTTGCCACTCTGTCCCATATACCATGTCACCCTGTCCCACATCCCATACCTCCCTGTCCAATATACCATACCACCTTGTTCCACATCCTATCCCTCCCTGTACCATCCTACCCTGTCCCACATGCCATCCTTCCATGTACCACGTGCCAACCCACCCTGTTTTACAGGCCATTCCATCCTATCCCACATGCTATCCCACCCTGTCCCATGTGCCATCCCCCCTGAAATCCAGACGACATGCCATTCTATCTCACATGTTATTACTCTGTCCCCCATGCCATCCCTCCTTGTCCGACATGCCATCCCAGCATGTCTTAAATGCCATGACACTATTTTGTTTCACATTCCATGCCACCCTGTCCCACATGCTATCCCACCCTGTCCCATCCCCCTGAAATCCAGACGACATGCCATTCTATCTCACATGTTATTACTCTGTCCCCCATGCCATCCCACCACCTTGTCCCACATGCCATCCCAGCGTGTCTTAAATGCCATGACACTATTTTGTTTCACATTCCATGCCACCCTGTCCCACATGCTATCCCACCCTGTTCTATATGCCATGACATCCTGTCCCACATTCCATGGTACCCTGTCCAACATACCACCCTGTCCCACAATTCATCCCATCCTGTCCCCCATGCCATCCTAATTCCTACACCTACCAATCATTCTACCATCTCCCATCCAACATTTTTTCCTCTAACACCCATCCCCTCAAAATTAACTCAACATGCCCTATTCACCTACCATCCCCCTTCACCTGCCATCCTCCATTCACCTAGCATCCTCCATTCACCTACCATCACCCATTCACCTACTACCCCAACCCACCTTTTACCATCCACTCATCAACCAAATATACTCTTAACCAACTCATCATTCCAACCTTCACTATAACCCCCTGATCTATTTACCAAATCAGAATGAAAATTCAGTACAGATTAATTTGCAGATTATCATAAGTCTATTATGTGTCCACTCTATTCAAGTGAAGACCTTTTGGCTTTTTTGCTATTCATTCGCAAGACACTTTATTATAAATTCCATTCAGTCATTAAATCTGTTATTCAACTTTGTTTTTTTGCTATTCATTTGCAAGACACTTCATTATAAATTCCATTCAGTTGTCATTTTTATTATTCAACTTTTTTTCAGACCAGAACAAATTCTATATTTGCTGCTATTCAAGTCTGTAATGCATTTGTTCTCCTTTATATAAATTTATGTTCATAAAAATAGTTGTGAATTCCTTTCCTAGGGCAGCAATCTTTTGTTCTATAACAGCTGAACAATGCATGACGCCGGATGGATAACAGATGTGGACGGATGAACGGATGGACAAACAGATGGATGGACGGACGAACTGTAAAGATGCTATATCCCCTCTTCACCAACTTCAATGGCAAGGGGATAATAAACAAATTTCCGTTTTATGAACCGTTCTGGGCAAGGGGAATCAAATTAAGTCCATAGGTGCAAGGTTTGTTCACCATCTTGTCTGTCACTCAGTCTGTGTGTGTAGAAATTTGTTTTGAGCAGTATATTGCATGGACTGCATGAGTGCAGCGCCGCTAGCTACCTGTACTGTACCAGTACCGCATAGGATTTTTGCCTCACTTAGTTATACAGATTTTGTTGCTTGGCAAATTCGTGCGGTGATTGATTGAGAAAGCTGTCAATCAACTAACTCAGATAGGTCAATTGATTGATGAGACCTGCATCACAGAGAGGTTAAGTGCTCACCACTCGGTTGTCTCTGTTCATCCTCTGTCTCGTACTGCACTCTGACATTCTTTATCCTCTTGCATAACGTTTGAATGAAAGCTCTGGAAAATAAAAACAAATAATAAACATTTATTAGTGTGCTTAATTGATTACAAGGAAATATTACCTTAATTGTTTTAGGCTACGTTTTACTGACCAGTTGTGGAGCAATGATTGGAGACACTGAACCCGACCAGTTGTGGACAATGATTGGAGCACTGAACCGTTTTGGGCTGACCAGTGACCAGTTGTGGAGCACTGATTGGAGACACTGACCCCGAGACACTAGATTGGGCTACGTTTTACTGACCAGTTGTGGAGCACTGATTAAAGACACTGAACCCAAGACACTAGATTGGGCTACGTTTTACTGACCAGTTGTGGAGCACGATTGGAGACTCAATGGGGATTGAACCCGAGACACTAGAATGGGCTACGTTTTACTGACCAGTTGTGGAGCAATGATTGGAGACACTGAACCCGAGACACTAGATTGGGCTACGTTTTACTGACCAGTTGTGGAGCAATGATTGGAGACACTGAACCCGAGACACTAGATTGGGCTACGTTTTACTGACCAGTTGTGGAGCACGATTGGAGACTCAATGGGGATTGAACCCGAGACACTAGAATGGGCTACGTTTTACTGACCAGTTGTGGAGCAATGATTGGAGACACTGAACCCGAGACACTAGATTGGGCTACGTTTTACTGACCAGTTGTGGAGCAACGATTGGACACACTGAACTTAAGACACTAGATTGGGCTACGTTTTACTGACCAGTTGTGGAGCACTGATTGGAGACACTGAACCCGAGACACTAGATTAGGCTACGTTTTACTGACCAGTTGTGGAGCACTGATTAAAGACTCAATGGGGATTGAACCCGAGACACTAGATTGGGCTATGTTTTACTGACCAGTTGTGGAGCAATGATTGGAGACACTGAACCCGAGACACTAGATTGGGCTACGTTTTACTGACCAGTTGTGGAGCACTGATTAAAGACTCAATGGGGATTGAACCCGAGACACTAGATTGGGCTATGTTTTACTGACCAGTTGTGGAGCACTGATAGGAAACTCAATGGGGATTGAACCTATTAGATTGGGCTACAATTTACTGACCACTTGTGGAACACTGATTGGAGACACTGAACCCGAGACATTAGATTGGGAAGCAAAAGCAATACCACAATGCCACAGATATTGTTTTACAATCTACTGAATACAGCAATGATATAAATTCAATCCAAATGGGATACAATTTGAATTTTCAAGTCAAATTATTCAAGAAAGCATGCAAATGTGTAATGTCAACAGCTCTTCATTATTTATGTAAATTCCATCTTTTTTAGATAAAAACAATTAAGAGCAGCATAAGATTCATGATGAGACGCTTGATGAACAAAACAATGTCAAGACACAAGTTCTTAAAGAAATTGTAAGATACTTAAACAAACGTTATACAATATCTATGGAGTATTTGCATTGTTAAATTGCACGGCCATGAGTGTTTGGTTTATTCCATTTTCAAAACAGGTCATTTTTTTTCAACAAAGCGATAAAAAATATGTACCCTTTTCTCGTTTTTCATTCATTTTAGTTGTTTTTAATGCATTTTAAACAATTTAACACAAAAATTGTATAAAAGATTTAATGTTTTAGTATTGTGTTTATATGCATATTTACTGCACATTCAATGGACTTTGCACTCACTAATGACCCTCCTAAAGTTGGGCTATTTCACTCTTGTCAAAGTCCTTTGCCCCGTGCATTAAATACGCAAATAAAAACTATGCCTCAACATTAACCTAAACTATCAAAATCTTACACCTTTTAGCAGACGAACAAATGGGAGGAAGACGTTTGTTGATGTATAGTGTTACATATCTCAGCATCAAATCAGTTATCTGATTAATAGTTGGTTCGTTGGTTGGTAAGGTTTAATCGCACCATAACAGCAATGGTCAAATGTGTCAGAGAGGTTACATTATGTCAGAGGTGTAAAGAGATTAAAGGAAGATAGTGAGGGGGGATACTCACTTGATATTCTCTTGGAAATCCTAACAGCAATGGTCAAATGTGTCAGAGAGGTTACATTATGTCAGAGGTGTAAAGAGATTAAAGGGAGATAGTGAGGGGGGATACTCACTTGATATTCTCTTAGAAATCCTAACAGCAATAGTCAAATGTGTCAGAGAGGTTACATTATGTCAGAGGTGTAAAGTAAAGAGATTAAAGGGTCAGATAGTGAGGGGATACTCACCCACTTGATATTCTCTTGGAAATCCTAACAGCAATGGTCAAATGGGTCAGAGAGGTTACATTATGTCAGAGGTGTAAAGAGATTAAAGGGAGATAGTGAGGGATACTCACTTGATATTCTCTTGAAAATCCTAACAGCAATGATCAAAATGTGTCAGAGAGGTTACATTATGTCAGAGGTGTAAAGAGATTAAAGGGAGATAGTGAGGAGGGATACTCACTTGATATTCTCTTGGAAATGCTAACAGCAATGATCAAAATGTGTCAGAGAGGTTACATTATGTCAGAGGTGTAAAGAGATTAAAGGGAGATAGTGAGGAGGGATACTCACTTGATATTCTCTTAGAAATCCTAACAGCAATGATCAAAATGTGTCAGAGAGGTTACATTATGTCAGAGGTGTAAAGAGATTAAAGGGAGATAGTGAGGAGGGATACTCACTTGATATTCTCTTGAAAATCCTAACAGTAATGGTCAAAATGTGTCAGAGAGGTTACCTTATGTCAGAGGTGTAGAGAGATTAAAGGGAGATAGTGAGGAGGGATACTCACTTGATATTTTCTTGGAAATCCTAACAGCAATGGTCAAATGTGTCAGAGAGGTTACATTGTGTCAGAGGTGAAAAGAGATTGAAGGGAGGTAGTGAGGAGGAGTACTCACTTGATATTCTCTTGGAAATCCTAACAGCAATGATCAAAATGTGTCAGGGAGGTTACATTATGTCAGAGGTGTAAAGAGATTAAAGGGAGATAGTGAGGAGGGATACTCACTTGATATTCTCTTGGAAATCCTAACAGCAATGATCAAAATGTGTCAGAGAGGTTACATTGTGTCAGAGGTGTAAAGAGATTAAAGGGAGATAGTGAGGAGGGATACTCACTTGATATTCTCTCAGAAATCCTAACAGCAATGATCAAAATGTGTCAGAGAGGTTACATTATGTCAGAGGTGTAAAGAGATTAAAGGGAGATAGTGAGGAGGGATACTCACTTGATACTCTCTTGAAAATCCTAACAGTAATGGTCAAAATGTGTCAGAGAGGTTACCTTATGTCAGAGGTGTAGAGAGATTAAAGGGAGATAGTGAGGAGGGATACTCACTTGATATTTTCTTGGAAATCCTAACAGCAATGGTCAAAATGTGTCAGAGAGATTACATTATGTCAGAGGTGTAAAGAGATTGAAGAAAGACAGTGAGGAGGGATACTCACTTGATATTCTCTTGGAAATCCTAACAGCAATGGTCAAAATGTGTCAGAGAGGTTACATTATGTCAGAGGTGTAAAGAGATTGAAGGGAGATAGTGAGGAGGGATACTCACTTGATATTCACTTGATATTCTCTTGGAAATCCTAACAGCAATGGTCAAATGTGTCAGAGAGGTTACATTATGTCAGAGGTGTAAAGAGATTGAGGGGAGTTAGTGAGGAGGGACACTCACTTGATATTCTCTTGGAAATCCTAACAGCAATGGTCAAAATGTGTCAGAGAGGTTACATTATGTCAGAGGTGTAAAGAGTTTAAAGGGAGATAGTGAGGAAGGATACTCACTTGATATTCTCTTGGAAATCCTAACAGCAAAGGTCCAAATGTGTCAGAGAGGTTACATTATGTCAGAGGTGTAAAGAGATTAAAGGGAGATAGTGAGGGGGATACTCACTTGATATTCTCTTGGAAATCCTAACAGCAATGGTCAAATGTGTCAGAGAGGTTACATTATGTCAGAGGTGTAAAGAGAATAAAGGGAGATAGTGAGGAGGGATACTCACTTGATATTCTCTTGAAAATCCTAACAGTAATGGTCAAAATGTGTCAGAGAGGTTACCTTATGTCAGAGGTGTAGAGAGATTAAAGGGAGATAGTGAGGAGGGATACTCACTTGATATTTTCTTGGAAATCCTAACAGCAATGGTCAAAATGTGTCAGAGATGTTACATTATGTCAGAGGTGTAAAGAGATTGAAGAAAGACAGTGAGGAGGGATACTCACTTGATATTCTCTTGGAAATCCTAACAGCAATGGTCAAAATGTGTCAGAGAGGTTACATTATGTCAGAGGTGTAAAGAGATTGAAGGGAGATAGTGAGGAGGGATACTCACTTGATATTCTCTTGGAAATCCTAACAGCAAAGGTCAAAATGTGTCAGAGAGGTTACATTATGTCAGAGGTGTAAAGAGATTAAAGGGAGATAGTGAGGAGGGATACCCACTTGATATTTTCTTGGAAATCCTAACAGCAATGGTCAAAATGTGTCAGAGAGGTTACATTATGTCAGAGGTGTAAAGAGATTAAAGGGAGATAGTGAGGGGGGATACTCACTTGATATTCTCTTGGAAATCCTAACAGCAATGGTCAAATGTGTCAGAGAGGTTACATTATGTCAGAGGTGTAAAGAGAATAAAGGGAGATAGTGAGGAGGGATACCCACTTGATATTTTCTTGGAAATCCTAACAGCAATGGTCAAATGTGTCAGAGAGGTTACATCATGTCAGAGGTGTAAAGAGATTAAAGGGAGATGGTGAGGGGGGATACTCACTTGATATTCTCTTGGAAATCCTAACAGCAATGGTCAAATGTGTCAGAGAGGTTACATTATGTCAGAGGTGTAAAGAGATTAAAGGGAGATAGTGAGGAGGGATACTCACTTGATATTCTCTTGGAAATCCTAATAGCAATGGTCAAAATGTGTCAGAGAGGTTACATTATGTCAGAGGTGTAAAGAGATTAAAGGGAGATAGTGAGGGGGGATACTCACTTGATATTCTCTTGGAAATCCTAACAGCAATGGTCAAATGTGTCAGAGAGGTTACATCATGTCAGAGGTGTAAAGAGATTAAAGGGAGATGGTGAGGGGGGATACTCACTTGATATTCTCTTGGAAATCCTAACAGCAATGGTCAAATGTGTCAGAGAGGTTACATTATGTCAGAGGTGTAAAGAGATTAAAGGGAGATAGTGAGGAGGGATACTCACTTGATATTCTCTTGGAAATCCTAACAGCAATGGTCAAAATGTGTCAGAGAGGTTACATTATGTCAGAGGTGTAAAGAGATTAAAGGGAGATAGTGAGGGGGGATACTCACTTGATATTCTCTTAGAAATCCTAACAGCAATAGTCAAATGTGTCAGAGAGGTTACATTATGTCAGAGGTGAAAAGAGATTAAAGGGAGATAGTGAGGGATACTCACTTGATATTCTCTTTGAACTCCTTACTGCACTTTTTGTATGTCTCTCCATTGATGATCTCATTGGCTAACTGCATGACCTTTGCACTCTCTAAAGCATAGGTGCCAGGGCAAGAAAACTTACTCTGAAAAGAACATAAATATATAGGTGACATGGCGAATGAAATATACAGATTTTCTTTAAAATATCTTTATTTCTTCTGTATGTGTTTTTGTATATCTATGAATGCATATCATCTTTATTTCAACAAGGTTTACCGATCAATGAAATTGTTTGTTTGTTTCATGAGGGCTTAACGGCACCACGACAACGAGGGTCAAATTGTGCTTGCGAGGTCAGATCATTCTAGAGGTAGGGAGGAAAGGAAACAGGGGGAGAATGAGAAAAATACAAAAACAAAAAGTCAGAAAGCTGGGATCGAGAGAGGAGGTGCATGGGTGAAAAGAAACAAAGTAGAGAGAGGGGGTGGAAGAGGAGAACTAAATATGGTTGTAGAGGGAAGCATGATGAAGGAAGGAGATAATTCTATCCAGAGGTTTTTCTGGAAGAACTCAGCAATTGAGTTGTGGGGAGCCAGGGAAGCTCTGGGAAGGTTGTACAGGGGGCAAGCAAGGAGAACGATCTCTCCAAGTCTTGTATGAACAGCCGGCTACACCACTCCTAATTCACCTCAAACTTCTTTATCAATCATGAACAGATTCTATGTCAACATTCAAGTTTAAAGAGCTATTAAAGTTTATACTGCCATTTACCCAGTGGCATAACCAGCATTCAAAAAGTGGGTGTCCTGCCATGAATTTGAATGTCAACATCAAAAACATTGGGAAGTGGTCCAAGGGCCTTCATGATATTATTTCGAAAAAGTAAGGGGGGGGGGGGTTTGAACCCCCACATTCCCTGTAGCTATGCATTTACCTGAATGTGCTGCAGGATGCGATCAAAGTCCATCTGTTTTTCTTTGGCTTCCATCTCTGCCGGATCGAGACCATCAGCCCCGTACTTAAACTGGATGATGTCACCAATGGAGTTACGCACTGTCGTGTCATAATGTGATACCAGATCCTCCAAAGACTATGTGTTCAAAGAATTGATCAAATATCATATTTCATCCCAAATGAAGCACTTCAATGCTTTATAGCAATCATCATGGATTCTTGTCATGGTTTGTGCATGTGCTCCTCTATGTTGTGCAAAGTTTAAAAATAGCCCTTTATGGAACTTAAATATTCAAACAGTGTTCCCTTTTACTGAGTGAATAGCTTAACATCTGATAGTTCATTAAAGGAAGTAACATTATTATACCTTAATCAATTTAATTACAATTTTGCATCAAAAAAAAAACAGCTTCAAAGGTCCTTTTGTTGTACTTTTTAGCCCAATATAAAATTCTTTGACTTCTGATCACCGCTTTTATTTTCATTTATAAGTTGTAATAAACCTTTTAGAATTAGCTAATAAACGGGTGCTCCTCAAAATCTGTGGCTACCCCTTCCCAAAATTTAAACTTGTGCCTGCACCTCTGCCTGTAGGTAGACATAAATATGTAGAGGCTTACCTTTACCAATCTGCGCTGCATGTATCCTGTCTCAGCCGTCTTCACAGCAGTATCAACCAGACCTGAAGCAGATGATGTGAAAATACCACCTTAATAAAATATCACCTTAATACAACCTAACTAAACAACTGTTAATACAACCTAACCAAACAACTGGTAATACAAGCTAACTAAACAACTGTTAATACAAGCTAACTAAACAACTGTTAATACAACCTAACTAAACTGTTAATACAACCTAACTAAACAACTTTTAATACAACCTAACTGAACAACTGTTAATACAATTTAACTAAACAACTGTTAATACAACCTAACTAAACAACTGTTAATACAACCTAACTAAACAACTTTTAATACAACCTAACTAAACAACTCTTAATACAACCGAACTAAACAACTGTTAATACAACCGAACTAAACAACTGTTAATACAACCTAACTAAACAACTGTTCATACAACCGAACTAAACAATTGTTAATACAACCTAACTAAACAACTGTTAATACAAACTAAGTAAACAACTGTTAATACAATCGAAGTAAACAACTGTTAATACAACCGAACTTAACAACTGTTAATACAACCTAACTAAATAACTGTTAATACAACCTAACTAAACAACTGGTAATACAAGCTAACTAAACAACTGTTAATACAAGCTAACTAAACAACTGTTAATACAACCTAACTAAACTGTTAATACAACCTAACTAAACAACTGTTAATACAACCGAACTTAACAACTGTTAATACAACCTAACTAAATAACTGTTAATACAACCCAACTAAACAACTGTTAATACAATCGAACTAAACAACTGTTAATACAACCTATGTAAACAACTGTTAATACAACCGAACTAAACAACTGTTAAAACAACCGAACTAAACAACTGTCAAAAGTTGAAAATAATGTAGAGCAGAGAGTTTTGCTGGACACTGTATGTATGCACCACATTGAAGAATAAACATGGCAAAGAACACTCTTCTTTCTTCACAATAAGGCTGCTCTTATGACACTGTATGTATGCACCACATGGAAGAATAAACATGGCAAAAAACACTCTTCTTTCTTCACAATAAGGCTGCTCTTATGACACTGTATATATGCACCACATTGAAGAATAAACATGGCAAAAAACACTCTTCTTTCTTCACAATAAGGCTGCTCTTATGACACTGTATATATGCACCACATTGAAGAATAAACATGGCAAATAACACTCTTCTTTCTTCACAATAAGGCTGCTCTTATGACACTGTATATATGCACCACATTGAAGAATAAACATGGCAAAAAACACTCTTCTTTCTTCACAATAAGGCTGCTCTTATGACACTGTGTGTATGCACCACATGAAAGAATAAACATGGCAAAGGACACTCTTCATTCTTCACAATAAGGCTGCTCTTATGACACTGTATGTATGCACCACATGAAAGAATAAATATGGCAAAGGACACTCTTCATTCTTCACAATAAGGCTGCTCTTATGACACTGTATGTATGCACCACATGAAAGAATAAATATGGCAAAGGACACTCTTCATTCTTCACAATAAGGCTGCTCTTATGACACTGTGTGTATGCACCACATGAAAAAATAAACATGGCAAAGAACACTCTTCTTTCTTCACAATAAGGCTGCTCTTATGACACTATGTGTATGAATCACATGCAAGAATAAACATGGCAAACAACACTCTTCTTTCTTCACAATAAGGCTGCTCTTATGACACTGTGTGTATGCACCACATGGAAGAATAAACATGGCAAAGAACACTCTTCTTTCTTCACAATAAGGCTGCTCTTATGACACTGTATGTATGCACCACATGGAAGAATAAACATGGCAAAGGACACTCTTCATTCTTCACAATAAGGCTGCTCTTATGACACTGTATGTATGCACCACATGGAAAAATAAACATGGCAAAGAACACTCTTCTTTCTTCACAATAAGGCTGCTCTTATGACACTGTATGTATGAATCACATGCAAGAATAAACATGGCAAAGAACACTCTTCTTTCTTCACAATAAGGCTGCTCTTATGACACTGTATGTATGCACCACATGGAAGAATAAACATGGCAAAGAACACTCTTCTTTCTTCACAATAAGGCTGTTCTTATGACACTGTATGTATGCACCACATTGAAGAATAAACATGGCAAAGAACACTCTTGTTTCTTCACAATAAGGCTGCTCTTATGACACTGTATGTATGCACCACATGGAAGAATAAACATGGCAAATAACACTCTTCTTTCTTCACAATAAGGCTGTTCTTATGACACTGTATGTATGCACCACATGGAAGAATAAACATGGCAAAGAACACTCTTGTTTCTTCACAATAAGGCTGTTCTTATGACACTGTATGTATGCACCACATTGAAAAATAAACATGGCAAAGAACACTCTTCTTTCTTCACAATAAGGCTGTTCTTATGACACTGTATGTATGCACCACATGGAAGAATAAACATGGCAAAGAACACTCTTGTTTCTTCACAATAAGGCTGTTCTTATGACACTGTGTGTATGCACCACATGAAAGAATAAACATGGCAAAGGACACTCTTCATTCTTCACAATAAGGCTGCTCTTATGACACTGTGTGTATGCACCACATTGAAAAATAAACATGGCAAAGAACACTCTTGTTTCTTCACAATAAGGCTGTTCTTATGACACTGTATGTATGCACCACATTGAAAAATAAACATGGCAAAGAACACTCTTCTTTCTTCACAATAAGGCTGTTCTTATGACACTGTATGTATGCACCACATGGAAGAATAAACATGGCAAAGAACACTCTTCTTTCTTCACAATAAGGCTGTTCTTATGACACTGTATGTATGCACCACATTGAAAAATAAACATGGCAAATAACACTCTTCTTTCTTCACAATAAGGCTGCTCTTATGACACTGTATGTATGCACCACATTGAAAAATAAACATGGCAAATAACACTCTTCTTTCTTCACAATAAGGCTGCTCTTATGACACTGTATGTATGCATCACATGGAAGAATAAACATGGCAAAGAACACTCTTCTTTCTTCTCATTCTTTACAATAAGGCAGCTCTTATGATGCATTCCGACTTAAAATAAATGAAATTGTATAAATTGGTCTCACCTTCTCGTCCAGCCATTGTGTGAAAGAAGAATTCTGTTGGTGTTAGCCCAGAGTAAAAACTGTTCTTCACAAACCCTTTTGCTGCTGGAATCTTGGCTGAAATAAAATATGGAGAAAGGGTTAATAACACCAATACTTTTAGAATACTTTAGATATATTAGTAATGACTACCAAAAATGACATCTAAAAACATGAGAAGTAAAATTTTCCCCGCCCACATTGACTTTTTAGCTTGATAAATTGGAATGTTGCAATTGAATTGAAAGAGTCCATTGCGACTACAGAATTAATTTCTGGATTTACCACCTTTTTACATACCGACTTGGAAGATGGGCAAAATATCCTCAGAGTCTTTATCTTTGCCGTACTAAAATTCAAAACAGGCTAGGGGTCATTCAAGGTGCATCACAATTTATGATGAGCTCAACTTCATATACAGCAATTATTACATTATATGTGTATATCTACAAATAATAGAAATGATGTTAACAAATCAATGAATGGTAACAATAAAATATTCCAGAGAAAGGAAATTGAACCACTTTCACTTACAAAATCTTTTAAAATGTGGCAGGGCTCTATCCTCGAATCCATTTGGAATCCGCTGACCACTGATAGCCTGCTGACCGACACACGCAATCATCTGTGATATGTTGATGAAAGATCCTGGAAAAAGCAGAAATAGTGCATAGCTAACGACCGTAAGACAAAGGCAGGGGGGAAAATCCAACTCATTCTCAACTCTGAAAAAGTTTAGGCACAATGAAAATAAAAGATAGTGAGAAAAGGGTCAAAAAATGTGAAGTCTAAAAATTGATTAACAAAATAAATTGTACATAGGAAAATTGTACATAGGATGTCAATTTTTGTAACGAATATCAGCATAAATTTAGTTAAAATCTCACAAAAATGAAAAATTAGTTGGGCAAAACTGTTTTTCCCTCTGAAAATTTTGGACATGTATAACAATGATGACCAGAAATGTTTAGTGGTTCCCATGCATTGTTTCATTTTTGGTTGATTTTCAAGTTTTATACTAACTGGCACTGCATATCATGAAATACGCGAGATAACATATTTTCATTAAGGCTACGCCCACCATGCACATGATAAAATAGAACCTGTTGACAACACTTGTATGATGCAAAACATGCATACGGTTGCACATTTATAATTGATTTTAATAAGAATTTTACATAAAGCCCCACCTACATGACATTACTACCAAACCAATAGATCACATATACGGACCATAACTCATCTGTGTACCACATATGACATGCATGCGATGTGCTTACAAGTTTTTTGGAGCATTTTTACATTAAGGCACGTACATTAGTGATAGAACCTGTTGACAACATAAGCATGTACACAAAAAGTAACAATAACATACACGTATGATGCAAACAGACATGGTTCCTATTAATTTATCACTTTCTCAAGATTAGTTTATTTTATATTAAGCTCCGCCCACCCCACTTACCAATATGCATGACATCACCACTAAACAAAGGCACACAAACAGACAATAAGTTGTACCACATATGACCTGTATCCAATGTATTGTTCTTGAGTTTTTATTTTGTTTACTTAGCTCTTTTCAGCAAAACCATATTTAGCCCCACCCACTATGTTTATTAATGATATTCGACAATTGTATACCATATGTATATACTAGCAACATAATGTACCAAATATGAATCAAAACTGACATTTATTTGTTAAAATATAAGTAATTAAAGATTTTTTATATTAAGCCCCGCCTACTCATTAATATGCAAGACATCACCACCAAAAACAATAGGACACATCTACGACCATGGGCTATCTGTGTACCAAATATAGCACGAATAAAGTTTACCATGCTTGAGATACCGTGTTACAAGGTCTTTTCAGCAAAATCATATTAAGCCCCGCTGACTATGCAAATTGATGAATTTCAACGTTTTTGTACCAAGAACATGTACACACCAGCTAACAACATAATTACACCAAATATGAAACAAAACAGACATGCAGTTGTTAAAATATAAGCATTTTAGGATTTTTACATTAAGCCCCGCCTACTCATTAATATGCATTACATCACCACCAAAAACAATAGGGCACATCTACAGATCATGGGCTATCTGTGTACCACATATGACATGAATTCACCCACATACATACATACACACACATGTCAGTATGACTGCATAGGTTCTCATATTATCAGCATCAGAACCAAAAATGGATAACACTTATTTGAGTAGACAGGTAGATAAGCCAGTTGAATGCATGATTAGCTGCTAAAACTTGCAGTTTGGATATAGGAATGATTAAACCTGTGATATTGTACAGATACACTGACATCGAGTGTAGGGATTGGTCATCTGCATCAAACCCTTTGTAAATTGTTCAGATTCAGCTGCACCCATTCAATATTGTAACACATGTGGTGAAATTCAAAGGAATAACATAGAAAAGTGAAACAGTTACTGCAGTCATAGGACATTTGCACACTTCGATGAAAGGTGTATAATAATTCATTTTGACATGATTTCATTGTTTGTATTTTTGGGCAATCCTTTGGTACCTTTGGAGCCACATACAGCCATAGTGAGAGGACTGTTGCTCTTATGCAGGGCCTTCAAGCAAGCTTTACCAGCGTGGTCACGGATGACTGACAGTTCCCTCAGAATCATGGCCTAAAAACAAAAAAAAGAAAGAAATCAAGTTGAATTTTCATAATTATAATTGGAAAAAGGCCTTTGAGGTGCAGTGCTCATATGCAAAAGGTACCGGGCTCAGCTCCCATCGCGAACGTTGCATTTTGTCCTTGAAGAAGACACTTTACTCTACTTGCCCAAGTCCACCCAACTGTAAATGAGTATTCATGGATATGGATTGCCATCCTATCCAGGTCATGTGCTCTCATCTGCTTACACCAAGGAAACATGGGAGAAGCACCGGCCTATGAGTATCAACATTGCTCGAGAGTTAATCTGGAACGGATTGGCATCCTATCCAAGAGGTCATGTGCTTATACCAAGGAAACATGGGATAAGCACCGGCCTATGAGTATCAACATTGCTGGGAAGTTAACCTGGAATGGATTGGCATCCTATCCAAGAGGTCATGTGCTTATACCAAGGAAAGATGGAATAAGCACCGGCCTATGAGTATCAACATTGCTGGGGAGATAACCTGGAATGGATTTGCATCCTATCCAGGAGGTCATGTGCTTACACCAAGGAAACATGGGATAAGCACCGGCCTATGAGTATCAACATTGCTCGGGAGTTAAGCTGGAATGGATTGGCATCCTATCCAGGAGGTCATATGCTTACACCAAGAAAACATGCAATAAACACCGGCTTATGAGTATCACCATTGCTGGGGAGATAACCTGGAATGGATTGGCATCCTATCCAGGGGGTTATGTGCTCTCATCTGCTTATACCAAGGAAACATGGTATAAGCACCGGCCTATGAGTATCAACATTGCTGGGGAGATAACCTGGAATGGATTGCCATCCTATCCAAGAGGTCATGTGCTCTCATCTGCTTACACCAAGGAAACATGGGATAAGATGGCTCTAGTATGGATTTGACTTTTTGTCAAACTCTCACTTACATCACTTTAAGGCTATAAATCATGAAATGAATGTGGTGGCATACACATTCAAACAAGATTACCCAGCCATGGTTTGTAAAGTGTATAACTTTGAAATTGGGGGAGGAAAATGTCGATGGCGAGAAGAGTTGTGGGAGAAGGGGTGGGGGAGGGGGAATGCTACAGTAATTATTCTCTAAATCTGTCCCAACAATTTTGGCTTAACTGTAGGATTTTAGATCTGCGTTTAACTTTCAATAGTTAATATTCTTATGAACTTGCAATTACTCTCATATTATATAAACTTGAAAAATTATTTTTTTGCAAGTTTGAATACTAAAATGGCTTGACAACAGAAAACTTACCTCTAAGGTTTGTTCTTCAGAGCAGCCAGCCTGGGTCTGTAGTTTACCATCCTGCAAATCTTGAATGTATTCATCACATTTGGAATATCTGCAAGAAACAAAAGGAAAGTAGCAAAGAAAATCCATAATTATTTGTTTTCTTAAAAGACACATTCATAATAATGTTCAATGTTCAAAATAATTTGTAAAGTGCCATTATCCACAACGGAGGTATGTTCAGCGGCGCTAAAAAGAAAATGCTTCTGCATTAAAATGACTTTTGAGCCTTTGTTTAAAAACATAGACATTGGGAGCAAGCTTAATTTTAAGTGACAAGGAATTCCATAAAGCTGGTGCAGCACATGTGAAGGAGCGAAGACCAAAATATTGAAGTTTCTATTTTGGTGTGTGGAGAAGATGCTTGTTCGATGAATGTAGATTTTGTGAAGATAATGTGAAAATGATTTGAAGTGAATGAGATCAGCCAGATATTTAGGTGTAAGTACAGGAATAGATTTAAAGGTTATTAAAAGTAGCTTAAATTTAATTCTGTACCGTACAGGAAGCCAGTGGACCATACAGGAAGCCAATGGAGTTTCTTTAATACAGGGGTGATATGGTCTAACTTATTTGAACGGGTTACAATTCTGGCAGCAACATTTAGAACACTGTGGAGTGGAACAAGTTGAGAGTCGGCAGCCCAAATAGCTTGAATTCAATTCTGTACCGTACAGAAAGCCAGTGGAGTTTCTTTAATACAGGGGTGATATGGTCAAACTTATTTGAACGGGTTACAATTCTGGCAGCAACATTTTGAGCATGGTGGAGTGTAACAAGTTAAGAGTCGGCAGCCCAAAACAGCAGAGAATTTCCATAATCCAATTTTGATGAAATAACAACATGAACAAGTGTTTGTCAAGATTCCTTGGTGAGGTATTATCGGATATGGCCTATAATATATACAAAATCAAATTACGGTGACTGCTGTAAATTCCATTTCTGCATTGAAATGATTGAACACTTGGGGAACTTTTATGTTCCTTTTTAGTCACCACTGTGGTCCTTTATTGCATCTACTTGAAAATTCAGCAGCTAATTCCAATTTCACACCACTGTGGTACTTATATTGCATCTACTTGATAATTCAGCAGCTAATTCTAATTTCACACCACTGTGGTACTTATATTGCATCTACTTGAAAATTCAGCAGCTAATTCCAATTGCACACCACTGTGGTACTTATATTGCATCTACTTGAAAATTCAGCAGCTAATTCCAATTTCACACCACTGTGGTACTTATATTGCATCTACTTGATAATTCAGCAGCTAATTCTAATTTCACACCACTGTGGTACTTATATTGCATCTACTTGAAAATTCAGCAGCTAATTCCAATTGCACACCACTGTGGTACTTATATTGCATCTACTTGAAAATTCAGCAGCTAATTCCAATTTCACACCACTGTGGTACTTATATTGCATCTACTTGAAAATTCAGCAGCTAATTCCAATTTCACACCACTGTGGTACTTATATTGCATCTACTTGATAATTCAGCAGCTAATTCTAATTTCACACCACTGTGGTACTTATATTGCATCTACTTGAAAATTCAGCAGCTAATTCCAATTTCACACCACTGTGGAACTTATATTGCATCTACTTGATAATTCAGCAGCTAATTCTAATTTCACACCACTGTGGTACTTATATTGCATCTACTTGAAAATTCAGCAGCTAATTCCAATTTCACACCACTGTGGTACTTATATTGCATCTACTTGAAAATTCAGCAGCTAATTCCAATTTCACACCACTGTGGAACTTATATTGCATCTACTTGAAAATTCAGCAGCTAATTCCAATTCCACACCACTGTGGTACTTATATTGCATCTACTTGAAAATTCAGCAGCTAATTCCAATTCCACACCACTGTGGAACTTATATTGCATCTACTTGAAAATTCAGCAGCTAATTCCAATTCCACACCACTGTGGTACTTATATTGCATCTACTTGAAAATTCAGCAGCTAATTCCAATTTCACACCACTGTGGTACTTATATTGCATCTACTTGATAATTCAGCAGCTAATTCTAATTTCACACCACTGTGGTACTTATATTGCATCTACTTGAAAATTCAGGAGCTAATTCCAATTGCACACCACTGTGGTACTTATATTGCATCTACTTGAAAATTCAGCAGCTAATTCCAATTTCACACCACTGTGGTACTTATATTGCATCTACTTGAAAATTCAGCAGCTAATTCCAATTGCACACCACTGTGGTACTTATATTGCATCTACTTGAAAATTCAGCAGCTAATTCCAATTTTACACCACTGTGGAACTTATATTGCATCTACTTGAAAATTCAGCAGCTAATTCCAATTTCACACCACTGTGGTACTTATATTGCATCTACTTGAAAATTCAGCAACTAATTCCAATTTCACACCACTGTGGTACTTATATTGCATCTACTTGAAAATTCAGCAGCTAATTCCAATTGCACACCACTGTGGTACTTATATTGCATCTACTTGAAAATTCAGCAGCTAATTCCAATTGCACACCACTGTGGTACTTATATTGCATCTACTTGAAAATTCAGCAGCTTATTCCAATTGCACACCACTGTGGTACTTATATTGCATCTGCATTAAAATTCAGCTAAATCCAATTCCACACCACTGTGGTACTTATATTGCATCTACTTGAAAATTCAGCAGCTAATTCCAATTGCACACCACTGTGGTACTTATATTGCATCTGAATCAAAATTCAGCTAAATCCAATTCCACACCACTGTGGTACTTATATTGCATCTACTTGAAAATTCAGCAGCTAATTCCAATTGCACACCACTGTGGTACTTATATTGCATCTGCATTAAAATTCAGCAGCCAATTCCAATTCCACACCACTGTGATACTTATATTGCATCTACTTGTAAATTCAGCAGCTTATTCCAATTTCACACCACTGTGGTACTTATATTGCATCTGCATCAAAATTCAGCTAATTCTAATTTCACACCACTGTGGTACTTATATTGCATTTACTTGAAAATTCAGCAGCTAATCCCAATTCCATACCACTGTGGTACTTATATTGCATCTACTTAAAAATTTAGCAACTAATTCCAATTTCACACCACTGTGGTACTTATAATGCATCTACTTAAAAATTCAGCAGCTAATTCCAATTCCACACCACTGTGGTACTTATATTGCATTTACTTGAAAATTTAGCAACTAATTCCAATTCCATACCACTGTGGTACTTATATTGCATCTACTTGAAAATTTAGCAACTAATTCCAATTTCACACCACTGTGGTACTTATATTGCATCTACTTAAAAATCTAGCAACTAATTCCAATTCCACACCACTGTGGTACTTATAATTGCATTTACTTGAAAATTCAGCAGCTAATCCCAATTCCATACCACTGTGGTACTTATATTGCATCTACTTAAAAATTTAGCAACTAATTCCAATTTCACACCACTGTGGTACTTATATTGCATCTACTTAAAAATTCAGCAGCTAATTCCAATTCCACACCACTGTGGTACTTATATTGCATCTACTTGAAAATTTAGCAACTAATTCCAATTCCACACCACTGTGGTACTTATATTGCATTTACTTGAAAATTCAGCAGCTAATTCCAATTCCACACCACTGTGGTACTTATATTGCATCTACTTGAAAATTCAGCAGCTAATTCTAATTGCACACCACTGTGGTATTTATATTGCATCTGCATTAAAATTCAGCTAAATCCAATTCCACACCACTGTGGTACTTATATTGCATCTACTTGAAAATTCAGCAGCTAATTCCAATTGCACACCACTGTGGTACTTATATTGCATCTGCATCAAAATTCAGCTAAATCCAATTCCACACCACTGTGGTACTTATATTGCATCTACTTGAAAATTCAGCAGCTAATTCCAATTGCACACCACTGTAGTACTTATATTGCATCTGCATTAAAATTCAGCAGCCAATTCCAATTCCACACCACTGTGATACTTATATTGCATCTACTTGTAAATTCAGCAGCTTATTCCAATGTCACACCACTGTGGTACTTATATTGCATCTACTTAAAAATTCAGCAGCTAATTCCAATTCCACACCACTGTGGTACTTATATTGCATCTACTTAAAAATTCAGCAGCTAATTCCAATTCCACACCACTGTGGTACTTAAATTGCATCTGCATTAAAATTCAGCTAAAACCCAATTCCACACCACTGTGGTACTTATATTGTATCTACTTGAAAATTCAGCAGCTAATTCCAATTGCACACCACTGTGGTACTTATATTGCATCTGCATTAAAATTCAGCTAAATCCAATTCCACACCACTGTGGTACTTATAGTGCATCTACTTGAAAATTCAGCAGCTAATTCCAATCAGAGTTTGTGTTAGAATTCTTTGCCTGGCGTATTTGCTTACGACAAGCCCTTGAAGTTTGGCATATTTTGTAAATTTGCCGTCGTATGTACAGGGCATTGCGTAATGTACAGGGCATTGCGTGCTAGCGAAGCATGCAAGTAATTGTTAACACAACACAATTGTGTAGGCCTGCCTCGCTAAAGTGAATGAAAGTTGCGCCTAAAATACCAAAAACATTACAAAATCGGACTATTATTATCATAAAAAATATTACAAAAAACTTTAAACCCAATCCTTGTATAATGTTGATTGTTGAGTCATGAAATTTGGGTTTACAATCCCAAAATAAATACAGCATAGTAACTTGACTTGCAGACTGTGATCACTTAACAGATACAGGATCAACACAATACAGGAGGAAAGTTAAATCCTAGCTAATAATATCATTGACAATTCACAGCCTGCATTCAAAACAACATCAAAACTTTTAGATACACTGTACAGTGTATGTACATCATGCATAGGGCATATGTACTAGCCTATATGTGTTTATGGCAGCACTACTGGCATGTTGAATCATTCGGCCGTTAGTCTCGTAGTTGTGTCATTTTTCTTTTATTTATGAGTAATTCAAAATCATTTTTGTGTGAAATAAAACTTTGAATCGCATCAGAGAGGTAAGATGTTCATGATTTTAGTTATGTTAATGAAAAACTCTGGCGTAAAATTCCACATGCTATATCTAAATCTTACGACGCAGGTACAACCTGTGTCGTAAGAAATTTCAGCCATGGCGTAATATATGACAAATTTGTCGTTAACCCAATTCCTGATTCCAATTCCACACCACTGTGGCACTTATATTGCAGCTACTTGAAAATTAAGCAGCCAATTCCACACCACTGTGGTACTTATATTGCATCTACTTAAAAATTCAGCAGCTAATTCCAATTCCACACCACTGTGGTACATCTACTTAAAAATTCAGCAGCTATTCCAATTCCACTTTATTTCATATTGCCTACAACTTGATCTCCAGCAAAGCTATTTGTTGTATTTGTAGATAATATGAGGTTTATTCCAAGGCCAGGGATAACTGTGACCAGAAACAATACAAGGCCAGGGATGACTGTGACCAGAAACAATACAAGGCCAGGGATGACTGTGACCAGAAACAATACAAGGCCAGGGATGACTGTGATTAGAAACAATACAAGACCAGGGATGACTGTGACCAGAAACAATACAAGGCCAGGGATGACTGTGATTAAAAACAATACAAGGCCAGGGATGACTGTGACCAGAAACAATACAAGGCCAGGGATGACTGTGACCAGAAACAATACAATGCCAGGGATGACTGTGATTAGAAACAATACAAGGCCAGGGACGACTGTGACCAGAAACAATACAAGGCCAGTGATGACTGTGATTAGAAACAATACAAGGCCAGGGATGACTGTGACCAGAAACAATACAAGGCCAGGGATGACTGTGACCAGAAACAATACAAGGCCAGGGATGACTGTGATTAGAAACAATACAAGGCCAGGGATGACTGTGACCAGAAACAATACAGGGCCAGGGATGACTGTGACCAGAAACAATACAAGGCCAGGGATGACTGTGACCAGAAACAATACAAGGCCAGGGATGACTGTGATTAGAAACAATACAAGGCCAGGGATGACTGTGACCAGAAACAATACAAGGCTAGAAATGACTGTGACCAGAAACAATACAGGGCCAGGGATGACTGTGACCAGAAACAATACAAGGCCAGGGATAACTGTGACCAGAAACAATACAAGGCCAGGGATGACTGTGACCAGAAACAATACAAGGCTAGAAATGACTGTGACCAGACACAATACAAAGCCAGGGATGACTGTGACCAGAAACAATACAAGGCCAGGGATAACTGTGACCAGAAACAATACAAGGCCAGGGATGACTGTGACCAGAAACAATACAAGGCTAGAAATGACTGTGACCAGACACAATACAAAGCCAGGGATGACTGTGACCAGAAACAATACAAGGCCAGGGATGACTGTGACCAGAAACAATACAAGGCTAGAAATGACTGTGACCAGACACAATACAAAGCCAGGGATGACTGTGACCAGAAACAATACAAGGCCAGGGATGACTGTGACCAGAAACAATACAAGGCTAGAAATGACTGTGACCAGACACAATACAAAGCCAGGGATGACTGTGACCAGAAACAATACAAGGCCAGGGATAACTGTGACCAGACACAATACAAAGCCAGGGATGACTGTGACCAGAAACAATACAAGGCCAGGGATGACTGTGACCAGAAACAATACAAGGCTAGAAATGACTGTGATTAGAAACAATACAATTGATTAAATGAATGGTTTTGAGATGATCACAACTGCACATTAGGGAGGGACATTAGAAGACCTTAGAAATATATTTTTAAATGTTCTCTCTGTCAAAATGTTGACAGTTAATTAATAGATGAGGAATTATATCTGTAAAGTACAAGTTAACCTTTCACTTATATATATCATTAATGTCAATTTTAGGATGGATAGAGCCCCATTAGAACCTAACGTTTGAGCTAAGGAAAACATCATGGAATGTATACTATGCAACTTTATTCTAACTAATGAGAGAGGATGCAAGATATGTTTTGAGATATCAGTGACATGGTGTCCATGAATTTTTAACAAGATATATTTTAAGAACAACCCAATTTTGAGAGATTTACACTGCCTTATCGTATACAAATCTCTCCAAGGTCGTGCTTCACTTTACATATCTAATTTCTTAAAACTGTATATTCCTGTCCTTAATTTACGTTCTTCAGATAAATTACTTCTGTTTGAATCAAAATCTAAGCATTCAAGGGAAGACAGGTCTTTAGCTGTTGCTGCCCCCAGGTTATGGAATGAATTGCCATTTTACATCAGAACTTCCATTACTATTTGTTCCTTCCAAAACGATTTAAAGACTTACTTGATGTCTAAGGCTTTTGTCAATGTTCAATAAGTGTTGTTTTGTTTCATAACTATTTTGTGTTTTTGTATTTATTGTATGGCGCCTTGAGCACCTAGTTTAGGTGGTTTGTGCGCATTATAAGTCTAATTATTATTACTATTATTATTATTATTATTATTATTATTATTATTATTTATTATTATTATTTTAATATCAGTGACATGGTGTCCATTAACAAGATATATTAAATACCCTTTCTCAAGAAGATCCATTTTGGCTGCCATCAGGCTTTGACCCGGTGTGACATCTCCAATTCCAATAGAAAATCCACGGTTACCTGGATTAGATAACAAACAAAAAAACACTTTTAAAAAGTTTTGGAAAATATCTCAAGATTAAACAGGCAACGACCACTAATTACAAAAGATGCACAGGAGAAAAGGTATCATTTTACGTTTTCTTTTTCTGGTCTACCTAGCTGTCAAATGAGTACCAGAATTGGTTTTAATCTGTGACAGGCTGGTGTACGAATAAACGATAAAACTCAAAATGCTGGACTTACTTAAGTAGACTGGGCACATTTTTGCAAGTCTACCCATGGCATCCGCTGCTTCCTGCTGCCCATAATCCCTCAGCAGGATGTAAAAGATGTTGTTCTTGGAGCCTGATCCAAGAGTGCTTTTATCCATTGCACCACACATGAGGTCTGAGTTGTGAACTACCACATCTGACAAAAGAATGATCAATAGGTTTGTTTGTTTGTTTGATGAGGGCTTAACGACACCACGACAACGAGGGTCAAATTGTGCCTGAGAGGTCATATCATTCTAGAGGTAGGTAGGAAAGGAAATAGGGGGAGAATGAGAAAATTCAAGAACAAAAGGTCAGAGTGATCGATAGGGGAGGTGCATGCTTGAAACAAAAACAAAGTAGAGAGGGGGTGAAAGAGGAGAATTAAATATGGTTGTAGAGGGGAAAATGATAAAGGAAGGAGATAATTTTCTCCGGAGAATTTTTCTGGAAGAGCTCAGCAATTGAGTTGTGGGGAGCGAGGGAAGCTCTGGGAAGGTTGTACAGGGGGCAAGCAAGGAGAACGTGATAGATTGTGGGGGTGCAATGGCAATTGTTGCAGAGGGGTTGGGGGAGCCAATAAGGAGGTGGGAGTGAATGAGGTGGGTGTGACCAATTCTAAGACGAGTAATATGAACGTTGTCAATACGAGAGAGGTTGTTGATGGTGGATTTAGTCGGAATTGTGGGCTGGATGACATGGAGTTTGTTATCAATTTGGGAGTTCCATGAGGTTTGCCAGCGGTCACGAACAAGGGAAGCGATAAGCGGTTTGATGTCAGAGAGGGTTTTGGGAAAAGGGGTAGGGAGGAGGTTGAGGGCAAGCTTAGCGGCTGCATCAGCCTGTCATTGCCAGGGATGCCAACATGGCTGGATATCCAGAAGAAAAGAATACTTTTCCTGCAGAGGGTGGGAGAAAGGAGTTTGCGGAGGAAATGGCATGTGAGGTTATCCCATTTAAGATTGAGTAAAGAAGTAAGAACAGCCTTTGAGCCGGAGAAAATGGCAAAGTGGCTGAGCAGAGAGTACTCAATAAAGTTGAGGGCGAGGAGAATGGCCTTAGCCTCGGCTGAAAAGATGGATGAGTAGTCGGGAAGTCTGCTACTGAGGGTGATGTCTTGGATGACTGCAGCAGCAGCTGTCTTGTTGCCTTCCTTGGAGCCATCAGTATAGATGGAGGTGTAATTTGAGAGTTGGTCTTTGATTTGGTTGTGGAGATTGATGAAGAGGTTAAGGTGGGTTTGAGTTTTGTGATGAGTGGAGAGGCCCAGGTGGACAGAAGGGAGGGGGTGGCCCAAGGAGGGAAAGTGGGCCAGGAGAAGGTGTCGAGAGTGGCAGGGTTGATGCCGAGATGAAGAGGTCTGATTTAATGCGTAAGCTGAAGGAAGGGGATAGGGTTTTAGTCCTATCAAAGAGGGTGGAGAAATTGGGGTACCTAATGAGGTTGTAAACAAGGTTCTGGGTGTTGGTGAGGACTCTAAAAGCATAGGAGAGGCTAAGCTTTCTACATCTAAGTAGAAAGGGGGTTCCTTGGCTTTAACATGAAAGCTGGTGATTGGGGAGGTCCTGTAGGCACCTAGACAAAGCCTGAGGGCTTCATTTTGGATGGTGTTGATGTGGTTGAGGAATGAGTTGTGAGCGACACAGTAGACAATATTACTGTTACATGGAGAACACCCTGTGATGTCATTTAGTAAGCATTTGTATATTAACCCATGCTGACAGTAAGATTTTAAGTATGTCTTGGCTTCTCCTTACTTCCCCTGTCCAGTTTTGAACCTAACTGTCTTTGGGTCTTGGCTCAAAAAGACAAGCCAAAACTTTTGATCTGATATGCAAAACAGACACTTAAAATAAACAAGTACAAAGAACATGTACAAGGTATAGGGGACTTGATAAGGGTCTTATGATGTGTGGACGGTTGGCTCTGAAGAGCTTTGAGGTAGCACTTGCTATATAAGCACCTCACATTAATACTACTAGTCTACTTGTACACCTAATGAGAATTTCCGTTTGATAAAATAAATACTTACAGGAATCATTGATACAGAGGTCCTCATTAGACGAGTAATTCTTGGCCTTTGTTCTGAGGTTGATTAAGGTAGTACAGCTCTTATTTGGTTTCAGTATCAAGCTAAACAGCTGCTTCCCTGTCCATAATCTTACAGGCTAAGAGAAAGCAAGAAAATGTTGCAGGCAATGAGAAACAAAATAAATGCAAATTTTTAGTGCAACTGACACATGTATGCAGTTTTCAACCTCTCCTAATCAAAATATAACATATTACTAAAAGCTCCCAACACTTCTAACCTCAGAAACCTTCACAAATATGAAATAAGTAGCATGCTGATGTACCAAAATCATTTTTTCTCTTCCAGAACTCCCACATCTACCTATGATGTAATGATGAAATTAAACATATACTGTACTTTGCCACACATTTCACAAAATATTTCTACATTTAAGAAACTAGAGATTGGTTGGTCTGTTAATGACACCTCACAGTGTTGGTCAAATATGAATAGGCAATTTCTGGAAAACTAATTTAAATAATGTCACATGGCTAAAAAAGAACCAATCGTATACTGGGCGAATTTTATCATCCAATCAAATACTGGAGGAATCTTGACCAGATGCACAATTCAGGCAAGGTATGAGACCAAGCGTATGAAATATGTATCACAAGTGCATTATACACGAAGACATTGCTGCTTACAACTCTTTCCTCCAAACCTGACAAAAGGAAATTCCCCCCAGTAGTTGATTGGTCGAAGTAATGAAAAACTGACATTCGGCTAAACTTGGTTTGAAAAGGCTGACATACTTTGATGATTGCAGGAGGTGGGAGATCGATGCGCATGTTCCTGTCCTGCCTTGACAGCAGACTAGCCGCGATTTGACATGCTCTGGACCGGTCAAAAAATACATCTTTCTGGGTCAATAAATATCCTCCTAGAAAAATTGAAACATTCCACAGAAAATGAATAATGAATGTGACCGAATTAGAAGTAACATAATAGGTAAATGGGCTCTTTCCAGTACCTTTCCTCTTCTGCCTTTCACATAAAATTTATGCAATAATGATAATAATAATATTAGTAGTAGTAATATTAGTAGTAGCAGTAGTAGTAGTAGTAGTAGTAGTGGTAGTAGTAATAGTAATTGTAGTAGTAATACTAATACTAATACTAATATTACTACTAATAATACTACTACTAATAATAATACTAATAATAATAATATTAATAATACTAATAATATTAATAATAATATTAATAATAATAATAACAATAATATTAATATTAATATTAATATAATAACAATAATATTGATATAATAATAATAATAATATTAATAACACTAATAATATTAATAATAATACTAATAATATTGATATAATAATAATAATAATATTGATATAATAATAATAATAATATTGATATAATAATAATAATAATAATAATAATAATAATAATAATAATAATAGTAATAATAATAATAATAATAGTAATAATAATAATAATAATATTACAAATAATAATAGTAATAATAATGATAATAAATAATAATAATAATAATAATAATAATAATAATAATAATAATAATAATAATAATAATAATAATATTACAAATAATAATAAGAATAATAATGATAATAAATAACATTAATAATAATAATAATAATAAAAAGTATCGATAATCATTGGGGACTTGGAGACTCATAGCTGCTGCCATACAAGCCTGTACTATTACCTGGATCCAACCCCTTATGTTGAGCACCAAGTAAGGAGGCAGCCTCAGGTGCCAGCCTTTAGTAAGACTTTACCTGGCATCCTTCTGGTAGTTGGCATATTACACATGTGACTCTATCAATAACCAGTCGGCATATTACACCTGTGACTCTACCAATAACCAGTCGGCATATTACACATGTGACTCTACCAATAACCAGACGGCATATTACACATGACTCTACCAATAACCAGTCAGCATATTACACATGTGACTCTATCAATAACCAGTCGGCATATTACACATGTGACTCTACCAATAAGCAGTCGGCATATTACACCTGTGACTCTACCAATAACCAGTCGGCATATTACACATGTGACTCTACCAATAACCAGACGGCATATTACACGTGACTCTACCAATAACCAGTCAGCATATTACACATGTGACTCTATCAATAACCAGTCGGCATATTACACATGTGACTCTATCAATAACCAGTCGGCATATTACACATGTGACTCTACCAATAACCAGACGGCATATTACACATGACTCTATCAATAACCAGTCGGCATATTACACATGTGACTCTATCAATAACCAGTCGGCATATTACACATGTGACTCTACCAATAAGCAGTCGGCATATTACACCTGTGACTCTACCAATAACCAGTCGGCATATTACACATGTGACTCTACCAATAACCAGTCGGCATATTACATGTGTGACTCTACCAATAACCAGTCGGCATATTACACATGTGACTCTACCAATAAGCAGTCGGCATATTACACATGTGACTCTACCAATAACCAGTCGGCATATTACATGTGTGACTCTACCAATAACCAGTCGGCATATTACACATGTGACTCTACCAATAACCAGTCGGCATATTACATGTGTGACTCTACCAATAACCAGTCGGCATATTACACATGTGACTCTACCAATAACCAGTCGGCATATTACACATGTGACTCTACCAATAACCAGTCGGCATATTACATGTGTGACTCTACCAATAACCAGTCGCCATATTACACATGTGACTCTACCAATAATCAGTCGGCATATTACACATGTGACTCTACCAATAACCAGTCGGCATATTACATGTGTGACTCTACCAATAACCAGTCGGCATATTACACATGTGACTCTAACAATAACCAGTCGGCATATTACACATGTGACTCTACCAATAACCAGCCGGCATATTACACATGTGACTCTACCAATAACCAGACGGCATATTACACATGTGACTCTACCAATAACCAGACAGTATATAACACATGTGACTCTACCAATAACCAGACGGCATATTACACATGTGACTCTACCAATAACCAGACAGTATATAACACATGTGACTCTACCAATAACCAGTCGGCATACAACACATGTGACTCTACCAATGACCAGTCGGCTTATTACACATGTGACTGCAGAGCAGCTAGATCTATAGACGTTCCTCCAAACTCAATAAAAAGATCACTGTATAAAGTAGATTACATCATACATAATCCTAAGATTGTAATACTTTGCCATTAGACATGCACCTAGTCTAAATTATTTCAAATTTAAGCTTACTAATGCTTGCATGGTAAAATGATTTTTCTTATTTATTACTCATACTTTTGTTACGCTGGGTTGGCATTGTAGGACTTAACAAACTTAACCTATTTAGATTCAGATCTTATAACTGTGTTCTTTACCTGTTATAAAATGGGTTGGCATTGTAGGACTTAACAAACTTAACCTATTTAGATTCAGATCTTAATAACTGTGTTCTTTACCTGTTATAAAATGGGTTGGCATTGTAGGACTTAACAAACTTAACCTATTTAGATTCAAATCTTATAACTGTGTTCTTTACCTGTTATAAAATGGGTTGGCATTGTAGGACTTAACAAACTTAACCTATTTAGATTCAGATCTTAATAACTGTGTTCTTTACCTGTTATAAAATGGGTTGGCATTGTAGGACTTAACAAACTTAAGCTATTTAGATTCAGATCTTATAACTGTGTTCTTTACCTGTTATAAAATGGGTTGGCATTGTAGGACTTAACAAACTTAACCTATTTAGATTCAGATCTTATAACTGTGTTCTTTACCTGTTATAAAATGGGTTGGCATTGTAGGACTTAACAAACTTAACCTATTTAGATTCAGATCTTAATAACTGTGTTCTTTACCTGTTATAAAATGGGTTGGCATTGTAGGACTTAACAAACTTAAGCTATTTAGATTCAGATCTTATAACTGTGTTCTTTACCTGTTATAAAATGGGTTGGCATTGTAGGACTTAACAAACTTAACCTTTTAGATTCAGATCTTATAACTGTGTTTTTTACCTGTTATAAAATGGGTTGGCATTGTAGGACTTAACAAACTTAAGCTATTTAGATTTAGATCTTATAACTGTGTTCTTTACCTGTTATAAAATGGATTGGCATTGTAGGACTTAACAAACTTAACCTATTTAGATTCAGATCTTAATAACTGTGTTCTTTACCTGTTATAAAATGGGTTGGCATTGTAGGACTTAACAAACTTAACCTTTTTAGATTCAGATCTTATAACTGTGTTCTTTACCTGTTATAAAATGGGTTGGCATTGTAGGACTTAACAAACTTAAGCTATTTAGATTTAGATCTTATAACTGTGTTCTTTACCTGTTATAAAATGGGTTGGCATTGTAGGACTTCCAAACTTAACCTATTTAGATTTAGATCTTATAACTGTGTTCTTTACCTGTTATAAAATGGGTTGGCATTGTAGGACTTAACAAGCTTAACCTATTTAGATTCAGATCTTATAACTGTGTTCTTTACCTGTTATAAAATGGGTTGGCATTGTAGGACTTAACAAACTTAAGCTATTTAGATTTAGATCTTATAACTGTGTTCTTTACCTGTTATAAAATGGATTGGCATTGTAGGACTTAACAAGCTTAAGCTATTTAGATTTAGATCTTATAACTGTGTTCTTTACCTGTTATAAAATGGATTGGCATTGTAGGACTTAACAAACTTAACCTATTTAGATTTAGATCTTATAACTGTGTTCTTTACCTGTTATAAAATGGGTTGGCATTGTAGGACTTAACAAGCTTAACCTATTTAGATTCAGATCTTATAACTGTGTTCTTTACCTGTTATAAAATCCTGAATTGCAGCAATCAATGGTTCTCCATTACGGGGAGTGACTAGATTGCACTTCACCTATCAGAAAGACGACAGAGAAAATACATAATAATTTCAATGCAATTGGCTGCATAAGAAAAAAATACAGATCACTGCACTATTGACTCATTTACTGTATTATCAAAATGAAAATAATTAATATTACTGAGATTTTGTGGTGAAAAAGGATATCAGGTATTTGATTTGATTTATTATATTCCATTTTCATGCATATATTACAATATTACATCTATTACACAAGTAATTTTTAAACAAACTTGTGACATGTATAAAACTCTCTGCAATGGGGCAAGGTATTAACCTACTGTCTCCACAGTTCTGTTCATATTTTTTCCTCCATGATACTTTAAGAACATTTTTCAAAAATTGAAGAAGAAAAAACAGATGGTAAAAACAGATGGTACAGTACCCCCATAAGAGTGAGAGCTTCTGCCTTGGCTTCCTCAGTCTGGGGCAAATGAAGATTCATCTCATCACCATCAAAGTCAGCATTGTAAGGGGTGCACACACATTCATTGAAACGGAATGTCCTATGAGGCATAACACGGGCCTGTGAATCAATTATATATAGAAACACATTAAACAAATTGCTGTGAAAAGAATGGACTAAAACGGTAAATACCGTCATGGTTTGCATGCCCATGCAAATTGACACCCATATCATATGACCCAGCCAATTATAAAAATGTTATCTCACACTAAGTCTCACATGGCATCCCATGTCCCACATGTCCTACATGACATCCCATGGCATCCCATGTCCCACATGACATTCCATGTCCCACATGGCATTCCACCATATCTCCCACATGACATCCCATCCCATGTCCCACATGGCATTCCACCATATCTCCCGCATGGCATCCCACCCCATGTCCCACATGACATCCCATCAATGTCCCATCTTATGTCCCATGTGGTATTGCATCATATGTCCCACAGGACATCCCATCCTCTGACCCACATGGCATTCCACCCTATGTCCCACATCCCATGTCCAAAATGACATCCCACCTCATGTCCCACATAACATCCCATGCCTTGTCCCACATGGCATTCCACCATACAGTGTCTCACATGGCATTCCACCATATGTCCCACATGGCATTCCACCATGTCCCACATGGCATGCTATGACCCACATGGATCCCATCCTACATGTCCCACATTAATTCAACTAAATGTACCACATGACATCCCTCCCTATGTTCCACATGGCATCCCTCTCTGTGTCTTGCATCAGTGGCTTCCCACCTGATGACCCACATGGCATCCCACCATATGTTTCACATGGTGTCCCTCCCCATGACATCCAACTTTATGTCCCACATGGCATCACATCTCATGTCCCCATGGCCTCCTACCCTATGCCACACATGGCATCCTACCTTCTGCCACACATGGCATCCTACCTTATGTCACACATGGCATCCTACCTTATGTCACACATGGCATCCTACCTAATGTCACACATGGCATCCCAACCTATGTCACACTCTGTCTTACTCGTGGCGTCCCACATGGCATTCTACCCAGTTCCACATGGCATCTCATGTCCCACATGGCATCCCACCCCATGTCCCAAATGACATCCCATAGGCTCCATAAGAAGTCTCATCCTAGCTATCACAGTCCCTGATTGAGCATACTATGTATGAAAATGTCAGTTCATATAATAATCTATATGCAAATGACTTGTTGAAATAGGGTGGGACGCCATGTCCCACATGACATCCCATGTCCCAAATGACATTCCATCCCATGGCATTCCACCCTATGTCCTGCATGGCATTCCACCAAACAGTATATCCTACATGGCATTCCACCCTGTTCCACATGGTATCCCACCCCATGTCCCACATGGCATCCCACATGGCATTCTACCCTATGTCCATATGCAATCATATCCTGTCACACTCCCTGACTAAGCATACTAAATACAAAAGTCTGGTCAGTTCATATACTGTAGCAACTTTATGCAAATGACCACAATAATAAAGGAGTTTAATAATCATGCCTGATACAACTGTTGGTACCCAAATATTTTGAAGAATTTTAAGGATTTTAAGTCTTAAGTGCTACAAGAGAGACTTGAGGATCTCTAAAGAATTTTGGAAAATCATATCATTTTACAGTTATCTTCTAAGAAAATATCAAATGTTTTGTAGACTTTTTAAGGAAACTATTTTTTAATTCTGTCTTAAGTGTCTCTGAAAAACTTTAACATTTTGTAAGGAAATTCTAACCTTCCATAAGGATATCTGAAGAAACTTTATTCTAACCTTCCATAAGGATATCTAAAGAAACTTTAACTTTTCTGAGGAACTCTGTGGAAACTTTAACATTTTCTGAGGAATTCTTAAAAAACTTTAACATTTCTGGGGAATTCTCAGGAAAGTAATCGCCATTACATAGGTTCGCATTGTGCTTCGCATGCGAACCAAAAACCACCAAATTAAAAAAAAATTCCCTTAAAAATTGGTTCAAAATTGATAATTTGGCAGGTTTCGAAGTGACATTCAAATTACTATGCAACTTTATGATGTACAAATGGGCAGGCTTCTTTACTTACTATACTCCATATATCCGCCAGATTAGTGAAAAGGGGCTGAAACAAACGTTGTGGGATCTTCGCAATATAAATGAGTGGAAACACAACCACTTCAATTACACTGCTGAGATGAAGATAATCATTAAGAGATACACAAAGACTTTCCCATTCATACACTGCAAATTTTGTACAAATCTAAAAATCATCAAACGTTGATCGCTTTAACTGCAAAACGTTGATCGCTCTAACTGCAAATGTTGATCGCTCTGACTGCAAAACGTTGATCGCTCTAACTCAAAATGTTGATCGCTCTAACTGCAAAACGTTGATCGCTCTAATTGCAAATGTTGATCGCTCTAACTGCAAAACGTTGATCGCTCTAAGTGCAAAACGTTGATCGCTCTAAATGCAAAACTTTGATCGCCTTAACTGCAAAACGTTGATCGCTCTAACTGCAAAACATTGATCGCTCTAACTGCAAAACGTTGATCGCTCTAACTGCAAAATGTTGATCGCTATAACTGCAAAACTAAACATGTTACCCTGGTCTACTCAGAATCTTATTCTGTTTGTAATAAAAGAGAACACTTTTGTGATGTCCATCATAAAGTATTTTGTGATGTCCATCGTAAAGCCTTTTGTGATGTCCATCATAAAGCCTTTTGTGATGTCCATCATAAAGCCTTTTGTGATGTCCATCATAAAGCCTTTTCTGATGTCCATCATAAAGCCTTTTCTGATGTCCATCATAAAGCCTTTTGTGATGTCCATCATAAAGCCTTTTGTGATGTCCATCATAAAGCCTTTTGTGATGTCCATCATAAAGCCTTTTGTGATGTCCATCATAAAGCCTTTTGTGATGTCTATCATAAAGCCTTTTGTGATGTCCATCATAAAGCCTTTTGTGATGTCCATCATAAAGCTTTTAAATGAAAACAAGTCATTATCATAAATTGACAATCCCCTCCCTATGCACTTGCAAAATGAGAAACTTGAAAACAAGACAAAAAAACATGATGCTTTCAAATATATTACACACAATTTTATGAACTGTCTTTACCTTATGAGCCATAATACTGAGTCTATGCAATGATGGCTGCCTGTTAAAAAGTACAATATCGCCATCTATCAAGTGCCTCTCTATAATGTCCCCAAACTGTGAAAGAGAAAAGTAACAAAAATCAGCTTTGTTCTTCATCTCGTACCTTCATGATATGTACAATAATGTAATGTGAATAAAGTACAACTATTTCAATCAGTGACATGGTTTCTACAACAAGTTTGCATGCACATCCTCCCTAGGATACACATACATACATACATACATACATACATACATACATACATACTTTGATTGCCAGATAGTCAACTGCTAAGGTGTATGCACTCCTATGTTGCAACACATTGCAGACGAAGGCTGTCAATGGATGTCATATCTACAATAGAACATCCAGAACTTTCTAGATTCTGATTTCAGCCAGTCCTAAATTTCGGACCTTGCTGCAGATGGAGACGGCTTGTGGTCTCCTGCTTAACAGCTGAGTGGTGATGATAATGGCAAGGAAATCATAAAACAAAGAAACTGCCCAAAATATTCAAATTCCCCTTAAAATGAGGATATTAAGCCTCTCTATTCCAAAGTGGAAAGTAAAAAGACTTAAGTCTGGCACAGTGTGTATCATAACAATAAAACCCGACACTTGAATGAGTCATATTCCATTACCCATACAAGACAAAACTATATTCCACAAAACAAACAAGTTTTGAGTTATAGGAGCTTCTATTATTGTGATTATCAGCATATTTCCCACATTCCTTACGTGAATCTACATGTAGTGAAAGGATCTCTGAGATTGATTGGTAAGGCTTGACGGCACCTCAACAGCATAGTGCGAGAGAGGTTAAACTACATCACAAGTAACTATACACACACAGTGTAAATCTCTCACAAATGAAACACTTACCCTTAATTCATCAGCCATTTTCTTTCGATTACCATATTTGAGAAACCTGAAAGCAGACAATCAACGAAAAGTTCAAGTGTTAACATGGAGAGTAATATATAATAAAGGTCAACGTTTCTGATTAGTCATACACAAATACCGACAACCAATCAATAACCGCCACGAAAGTAACTAGTACACTGTACATACACACACAAGTAATATACAATAAAGGACAACGTTTCTGATTGGTCATACACAAATACTGACAACCAATCAATAACCGCCATGAAAGTAACTAGTACACTGTACATACACACACAAGTAATATACAATAAAGGTCAACGTTTCTGATTGGTCATACACAAATACTGACAACCAATCAATAACCGCCACGAAAGTAACTAGTACACTGTACATACACACACAAGTAATATACAATAGAGGTCAACGTTTCTGATAGGTCATACACAAATACTGACAACCAATCAATAACTGCCGCTTAAGTGACTAGTACACTGTACATACACACACAAGTAATATACAATAAAGGTCAGCGTTTCTGATTGGTCATACACAAATACTGACAACCAATTAATAACTGCCGCCAAAGTGACTAGGACACTGTACATACACACACAAGTAATATACAATAAAGGTCAACGTTTCTGATTGGTCATACACAAATACTGTCAACCAATCAATAACCGGTGCAAAAGTGACTAGTACACTGTACATACACACACAATGCATATAGTACCTACTTAATTCAAAACAATCCACAACCACATGTGATGTGAAAGATATGAATATCACAATTTTAACGAGACTAGATTCCCTCTTTAACATGCATAAACATGATCCGTCTTTCAAATTGCATAGCACCTGGATTAAACTCGCCTTTTATCTCATATTTTGCACAACTGAATTATTTTCGTCTAATTCACTATTGACCCAATTCTGAATGTTCTTACTTCTTTTGGTTGGTCTGCTTTTGTTGAATGAAGTTGGCACCCGGGTGGACATCGCAGCCGTTTCTGACCAGCTCTTTCATGGCATGGAGATTTGCCTTGGTCACCTGTTAAAAACAAAATTGATGAAAATTCAAAACAATTTATGTTGGTTTCCTTGAAGAATAGATTATTAATCATTACTATCATAGCAAATACAGAACACTAACATAGAAAGGTCTACGGACATGTCTAATAGCTAAAAACTAACTTCAACTTCTATGATACTACGACTCATAGCCAGAACCAAAAGGTTTTGTAGTTCCGCTGCTTTTTTTCAAGCTGATTGATTTGCAAGTTTTGTATCACCTGTCATGTCATTGCATATCAACACACTAGCTAACATCACAATTATACCAAATATGAAATAAAACAAACAATGCAATTGTTGAAATATGAGCATTTCATGATTTTTACATTTAAGCCCCGCCTACTCAATAATAGGCATGATCTTGCCACCAAAAACAATAGGGCACATCTGCGGACCATGTGCAACTGTACCTGTGTACCACATATGAACCGATTCCTATGTATCGTTCTTGAGATACTGTGTTTACAAGCTCTTTTCAACAAAATCATGTTAAGCCCCGCCTATGAGGCTTATTAATGAAATTCAATAATTTGGTACCGTGAACATGTACACACTAGCTAACAACATAATTGTATTAAATTTAAAACAAATCAGTCATTAGGTTATTAAATCATTAAGCATTCTAAGAATTTATCATTAAGCCCTGCCTACTCATTAATACGTATGATCTTGCCACCAAAAACAATAGGGCACATCTGCAGACCATGGGCTACCTGTGTACCACATATAAACTGAATCCCATATGTCGTTCTTGAGATACTGTGTTTACAAGCTCTTTCAACAAAATCATGTTAAGCCCTGCCCACTTTACATAATAATGAAATTCAACATTTTGGTACCGTGAACATGTAGACACCAGCTAACATAATAATTACACCAAGTATGAAACAAAACAGACATGCGGTTCTTAAAAAATGAGCATTTTAAGATATTATCATTAAGCCCCACTTATTCATTAATATGCATGACATCGCCACCAAAAACAATAATAGGGCACATCTGCAGACCATGGGCTATTTGTATACTACATATGACACATAAATCCAGTTCTTTTGAAACTGTGTTTACAAGCTCATTTTTCATAGCTTTTAATAGATTTTAAAACAATTTAGCTAGCATTTCCTGTCTTTACTCAAACACCTTTAAAAATAATAGACAATTATTCTGATATTAAACATTTCCATCTCAATTGAGGGATTGTAAGATATGTCACATCAAACCCATCCTCCACCAACTTCATTGGCTTCCTATATGTGAAAGAATAAACTACAAGCTTCTCACCCTCACATACAAACCCATCTATGGTCTTGCTCCAAATTATATTTCCAACTTACTCACCTTACAATTACCAACTCGCTCACTCAGATCTAACAGTGCTATTCTCCTAAAGCCGCCAAAAATTAACACCAAGACTTATGGTGAACGTTCTTTTCGATCTGCAGCCCCCAAACTCTGGAACATTCTCCCAATCTACATCAGAAATGCCCCTACTTCAGATATTTTTAAGAGTGTATTGAAAACACACCTTTTCATGAGTTACCCTAATTGGACCTTGTAACTTTATCCTGCTTGTATCTTTTTAAGTATGGTTTTTGTTCTCTTACTGTTTGTATCTTAAGGTTTTCTCATGTTATATTTGTTTACGTAAAGCGCATTGAGACCGTTTGGTATAATGCGCTATATAAAAATGTATTATTATTATTATTATTGTGAAAAATTGATAACACGATAAATGTATAAGAAAGGCACGTAGCGTAAATCATAGCTAAATCATTTAAATGTTGTTTTAAAAGGAACTGTTCCTCCTAAGTTTGATCTAATCTTTAAAACAATATGTGGAATATGACATGTATAAAACCACTGCATAGTTAAATATAATGTAAGGTATAACAAGGTTTACAATAATCTAGGTATTTATTTCACTCACCCTTTCAGGGTATGTTAAAATTTTTGCAACATGCACTGGAACAGCCACCTATATCAACAAAAGAAAGTTAACTGTAAAACCAAAAAAACATCAAATGTGAAAATGAACTTCTGCATGGATTTCATTTGATTACTTCTCTAAAAGATACAACATCTATGAAAATAAAGAAATAACATCCAGTCATTCAGTGGTGTAAGATATAATTGGTGACCATGTTACTAGAGGGTGTCTGTTGAAAACCTAACTCCACAAAGTTTCTCTTCCTACCAATATTCATAATGGTCAATAGACTAATTGCTTTTTTTTATATTACATAATTCATATTCTTTACATAATTTATTGATGTCGTCAATAGTTAATGTCATCAATTTTAATCAATGACAACTTGGTAACCCTTTACTTCATTGATAGACCAATCAACTTTCTGATTGGTTTGGGTTGGGTTTTCAACTTTCTGATTGGTTAGGTTGGGTTTTCAACTTCCTGATTGGTTTGGGTTGGGTTTTCAACTTTCTGATTGGTCTGGGTTAGGATTTCAACTTTCTAATTGGTTAGGTTGGGTTTTCAACTTTCTGATTGGTTTGGGTTGGGTTTTCAACTTTCTGATTGGTTGGGTTGGGTTTTCAACTTACTAATTGGTTTGGGTTGGGTTTTCAACTTTTTAATTGGTTTGGTTTGGTTTTCAACTTTCTGTTTGTTTGTTTGTTTGATGAGAGCTTAACAGCACCACGACAGCGAGGGTCAAATTGTGCCTGAGAGCTTAGATCATTCCAGAGGTAGGAAGAAAACAAAAACAGGGGGAAATTGAAAGAAACACTGGAACTAAAAGCCAGAAAGCTGGGATCGAGAGAAGAAGTGCATGGGTGAAAAAATTAAAGTAGAGAGGAGGTGGGAGAGGAGGATTAAATATGGTTGTAGAGGGAAGCATGATGAAGGAGGGAGATAATTTTATCTTTATCCGGAGGGTTTTTCTGGAAGAGTTTGGCTATTGACTTGTGGGGAGTAAGGGAAGCTCTGGAAAGGTTGTACAGGGGGCAAGCAAGAAGGACGTGGTGGACTGTGAGGGTGCAATGGCAATTGTTGCAGAGGGGTTGGGGGGAGCCAATAAAGGAGGTGAGAGTGAGTGAGGAGGGTGTGACCTATTCTAAGATGGGTAATATGAACGTTGTTGATACAAGAGAGGTTGTTGATGGTGGGTTTGAACGGAATAGTGGGCTGGATGACGTGGAGGTTGTTATCAATTTGGGAGTTTCATGAGGTTTGCCAGAGGTCACAAACAAGGGAAGTGATAAGCGGTTTGATGTCAGAGAGGGTTTTAAGGAAAGGGATATGGGAGAGGTTGAGGGAAAGCTTAGCAGCTGCATCAGCCCTGTCGTTGCCAGAGATGCCAACATGGCTGGGTATCCAGAAGAAAATAACACTTTTCCTGCAGAGGGTGGGCGAAAGGAGTTTCCGGAGGAGGAGGTGGGATATAAAGTTATCCCATTTAAGTGAGTTAAGAAGTAAGAACAGCCTTTGATTTGGAGAAAATGGCAAAGTGGCTGAGCGGAGAGTACTCAATATAGTTGAGGGCGAAGAGAATGGCCTTTGCCTTGGCTGAAAAGATGTACGAGTAGTCGGGAAGTCTGCTACAGAGGGTAATGTCTTGGATGACGGCAGCAGCAGCTGTCTTGTTGCCTTCCTTGGAGCCATCAGTATAAATGGAGGTGTAATTTGAGAGTTAGTCTTTGATTTGGTTGTGCAGATTGATGCAGAGGTTAGTTTGTTTGTTTGATGAGGGCTTAACAGCACCACAACAACGAAGGTCAAATTGTGCCTGAGAGGTCAGATCATTCTAGAGGTAGGAAGGAAAGGAAACAGGGGGAGAATGACAGAAATTCAAGAACAAAAGGTCAGAAAGCTGTGATTGAGAGGGGAGGTGCATGGTTGAAACAAAAACAAAGTAGAGAGGGGGTGGAAGAGGAGAATTAAATATGGTTGTAGATGGAGCCATGATGAAGGAAGGAGATAATTTGAGGTTAGGGTGGGTTTGGGTTTTGTGATGAGTAAAGAGGCCCAGGTGAATAGAAGGGAGGGGGTGGCCCAAGGAGGAAAAGTGGGCCAGGAGAAGGTGCTGAGAGTGATATTGAATAAAGATGGGGAGGTGGCCTGTGAAGCTGATGGTGTAAAGTTTGTGGATAATGCCGTGTTTCTAAGTAGTGTCAAAAGCTTTCTCAAGATCGAAAAAGATGGCAATGAGGTGTTCCTTTTTTGCAAAGGATTCCCGCATAGCGGTGTCGAGTGTAAGCTAAAGGGAGGGGATAGGGTTTTCATCCTATCAAAGAGGGTGGAGAAATTGGGGTACCTAATGAGGTTGTTAACAGGGTTCTGGGTGTTGGTCAGGGCTCTAAAAGCATAGGAGAGGCTAAGCTTTTCACATCTTAACAGAAAGGGGGGTTCGTTGGCATCAACGTGAAGGCTGGTGATGGGGGCGGTCCTGTAGGCACCCAGACAAAGCCTGAGGGCTTCATTTTGGATAATGTTGATGTGGTTGAAGTAAGACTTGTGAGCGGCACAGTACACAATATTGCCGTAGTCGAGCTTGGCACGAATGGTGAGACTGAAAATTATGAGAAGAGGCATGGGGATTCGCACCCAAAGTGGTCTTGGAGAGGAGGCGGAGAATGTTGAGGGAGCTGTTGCATTTCTGTTTTAGGTTGGTGATGTGTTGCTTGTAGGAGAGCTTGGGGTCAGGGTTAACCCTTACTCTACCACGCGGCGATATTATCACCGTTTTGGGTGCCCCGTCTTTGGCCCCGCCTCCCGAGCGCATTTTCAAAATAGTGCTGGTAGAGTAAGGGTTAAACCCAGGAACTTAGTGAGGTCAACTTTAGTGATGCGATTGCCATTGAGCACAAGGTTCGGGTTGGGGTGGAGTTTGTTGAAATGACACAAGTGCATGCAGAATTGTTTTGTCTTTGGAGAATTTCAAACCGTTATTGTTGCACCAGTCTTGCAGACAGTTGATCCTGATTTGGGCCTATTTTCAATAAGAGGAAAGCTAGGGGAGGAGTAGAAGATCGAAGAGTGAATTCGTCTATGTTGAGGGCATGTTTGATAAACAGGCCAAGGTCATCAGTAATGTCATTAATGCTCAGGTTCAAGAGAGTGGGAGAGATAATGCTGCCTTGGAGGATGCCCTCTTTTTGAGGGTAGGGGTTGGAGAGTGTGTGGACAATACGAACTTGGAACTGCTTGGGTAAGAGGAAGTTTTGAATAAAGATGGTAAGGTGACCTCTGAGGCTAATGGTCTGAAGTTTGCAGGTAATGCTGCATTATCCAAGTGGTGTCAAAAGCTTTCTTGAGGTCGAAAAAATTGGCAATGAGGTCTTCCTTTTTTGCAAAGGATTCCCGGATAGTGGTGTCGAGTGTAATTAGCTGGTCCAGGGTATTGCGACGTTTCCGGAAGCCGCTTTGGTGAAGGGAGAGGATTGCATTGGTCTCAAGGAACCAGTTTAGTCCTTCCCCGGTTTAGGGACGAGGGTGATGATAGCTGTCCTCTAGATAAAGGGAAAGGAGTGTGAAGACCAAATGTGGTTCAGCGTGGTGAGTAGGGCAGTGGTGGCTTGTTGGGAGAGTGTTTCAGGAACTGGTAGGGGATGTTTTCTGGGCCCTTGGAGGTGCAGCCATCGTCATGGATGGCTTGGTTTAATTTAGAAAGGGTGAGAGGGGTGTTGTAGCTCTCGGAGTTGTCGGAGGGAAAGGTGATACTATGGGCTTCAACAGGAGCTTTTTTAGCTTTGAAAGCATTAGGGTAGTTGGCCGAGGATGAGATGTTGCTGAAAGAGGCAGCGAGGTGCTTAACGATGTCCTTTTTCGCGGTGAGAAGGTTACCATTCCAGGAGAGATGGGAGACTTGCCCACCCGGCTGTGGAAGCTGTTAACCATTCTCCAAATCTTCTTAGTGGGGGTGTTAGTGGTGAGAGAAGAGATGAAGTTGTTCCAAGTGTTGGTTTTACTATCCTTGATAGTGCCCCTGGCTTTGGCACGGCTGATGCGAAAGAGGTTGAAGTTGTGGATGGTCGGGTTAGTTTTGAAGTTTCTGAGGGCCCTTTTTCAGTTCTTGATGGCAGATTTGCAGTCATCAGTGAACCAGGGGTTGGGGAGGGGGGTGGTTAGGAGGTTTGGGGGGAGATAAATATTGCAAAGGTCTCTGAATGAAAAAATATAACTACCATACTCGACATAATAGGTGCTTACGAAAATACAAATGCACCACTTTTTCAACCCGAAGTTTCTTCCTATTAAGTGCCCATGCTCTGGGGCTGCACAGTGTGCTATTTGAGCTTCATTGTGTGAACTGGTTCTATACTAGCCCCACAATAACCACCACTAAAACGCTGTGAGTGTTAGATGCAAAATAAGCAAATAATGTAAGAAAACTTATTTTAAGACTTCAAATTAATCAAATAATTTATGTTATCAGTCAAAAAATGTTGGGTGGACACTTATCAGAGCAGGGGTGCTTGATACATCAAATACAGTATCTCACAAAATAACTTGTTTAAGGTAAAGGTTTCTTTTATGCGTATCTAAAATGACACCTTCCTGATTGGTAGCAGAAATAAATACCTCATCAATATTCAGATTAGGATCAGGAGAGATGACAGTCCTACTTGAGAAATCAACACGCTTTCCAGAGAGGTTACCACGGAAACGCCCTTGCTTGCCTTTCAGTCTCTGACAGAAGCCTCTTGTGAATTTCTTTGGCTGTGAGAGGAATAGAGAAATAGCTTACATACTGCATTTCCAGTCTCTAATAGCAGTTTACCATCTGAAATTGCATCAGGGATAGGGTTGATTAAATCACAAATAATATGATTGCTATTATATTGCAAATGCTGTCTATCAAAACACAAACACACCAGTGACGGTGGAGCAGTTTTTAATTTGGGGGAGGGTTCTGTCCTGAACTATTCTGTTATGAAGTATTCTTCATGATCTATTCTTCATGATCTATTCTGTCATAATCTATTCTGTCATGATTTATTCTGTCATGATCTATTATATCATAAACTATTCTGTCATCACCTATTCTGTCATGATCTATTCTGTCATGAACTATTCTGTCATGATCTATTCTGTCATGATCTATTCTGTCATGATCTATTATATCATAAACTATTCTGTCATCACCTATTCTGTCATGATCTATTCTGTCATGAACTATTCTGTCATGATCTATTCTGTCATGATCTATTCTGTCATGAACTATTCTGTCATGATCTATTCTGTCATGATCTATTCTGTCATGAACTATTCATCATGATCTATCCTGTCATGATCTATTCTGTCATGATCTATTCTGTCATGATCTATCCTGTCATGATCTATTCTGTCATGATCTATTCTGTCATGATCTATTCGTCATGATCTATCGGTCATGATCTATTCTGTCATGATCTATTCTGTCATGAACTATTCGTCATGATCTATCCGTCATGATCTATTCGTCATGATCTATTCTGTCATGGTCTATTCTGTCATGATCTATTCTGTCATGAACTATTCTGTCATGAACAATTCTGTCATAAACTATTCTGTCATGAACTCTTCTGTCATGATCTATTCTGTCATGAACTATTCTGTCCTGAACTATTCTGTCGTGGTCTATTCTGTCATGGTCTATTCTGTCATGGTCTATTCTGTCATGGTCTATTCTGTCATGGTCTATTCTGTCGTGAACTATTCTGTCATGAACTATTCTGTCATGAACTATTCTGTCCTGAACTATTCTGTCGTGGTCTATTCTGTCATGGTCTATTCTGTCATGGTCTATTCTGTCGTGAACTATTCTGTCATGAACTATTCTGTCATGAACTATTCTGTCGTGAACTATTCTGTCGTGAACTATTCTGTCGTGGTCTATTCTGTCGTGGTCTATTCTGTCATGGTCTATTCTGTCGTGACCTATTCTGTCGTGAACTATTCTGTCATGAACTATTCTGTCATGAACTATTCTGTCATGCACTATTCTGTCCTGAACTATTCTGTCGTGGTCTATTCTGTCATGGTCTATTCTGTCATGGTCTATTCTGTCATTCTGTCATGAACTATTCTGTCATGAACTATTCTGTCGTGAACTATTCTGTCCTGAACTATTCTGTCGTGGTCTATTCTGTCATGGTCTATTCTGTCATGGTCTATTCTGTCGTGAACTATTCTGTCATGAACTATTCTGCCATGAACTATTCTGTCCTGAACTATTCTGTCCTGAACTATTCTGTCGTGGTCTATTCTGTCGTGGTCTATTCTGTCATGGTCTATTCTGTCGTGAACTGTTCTGTCGTGAACTGTTCTGTCGTGAACTATTCTGGCGTGAACTATTCTGTCATGAACTATTCTGTCCTGAACTATTCTGTCATGATCTATTCTGTCGTGGTCTATTCTGTCATGGTCTATTCTGTCGTGAACTGTTCTGTCGTGACCTATTCTGTCGTGAACTATTCTGTCATGAACTATTCTGTTCTGAACTATTCTGTCATGATCTATTCTGTCGTGGTCTATTCTGTCATGGTCTATTCTGTCGTGGTCTATTCTGTCGTGATCTATTCTGTCATGATCTATTCTGTCGTGGTCTATTCTGTCCTGAACTATTCTGTCATAAACTATTCTGTCATGTTCTATTCTGTCATGAACTATTCTGTCATGGTCTATTCTGTCGTGGTCTATTCTGTCGTGAACTATTCTGTCATGGTCTATTCTGTCGTGAACTGTTCTGTCAGGAACTATTCTGTCGTGAACTATTCTGTCATGATCTATTCTGTCGTGAACTATTCTGTCATGATCTATTCTGTCGTGGTCTATTCTGTCATGATCTATTCTGTCGTGGTCTATTCTGTCATGATCTATTCTGTCGTGGTCTATTCTGTCCTGAACTATTCTGTCATAAACTATTCTGTCATGTTCTATTCTGTCATGAACTATTCTGTCATACTTAGAGTTTAAGTGCCTCTATTTTGTAAAAAGTCTTTGGCAAACAATTGCATACCTGCATATTCAAAGGGATGCCTGACATCTCTGAATTGATATAGAGGGCACACTGCAACTGAAGAAAGTCCCAATCTTCCTACAAAAGCAAGCAACATAATGTGATATGTTAGGTACTTTCAAAACACATAATGCAGTGCACATAATGTGCCATGTTAAGTACTTTCAACACACATAATACAGTGCTTGTACTTAATAAAATAAATATGGAGACAAGATATCAAGACTGAGGTGTTTAAATTATATGTTTATGAACTTTCCTTCCCTGAATAATTGTTCACTTTATACCTGGTTAATGAAGGTCATAATCATTTGGGGCACACTGTGTATCTGTACGATGGCACCAAACGATTACAACTTAAAGGAACATTCCTATGAAATTTAATTTAGATTATAGAAGATTATGAAGGAAGTAAAGACCATGATTAAATCTTATCCCGTTTTGCACCATGGTTAAATCTTATCCCGTTTTGCACCATGGTTATATCTTATGCCGTTTTGCACCATGGTTATATCTTATCCAGTTTTGCACCATGGTTATATCTTATGCCGTTTTGCACCATAGTTATATCTTATCCCGTTTTGCACCATGGTTATATCTTATCCAGTTTTGCACCATAATTATATCTTATGCCGTTTTGCACCATGGTTATATCTTATACAGTTTTGCACTATGGTTATATCTTATCCAGTTTTGCACCATGGTTATATCTTATGCCGTTTTGCACCATAGTTATATCTTATGCCGTTTTGCACCATGGTTATATCTTATCCCGTTTTGCACCATGGTTTTATCTTATCCAGTTTTGCACCATGGTTATATCTTATCCCGTTTTGCACCATGGTTATATCTTATGCCGTTTTGCACCATGGTTATATCTTATACCGTTTTGCACCATGGTTATATCTTATGCCGTTTTGCACCATAGTTATATCTTATCCCGTTTTGCACCATGGTTATATCTTATCCAGTTTTGCACCATAATTATATCTTATGCCGTTTTGCACCATGGTTATATCTTATCCCGTTTTGCACCATAGTTATATCTTATCCCGTTTTGCACCATGGTTATATCTTATCCCGTTTTGCACCATAGTTATATCCTATACAGTTTTGCACCATAGTTATATCTTATGCCGTTTTGCACCATGGTTATATCTTATCCAGTTTTGCACTATGGTTATATCTTATCCAGTTTTGCACCATGCTTATATCTTATCCAGTTTTGCACCATGGTTATATCTTATCCCGTTTTGCACCATGGTTATATCTTATCCTGTTTTGCACCATGATTATATCTTATCCCGTTTTGCACCATGATTATATCTTATCCTGTTTTGCACCATGGTTATATCTTATCCTGTTTTGCACCATGGTTATTTCTTATCCCGTTTTGCACCATGGTTATATCTTATCCCGTTTTGCACCATGATTATATCTTATCCCGTTTTGCACCATGGTTATATCTTATCCCGATTTGCACCATGGTTATTTCTTATCTTGTTTTGCACCATGGTTATATCTTATCCCGTTTTGGAGTTATTTCATTTTGAATATTTCACCAAGACAAATCTTATATATATCTATAAAGCTAAAAACTATTTTCCTTTTACTTACGAGTGTAAGGTTCATGACCAAAGCATGTTCTTATAAAGTGCATGTTATATCCATCCTTTTACTTACGAGTGCAAGGTTCATAAGCAAAGCATCTTCTTATAAAGTGCATGTTATATCCATCCTTTTACTTACGAGTGCAAGGTTCATGAGTAAAGCATGTTCTTATAAAGTGCATGTTATATCCATCCTTTTACTTAGGAGTGCAAGGTTCATGAGCAAAGCATGTTCTTAAAAAGTGCATGTTATATCCATCCTTTTACTTAGGAGTGCAAGGTTCATGAGCAAAGCATCTTCTTATAAAGTGCATGTTATATCCATCCTTTTACTTAGGAGTGCAAGGTTCATGAGCAAAGCATATTCTTATAAAGTGCATGTTATATCCATCCTTTTACTTAGGAGTGCAAGCTTCATGAGCAAAGCATGTTCTTAAAGTGCATGTCATATCCATCCTTTTACTCACGAATGCAAGGTTCATGAGCAAAGCATGTTCTTATAAAGTGCATGCTATATCCATCCTTTTACTTACGAGTGCATGTTCTTATAAAGTGCATGTCATATCCATCCTTTTACTTATGAGTGTAAGCTTCATGAACAAAGCATGTTCTTATAAAGTGCATGTTATATCCATCCTTTTACTTACGAGTGCAAGGTTCATGAGCAAAGCATGTTCTTATAAAGTGCATGTGATCTCAATAATAAACAAAACGTGGTTTCAGCAATTTATCAAAAGGCAATTCATTTTCAAAGAAATGTGCAAAAATTGTCTTGGATTTGCTTTATGACATCACACTGTAAACTATGAGGTCACTTTTCACACATTCACGTAATCTTTGAGCTGCAATAACTCTTTAACGGAAAAAGATATTAGCATAATTTTTTCACCAAACATTTTCTTTGATAGCTCTATGAAAATGAAAATTTATGGGAATATTCCTTTAAATGGATTATAATTATATATTTACCATGTATTCCTTTAAATGGATTATAATCATATATTTACCATGTATTCCTCTAAATGGATTATAATTGTATATTTACCATGTATTCCTTTAAATGGATTATAATTATATATTTACCATGTATAATGCAAGGGGAAAGACTAGTAAAACCATCCACACAATATGAAACTGCTGACAGTCATACTTTATCCATAAAGTATCATTTGGTGTTTTCACATTCGTTTCCTTTCATGTGATGAAAGTTCAAACTGGCCAATCACAGTGTAGGACTCAAAATATTAAAAACAGCATATCTATATCTGTTGATCCCTAACTTACATGATGATTAATCTTCCCAGGTAATATCAAAACAATTTTGTAAGAGATTTACTGATTGAGTTTATTTGAATAGATCCGATCCCGAATTTTTTGACATTTTTGAAAAACCTGGTCACCCTCCTATTAAACAAAACCGTCACAGAGAAAAATGGTTCCGAACCCATAGGATGCCACCCCTCTCCCTGTTTGACGTGTTTAAGTCTCATTGACTTAGTGTGCACATAATTATTGCCTTACGGATACAGTCCAAACCTCTAGTCATATGAAAGGAAAATAAGGCTAAGTCGGGTACGGGAACCCAAAGAAAAAAAATTAAATCTGAATTTTTTGTTTGTTTTTAGCTCTACAATTTTTGCGGAAGTGGTATGTTATTAGGCTTACACTAAAATTATGGTAATTTTACTAACTCAAACCAAAAATAAGCTCAGGAGTGTAACTTTATTTTTTTTGGTACGAGTAAGTGTAGTTACTGTGATTTCAGTGTTAGCCTAATAAAATACCAGTTCGGCCTAATTTGTAGAGCTAAAAAAAAAAATTGTGAGATCTATTTTTGTTTTTCCGGGTACCAGGATCGGAACAGGGTAACAGTAACAGGACCCCAGTTTGGATGTTTTTGCTATCCAACTCGGGCCTTATGTAAAGTTATGAATAGTCACAGGTGGTACAAAACCATGATAATTGTTTGTTTAAAAATTGGCAATCTTCTGACCACTTTGATATTAATTATCATCACAGCATGACTACAGCTGGTTCTTATCTGACCTTTTGACCTACTTACCATGATCATGGACATCTTGGCACCTCCCTGCCTATGTTTACCAATGACATCGTTCAGGAGAATGATTTCTGTCAGTTTCACAGTTATGTCATCTTCATTTCTATAAAACAAATAATTTAAAAAAATTATTCGTACGGACCAATTTCCGAAATACAGGACGAGTGACATCTTGAAACAACATGTTTAAAGTTCACCGTGGCAGATGCAAAATATCTCATTAAAATCAATGAAACTTAGCTGTTTCTAAAAGGCTGTCATGAAATAGATAAATCTAATACCGATTATCATAAACTTGACTGTTTCTATAGGGCTGTCATGATATGGATGAATCTGATACCGATTATCATGGATAAAACTATTGCAATATTATCACTATATTCCAATATCTAAGTTGTGATATTAATCTTGGAAACTGCTTGGGTTTTCCACATACAGCTCTTCATAAAAAAATCAGATTTACTGCAAATATTCTGCTATAATTTCATTAATTCGAAATGTTTCCAAAAATCTGCTTCACAAATTTTAGGTTTTATATGTGAAATAACATATCATGATAATGTTGGTCAGGGTACTGTTGATATAAATGTGTAATAAAACGATATTGCAATAATAAAATAGTGTGAAGGAAAGAAGCTGGCTTTGACTGTGATTTCAATGCAGGGCTATACTATAATGAACATTATCCATTCTTAAAGTCATTAAGCCATATATAAACAAAATCAATATTTACAAAATTCTTTGAATATCATAAAGATCAATAAGTTCCCTTCAACTTACTACATCAAAAGATTTTACACATATTAATACATCAGTGAGGTCGCTCAGTGGTTAATGAGTCATGTTTGTGTTCGAAAGGTACTGGGTTTGATTCCCATCCTGAGCGCTGCAATGTGTCCTTGAGCAAGACACTTTACTCTACTTGCTTCAGTTCACTCAGCTGTAAAATGAGTACCAGCACTGCTAGGGAGTTAATCTGCGATTGACTGTAAATCCATTGTTACACATTGGTGTCCCGTTGTTAATACATCTTGGAACTTATGGTCGGTCAGAAACTGAAACAGCTTTTACAAAATTGAGGATAAGCACTGGCCCTATGAGCCTAATGGCTCTAATGGATTAAGCTTTTGTTAATACATCTTGGAACTTTGGTCGGTCAGAAACTGAAACAGCTTTTACAAAATATAAAGACAATCTACTTGGGAAAGTGATATCTTGCCCAACACATAGGAAGGTCTTAAAGCCTAACCTGTTAGGTTGAGAATGGTTTACATATACAGGGAGGTCTTGAAGCCTAACCCTGGACCAAACCTGTTAGGTTGAGAATGGTTTACATATACAGGGAGGTCTTGAAGCCTAACCCTGAACCTAACCTGTTAGGTTGAGAATGGTTTACATATACAGGAGGTCTTGAAGCCTAACCCTGAACCTAACCTGTTAGGTTGAGAATGGTTTACATATACAGGGGGGTCTTGAAGCCTAACCCTGAACCTAACCTGCTAGGTTGAGATTGGTTTGCATATACAGGGAGGTCTTGAAGCCTTACCCTGAACCTAACCTGTTAGGCTGAGAATGGTTTACATATACAAGGAGGTCTTGAAGCCTTACCCTGAACCTAACCTGTTAGCTTGAGAATGGTTTACATATACAGGGAGGTCTTGAAGCCTAACCCTGAACCTAACCTGTTAGGTTGAGAATGGTTTACATTTACATATAGGTTGAGGTCTTGAAGCCTAACCTGAACCTAACCTGTTAGGTTGAGAATGGTTTACATATACAGGAGGTCTTGAAGCCTAACCCTGAACCTAACCTGTTAGGTTGAAAATGGTTTACATATACAGGGAGGTCTTGAAGCCTAAGCCTGAACCTAACCTGTTAGGTTGAGAATGGTTTACATATACAGGGAGGTCTTGAAGCCTAACCCTGAACCTAACCTGTTAGGTTGAGAATGGTTTACATATACAGGAGGTCTTGAAGCCTAACCCTGAACCTAACCTGTTAGGTTGAGAATGGTTTACATATACAGGGAGGTCTTGAAGCCTAACCCTGAACCTAAGCTGTTAGGTTGAGAATGGTTTACATATACAGGGAGGTCTTGAAGCCTAACCCTGAACCTAACCTGTTAGGTTGAGAATGGTTTACATATACAGGGAGGTCTTGAAGCCTAACCCTAAACCTAAGCTGTTAGGTTGAGAATGGTTTACATATACAGGGAGGTCTTGAAGCCTAACCCTGAACCTAACCTGTTAGGTTGAGAATGGTTTACATATACAGGGAGGTCTTGAAGCCTAACCCTGAACCTAACCTGTTAGGTTGAGAATGGTTCTGCCTCAAAACTGTGAAAACCTCCCTGTATGTTGGGCAATATCTTCTACTTGAACTCTTATACACTTTCTACATAGAAAAATCAAACAAAGAGGTCCTTTCTTTCTTTTTTTAGACATTTAACTTTTAAATCGTGTTCAGGTTTAAATAAGAATTACTGTGTTGTGTATTGGTTTGTTATTTCTATTGCATACTCAACAACTGCAAATAGCTACATTTAAAAATATATCAAGAATTACAGATATTAAGAAAGCAAGCAAAACAATTTCTTACGTTCCAGATTTGAGGTCAGAGACAACAGAAGGTCTGATGCAGAGAGGGGGCACCAGCAGCCTCGTCAGGATCAGATCCTGAGGTCGCCCATTTTCACTGTTCATGCCAAGCAAAACTATATCCTGAAAACATAAAAAATTTAAATGATCAGTTTGTGGTTCATCATTGCTAAAATGCTTGATAGTACAACACACTTCGGTGTTCATCAAATCTTTACAATTTAAAGTAGGACCATATCAAAAAAATGTATTAGCTTATCACCCACGCGTGCATCGTTGTGAGAGATCCCTGATTTGTTGTTGTTGAAATAGTAGTTTCTCTCGGATCAGTCATTCAGCCTCTGTACTTCCGTTTCTTTCTACCTAAATACGATTGCTTCCAAAAGTTTTCAATATTTATTATGCCTGATGTGCTTGACTTAATTAAATCACCGAAATTAATTGGCTTGGGAACAACATAAAAACCGTGCTCCCGCATCACTTTTCCAACTGGGTTAGGGTGGTAAGCTGGGTTAGGGTAATAAGCTCATCATTTTTTATAAGGGGCCAAGTCAATCCACAAGATATACAATAACATGATCAAAATCAAAGTAATTTGTTTGTTTGTTTGATGAGGGCTTAACAGCACCACGACAACAAGGGTCAAATTGTGCCTGAAAATCAGATCATTCTAGAGGTAGGAAGGAAAAAAAACAGGGGGAGAATGAGAGAAATACAAGAACAAAAAGTCAAAAAGCTGTGAACGAGAGAGGAGGTGCATGGGTGAACTAGAACGGTAAATACCGTCATAGTTCGCATGCCTATGCAAATTAACACCCATATCATATGACCCGGCCAATTATAAAAATTGCATCTCACACTAAGTCCCACATGGCATCCCATGTACCACATGGCATCTCACCCCATGTCCCACATGGCATCCCACATAACATCCCATCAGATGTCCCACATGGCATTCCACCATATCTTCCACATGGCATCCCACCCCATGTCCCACATGACATCCCATGTCCCACGTGGCATTCCATCATGTCCCACAGGGCATCCCATCCTATGACCCACATTGCATTCCACCCTATGTCCCACATCCCATGTACCAAATGACATCCCACCTCATGTCCCACATGACATCCCATGCCTTGTCCCACATGGCATTCCACCATATCTCCCACATGGCAAACCACCATACAGTGTCTCACATGGCATTCCACCCCATGTCCCACATGGCAGTCCACTATATGTCCCACATGGCATCCCACGCTATGATCCACATGGATCCCATCCTACATGTATGTCCCACATTAATCCAACCATATGTACCACATGACATCCCTCCCTATGTCCCACATGGCATCCCTCCGTGTCCCGCATCAGTGGCTTCCCACCTGATGTTCCACATAGCATCCCACCATATGTTCCACATGGTATCCCTCCTAATGTCGCAATGACCTCCTACTTTATGTCCCACATGGCATCACATCCCATGTCCCCATGGCCTCCTACCTATGTCCCACATAGCCTCCTACCCTATGTCACACATGGCATCCTACCTTGGCATCCTATCTTATGTCACGCATGGCATCCCAACCTATGTCACACTCTGTGTTACTCGTGGCATCCCACCATGTCCCACATGGCATTCTACCCTGTTCCACATAGCATCCCACCCCATGTCCCACATGGCATCCCATTCCATGTCCCACATGGCATCCCACTCCATGTCCCACATGACATCCCATAAGAAGTCTCATCCTAGCTATCACAGTCCCTGATTGAGCATACTATGTATGAAAGTGTCAGTTCATATAATAACTTATATGCAAATGACTTGTTGAAATGGGGTGGGACGCCATGTCCCACATGACATCCCATGTCCCACATGACATTCCATCCCAAGGCAATCCACCCTATGTCCTGCATGGCATTCCACCACATATCCTATGTGGCATTCCACCCTGTTCCACATGGCATCCCACCCCATGTCCCACATGGCATCCCACCCCATGTCCCACATGGCATCCCACCCCATGTCCCACATGGCATCCCACCCTATGTCCCACATGGCATCCCACCCTATGTCTCACATGACATCCTATAAGCTCTATAAGAAGTCTCATCCTAGCTATCACAGTCCCTGATTGAGCATACTATGTATTAAAGTGTCAGTTCATATAAGAACTTATATGCAAATGAGTTGTTGAATAAGAAAAAAAGGTGGAGTCAAATAATTATGCCTGATATAGCCCTTGGTATATACAACATGGTAAATATTAAATCATATGTCCTTCATGGCCCCCATCCATGTCCCACATGGCATCCCTCCCTATGTTTATATGCAATCACTGTAGCAATCACTGTAGCAACTTTATTCAAATAAAGGTGGAGTTTAAAAAATCATGCCTGATACAACTGTTGGTGCCCAAATATTTTAAAGAATTTTAAGGATTTTAAATCCCAAGTACTACAAGAGAGACTTGAAGATCTCAGAAGAATATTGGAAAATTATATCATTTTACAGTTATCATCTAAGAAAATATCAAATGTATTGTAGACTTTTTTAGGAAACTAGTCTTCAATCCTATCTTAAGTATCTCTGAAAAACTTTAACATTTTATAAGGAAATTCTAACCTTCCATAAAGAAATCTAAAAAAACTTTAACTTTTTCTGAGGAACTCTGAAGAAACTTTAACATTTTCTGAGGAATTCTAAAAAAACTTTAACATTTCTGAGGAAATCTCAGGACAAATCTGTGGACGGCCAGATGGACGTAATCACCATTACATAGGTTAGCATAATGCTACGCATGCGAACCAAAAAAATATAGAGAGAGGGGGTGGAAGAGAAGAATTAAATATGGTTGTAGAGGGAAGCATGATGAAGGAAGGAGATAATTTTATCTGGAGGGTTTTTCTAGAAGAACTCAGCAATTGAGTTTTGGGGAGCGAGGGAAGCTCTGGGAAGGTTGTACAGGGGGCAAGCAAGGAGAACATGGTGGACTGTGAGGGTGTAATTTATATTGATACTTTGACAAACAGCAAAGTTGCACATGTCTTCATCTCAACTATGACAAATATAACTTACCTCACTTGATATTCTCTTAAACAACTCCAGGACCAGTAATGGATTCAATATTTCCTGAAACAAAGAAATCATATTTCAAAGGAATTACTTTGTGGTTGACAAGCAAAAACACTATAAACAGATTGGCAGAGAAAGCACTCAAACATGTTTCTTAAACTTAACATCCTACCTATCGTTGTCCCTTTGAGAAGTGTTTTCTCTCTACCTCACACTCTATACTGAGCTTTAGCCTAACCCAACACTGTTCCTACTCCCATCTTATCTAGCCTTACACCATACCTGGTGCCTTAAATCTAATCCCTTGAACATGCTTTAGATCACTGCTATGACATTTTATCAAACCTTATATCCTACTTGTGCCACTTTTATCCAGCCTTACACCAGACCTCACACCTCATATCAAGTCTGTAGGCATCATATCAAGTCTTACACCTAACCGTAGACCTCTGTGCACATTTATCAAGCCTGTACCCTACTTATGTCCTTTTAATCAAGTCCTGTGTGCACTATATCAAGCTGTTTCTCAAGCCTTACACCGTATCCATGTCCCTTTGTCCCCCTTCTCCCCTGTGTGCATTACACCAAGCCTTACACCCTATCCATGTCCCTTTGTCCCCCTTCTCCCCTGCATGCATGCCACCAAGCCTTACACCCTATCCATGTCCCTTTGTCCCCCTCCTCCCCTGTGTGCAATACACCAAGCCTTACACCCTACCCATGTCCCTTTGTTCCCCTCCCCCCCTGTGTGCATTACACCAAGCCTTACACCCTATCCATGTCGCTCTCCCCCTTCTCCCTTGTACACATTACACCAAGCCCTACACCCTATCCATGTTCCTTTGTCCCCCTTCTCCACTGCATGCATGCCACCAAGCCTTACACCCTATCCATGTCCCTTTGTCCCCCTCCTCCCCTGTGTGCAATATACCAAGCCTTACACCCTATCCATGTCCCATTGTCCCCCTTCACCTCCTGTGAACATTACACCAAGCCTTACAACCTATCCATGTCCCTCTTCTCCCATGTGTACATTACATCAAGCCTTACACCCTATCCATGTCCCATTGCCCCCTTCTCCCCTGTGTGTATTACACCAAGCACTACACCATACCCATGTCTCTTTGTCCCAGTGTGCAATGTATCAAGCATGACACAGTACCTGTGCCCCTTTTATCAGACCTCCAAGGTCCTTGTTGTGCTCAATAGCGGTATTGAACGATGCATGAAATGCTGCCAGGTCCATATCTGAGATCTTGCGCGTCTGTTTAAACTTCTCATGAATAATTTTCAGAGCACCACACTTTTTAACTGTGCCTGTAGAATAAAACAATCAATATACAATAGTAAACTAATAAATCAAATGATTTTATTTCCCAGGAATGTAAGATTTAATTTTCATTTCCTTATTCTAAATAGCTTGCAGTTCAGTGGTTAAAAGAGACATCAGGGAGTGGGTGAGGTGCCAGAAACCATGACCTACAACCTATCCTTAGCATCCATCATAACATATATATACAAACCGTCCTGGAATATGTTTTCGCTGATTCTGTAGAATAAGATGAAGTAGATATTACAAATAGGCAACAAAAGCTGATGCCACTGAAAACCAATTTCGAACTGTTTTAAGCAACATATTTCCCCTTTTACCAAAAAATATGTTGAATATTACCTAGCTAAGAGCTAAGCTTATGGACACAATGGGTCATCCTACACCTCAATAGTGGGTCAACTTATAAATGGGTATTTCATTAGTTATTAAAGATTACACAATTTCTATGGAGTATTTGTATTATCATAACCCATATATTAAACCCGTTCATGCACGACTATGATTATTTGGTTTATTCCATTTTCAAAGCAGGTTATTTTTAAAATAAAGCAATAAAATATATGTAAACTTTTCTCGTTTTTCACTCTTTTTAGTTGTTTTTATGCATTTTAAACAATCTAACAGATATCTTATAAAAAGATTAATGCTTTGGCATCATGTTTATATGCGTATTAAATGCATGGTTCAAAGGACTTTGCACTTGAGAATGACGCTCGGGCCATTCCACTCATGTCCTTTGCCCCGTGCATTAAATACGCATATCAACACCCGGCCTCAACATTAATCATTTCTTACAATCTTAATGCTTTCCTACAGTAAGTATTTTAACAAAGTAAAATCATACTACCCATTCAAAATATGCCTTAAATAAAATCCTACAAAAAGTCTCACCATTGTATGCCCCACAGTAAGGGCATATGGCAACCTTGCGGCATTTTTCATGTATTTTCTTTCTCAAGCCTTTCTTCTGCAAGTAAGTCAAACCTGGTCTCTTCAAGGTGTTCAGGAATGTCTTGGTTTCACTTGGTGCCAGGATCAATCTAGCACATGACTTAAATCAGAAACAAAGGGAAAATGAAAAGTTATACTCATTTTACAACAAACTAGAATGGTAAGTATGGTCATGGTTCGCAAGCCTATTCAAATTTACAACCATATCATATGACCTACCCAATTATAAAAATGCATCCTACACTATATCCCACATGGCATCCCATGTCCCACATGGCATCCCACCCCATGTCCCACATGGCATCCCACCCCATGTCCCACATGGCATCCCACCCCATGTCCCACATGGCATCCCACCCCATGTCCAACATGGCATCCCATCCCATCCCTGGTCCCACACAGCATTACACCATATCTCCAACATGACATTCCACCATATGTCCCACATGGCATCCCACGCTATGACCTACATGGCATCCCACCCTATGTCCCACTTGGCATCCCATCCTATGTCCCACATTATATCCAACCAATTATCCCACATGGCATTCCTCCCTATGTCCCACATGGCATCGCTCCATGTGTCCCACATGGCATCCCTCCATATGTTCCCCATGGCATCCCACCTTATATCCCGCATCAGTGCTTTCCCAACTGATGTCCCACATTGCATCCCACCTTATGTCCCACATCGGGTTCCACCATATGTTCCACATGGTATCCCTCCCTGTCCCAATGACATCCCACTTTATGTCCCACATGCATCACACCCCATGTTCCCATGGCCTCCTACCCATGTCCCACATAGCCTCCTACCCTAGGTCACACATGGCATCCCAACCTATGTCATACTCTGTGTTACTTGTGGCATCCCACCACATGTCCCACATGACATCCATCCCATCCCATGTCTCACATGGCATCAAACCCCATGTCCCACATGACATCCCATAGGCTCCATAAGCAGCCTCGTGCTAGCTATCAGTCCCTGATTGAGCATATAAAGTATGAAAGTCTGTCAGTTCATATAATAACTTATGCAAATGAACTGTTGAATAAGAAAATAAAGGTGGAGTCAAATAATCATGCCTGATATAGCCCTTGGTATATACCACATGGTATATATTCTATCATATGTCCTGCATGGCCCCCATCCATGTCCCACATGGCATCCCTACCTGCAATCCCTACCTATGTCCATATGCAGTCACATCCTGTCACACTCCCTGACTGAGCATACTAAGTATAAAAGTCTTGTCAGTTCATATACGGTAGCAACTCTATGCAAATAAACATAATAAAAAGGCAGAGTTTAATAATCATGCCATATACAACCGTTGGTGCACAAATATTTGGAAGAATTTTAGGGGTTTTAAACCTCCAGTGTTAAGAGAGACACTTGAGGATCTCTGAAGAATATTGGAAAATTATATCATCTTACACATATCTTCTAAGGAAATATTGAATGTTTTCCAGACTTTTTAAGGAAACTAGTCTTCAACCTGTCTTAAGTGTCTCTGAAAAACTTTAAAATTTAGTCAGGAGATTCCAGCCTTCCATTAGGATATCTTAAGAAACTTTAACTTTTTCTAAGGAACTCTGAAGAAGCTTAAACATTTTCTGAGGAATTCTTAAAAAACTTTAACATTTCTGAGGAAGTCTCAGGAAAAACTGGATGGCCGGACGGACGAAATCGCCATTACATAGGTTCGCATTATGCTTCACATGCTCACCAATAATTGTAAAGCAGTCTTGAAGAAAGTGTGGTGGCAAATAACAATCTCTGAATGGAAAACTTTAGCAGTCACTTTATATAAAAGACACAGAATAAACACCAAATAGTGAAGAAAGAATTCAAAAACTTATTTCTATTCACTGGTACAAGTATCACACATTAGACTTATAATATTTCAAAATTGCCATGAATTAGCAAAAACAATGAAGCTATCATTTTTGACCCAGTGCTCCATTAAACAAAATCTGTTCTAGATTCATTGTACAGATTCAATGCACAGCCACTTCCGTTGATTAATTGATTAAAGCTTCAGGTTCAAAACTTGTTAATTTCCACTTTGCATTTAATAATGTTGCCATATGACAGGATAGTTAACCATTAAAAGAACTATCCTTTGAAGGCGTTAATTACCCATGAAGTTTGGAAAATCATAAATGATAGGATTGGGTTGCTCTGGAGACGAGAGTTACAGCGTGCAATTCAGCAAAATGGACAAACCTTGCAAATGTCCTGCAGGATGTTGATGATTGACCGAAAGTAACCCACGTGGAAGACAGGAAGAGCCAGATCAATGAAGCCATAATGACCAACACAATCTGACAGTGGTTGCTTGCAGGTCTGACATGGGTTGTCTTTCTCACTTGTCCCCTATCAAACAAATAGAAAAGGTTGTTCACAATGAAACAAATCCTTGGTTTTTTTTTCATATGCTCACTCTTAAAACGTTTTATTCAATATATGTGTTAAACAAACATTTCATAACCCTTGAACAATACTCTGACTAACCCAAAAATTAACTATTTAAATCTTAGTTGCCACATCAACATATAGCATATCTAAACTTTCCTATCACAAATATTCAATTTATTTATTAAAATAACCTATTTAATCTGCATACATCACCATACCACTCAGTGTACAGTAAACAATTGTCTTCACATATATCATGTGTAAATAACAACACCACACCCACCCTAATCTAAGAAATATCCGAGATACATATATAATTTCCATTATGATGCAAATAGGCTACCCCCATCATTCATAATTTAAGTTGATCGCACAAAAGTATATTGTTATGCAATTAATCAAATTAATATGCAGACTACTACACCATGCCACCTGTGCCAAGTTACATGAATGTACACCATTCATAACTTAAGTTATGAGCTCACATCGGCGATAGGATGACCCCTATGTTTCATTAATGAGAAATTCAGGTTGTAAGTTCCATAAGATATGTGAATGAATAGAGACTGGTACTGACATCAGATGTGCACTCCTTGATTTGTGAATGAATAGAGACTGGTAGTGACATCAGATGTGCACTCCTTGATTTGTGAATGAATAGAGACTGGTAGTGACATCAGATGTGCACTCCTTGATTTGTGAATGAATAGAGACTGGTAGTGACATCAGATGCGCACTCCTTGATTTGTAAATGAACAGAGACTGGTAGAGACATCAGATGTGCACTCCTTGATTTGTGAATGAATAGAGACTGGTAGTGACATCAGATGCGCACTCCTTCTTTTGTGAATGAATAGAGAGACTAGTAGTGACATCAGATGTGCACTCTTTGATTTGTGAATGAATAGAGACTGGTAGTGACATCAGATGTGCACTCCTTGATTTGTGAATGAATAGAGACTGGTAGTGACATCAGATGTGCACTCCTTGATTTGTGAATGAATAGAGACTGGTAGTGACATCAGATGTGCACTCTTTGATTTGTGAATAAATAGAGACTGGTAGTGACATCAGATGTGCACTCCTTGATTTGTAAATAAATAGAGACTGGTAGTGACATCAGATGTGCACTCCTTGATTTGTGAATGAATAGAGACTGGTAGTGACATCAGATGTGCACTCCTTGATTTGTGAATGAATAGAGACTAATAGTGACATCAGATGTGCACTCCTTGATTTGTGAATGAATAGAGACTGGTAGTGACATCAGATGTGCACTCCTTGATTTGTGAATGAATACGAGACTGGTAGTGACATCAGATGTGCACTCCATGATTTGTAAATGAATAGAGACTGGTAGTGACATCAGATGTGCACTCCTTGATTTGTGAATGAATAGAGACTGGTAGTGACATCAGATGCGCACTCCTTCTTTTGTGAATGAATAGAGAGACTGGTAGGGACATCAGATGCGCACTCCTTGATTTGTGAATGAATAGAGACTGGTAGTGACATCAGATTTGCACTCCTTGATTTGTAAATGAATAGAGACTAGTAGTGACATCAGATGTGCACTCCTTGATTTGTGAATGAATAGAGACTGGTAGTGACATCAGATGTGCACTCCTTGATTTGTGAATGAATAGAGACTGGTAGGGACATCAGATGTGCACTCCTTGATTTGTGAATGAATAGAGACTGGTAGTGACATCAGATGTGCACTCCTTGATTTGTGAATAAATAGAGACTGGTAGTGACATCAGATGCGCACTCCTTGATTTGTGAATGAATAGAGACTGGTAGTGACATCAGATGTGCACTCCTTGATTTGTGAATGAATAGAGACTAGTAGTGACATCAGATGTGCACTCCTTGATTTGTGAATGAATAGAGACTGGTAGTGACATCAGATGTGCACTCCTTGATTTGTGAATGAATAGAGACTGGTAGGGACATCAGATGTGCACTCCTTGATTTGTGAATGAATAGAGACTAGTAGTGACATCAGATGTGCACTCCTTGATTTGTGCATGAATAGAGACTGGTAGTGACATCAGATGCGCACTCCTTTTCTGAGATCTTGTGACATACAGTACAACCATTGGATATGCTTGAAGAATACATTAACAATACTTCCAAAACTATTCTCACAAAATCCCCTTTTCAAGTTTAAAGCCTTATTTTAATCCTTACTCTACCAGCGCTTTGAAAAAAGCGAGCCTAATTTTTGTAAAAAAAATTCATATGCATTTTTGACAACTTTCTTTTCATTTTCTTTTGTTACAAGTTTGGGTGGAATAGAGACTAAGATATTTATCTTTTGAGTAATGAAAGCCATTTTAGGAAATATTGGACAAAATTATACAAATTAAGCAAATTTCGGCTAAATTTGGTGAACAAATGGTCAATCTTTGCAGAAGTATAACTTCTTGTCAATATTGAAAACAGAGATTTGTGTTACATATTTAGATTCTCTATGAAATTTCCTTTCCAAGGATAATAATCTATAATATTTAGAAAGAAAGGAAAGATGAAAAAACATCAAAAATGATAAATTTCAAAAGACCCCTGAAAGCTGCGGCAAAAAAATAATTACCCAGTGGTCATGGTGAGAGAGACTAGAACCTGGAGCGCTAGCGTGCTAACCGCATACAATTCCCCTGCACCACGTAGTTGTTGAAATTGGAGGTAAAATATATTTCTTATAGGAAGGGTTCTAATTATATTTCAAATGAAAGGAAATTTTAAGCGCTTTGAAACGGCAGTTCAACGAATCATGTGCGATGTACGGTCAAAAATGGCAGAAATTCATGAAATTTCTCCAGAACAAAAGATTGCATGTAGGGATTATAAAAATTAGACCAGAACCCAATACTATCATGTCTTAGGACTTGCATGTTTGAATGCAAAATGTGATCTTGAAGTTATTGTAAAATTTGAGAAGAAAAAACTTTTTTTGTAATATTTTTAGCAATTTTATAGTTTACCCTTTTTCGATGTACTTTCTCTCAAAATTCTGTAATATGACCCCTATAAAAAAGTTTCATTTTGTAAAAGAAATATCCCAAATTTAAAATGATACCAAGATTGCTTTTATAGAACTGTGGTAAAGGCCCGATTTTATCTTTAGAAAAAGGTGGTTTGAAAACGGCGATACCATCGCCGCGTGGTAGAGTAAGAATTAAGATTCAATCATTTAAAAATACCAAACTTTTATATTCTCTTACCATGTGGTGATCAAGCACACCATATAGAACAGGAATTCTGGAGTCTTGTTGGTAAAGGTTTTTGTGGACGACGTGGATGTGCGCTTGCTGACGCATCTCATCCGCAGACATTAGACCAAAGCAAACATCGCTTCTGCAATGGGAAAGTAATAATTACATTCAGTAGTGGCCTGTTACATGCATGCGCATCAGTATACCTTTTCTCAATGTAGCCCCATGTTAATCTCGTGTGTCAGTTTTACTTTGAACTGAAATGTGAAGTTAGTAAGTCTCACCTGCCATATATTTTTGATTTTCTTATTTTACAATTAGTAACAATGCATGTTTTTACCAGTGACATAGATTAGAAAAAAGTGTCCCCGCACCCACTTTAATTTAAGAGATATCATAAATACAAATATTTGCATTGTTATGCAAATAAGCTTATTAGCATGCACACACAACACCCCCCCCCCCCCCTTCCTCCCCCTCCTACCTCCAATCCTGCTCAACTGAGCAGTACCAATGCCATCTACCATTGTACCAAGTTATTATCTCAGGTTAAATATTTTGTGCGAAAGTCTATTCTTATGAAAATAAATTAATATGCACATTACACCTCACCATTAAGTGTAGACAATGCTCTTTACATATGCCCTGTAACTTTAGGTTTGCCCTGTAACTATAGGCCAGTGAGTCTTACTAGTGTTGTGTGCAAGGTCATGGAGTCCATTGTTAAGGATGTTGTACTAGATCATTTACTGGTCAATGGTTTGTTGAATTTTTCCCAGCATGGGTTCTTATCTGAGAGGTCTTGTGTTTCTAATTTTTTTGGAATTTCTTGATGATCTTACTAAACTAGTTGATTCTGGTCATAATGTGGATGTTATCTATTTAGACTTCCAAAAAGCATTTGATAAGGTTCCGTTAGGCAGGCTCATGTTGAAAACAAGAGCGCTTGGTGTGAAGGGAAAGTGTGCCAGTTGGATAAATTCTTGGTCAATTGACATGTCACAAAGAGTTATTGTTAATGGTGAAGTATTTCCATGAAAAGGTTACAAGTGGTGTTCCTCAGGGTTCTGTATTGGGTCCACTTCTTTTCTTAATCTTCAATAATGATATTGATGTTTCCCTTGGCTGCAGGATTTGTAAATTTGCTGATGACACTAAGCTGTACAGGATTGTTGATGATGCTAGGGATTCTTCACCTTGCAAACTGATCTGGATAAGTTATGTTTCTTGGTCCCAAACATGGCAGATGTCATTCAATGTTGATAAATGCAAAGTTCTAAGAAGGGCTAAGAGAGTGAATCACCCCATAAAAAGCCCAAACTAACACCACCACCACCACAAAAAATCAAAGACGTCCAGAGTTAGTAAAGAACTTACAGGAAGTCAAAGCATCACTACCAGATAGGAATTTAATAAGCTGAATTATATCGCCACGTACTCTTCTCAACTCAGAGAGATTCCTTACTTCGGGAATAAGTCTAGTGGCTCTTTGTTGAACCTGCTCCAAAATGAACTTATCCTTCTCATAAAAGGGACTCTTAGCCTGAATAGCATACTCAAGGTGAGGCCTGACTAACTGCTTATACAAATTAAGGACAACCTTTCTACCAAGAAAACAAAAATTACTTCTCATCAAACCAAGCATCCTATTTGCCCTTGCAAATAACCTAATTAATATGCACACTACACCTCACCACTAAGTGTAGACTATGCTCGTCACATATATGATCATTTGTGCAAACAAAATCCCCACATCCCTTTAATTTAAGAGATATCATGGGTACAAATATTTTCAATGTTATGCAAATAAGCTAATTAGTATGCACACATAACCCCCCAATCATGCTCATTTGAACAGTTATTGAGACAAAAAGGGTCATTTTATAGTCTCTAGGCAAAACAAAAAGGGTCGCTTTAGTCCCTAGGCGAGATAAAAAGGGTCACTTTAGTCCCTAGGCGAGACAAAACGGGTCACTTTAGTCCCTAAGTGAGATAAAAAGGTTCACTTTGGTCTCCAGGCGAGACAAAAAGGGTCACTTTAGTCTCTAGGCGAGACAAAGAGGGTCATTTTAGTCCCTAGGCGAGATGAAAAGGGTCATTTTAGTCCCTAGGCGAGACAAAACGGGTCACTTTAGTCCCTAGGGGAGACAAAAAGGGTCACTTTAGTCTCTAGGCGAGACAAAAAGGTCACTATAGTCTCTAGGCGAGACAAAAAGGATCACTTTAGGCTCTAGGCGAGACAAAAAGGGTCACTTTAGTCTCTAGGCGAGACAAAAAGGGTCACATTAGTTCTAGGCGAGACAAAAAAGGTCATTTTAGTCTCTAGGCGAGACTAAAAAGGGTCACTTTAGTCCCTAGGCAAGACAAAAAGGGTCACTTTAGTCCCTAGGCGAGACAAAAAGGGTCACTTTAGTCCCTAGGCGAGACAAAACGGGTCACTTCAGTCCCTAGGGGAGACAAAAAGCGTCACTTTAGGTCTGTAGGCGAGACAAAAAGGGTCACTTTAGTCCCTAGGCGAGACAAAAAGGGTCACTTTAGTTCCTAGGCGAGACAAAAAAGGTCACTTTAGTCCCTAGGGGAGACAAAAAGCGTCACTTTAGGCCTCTAGGCGAGACAAAAAGGGTCACTTTAGTCCCTAGGTGAGACAAAAAGGGTCACTTTAGTCCCTACGCAAGACAAAAAGGGTCATTTTAATCTCTAGGCGAGACAAAAAGGGTCACTTTAGTAAAGCAGCCAGGGTACATTCCATGCACTAAATTCTGAAGATCTTCGGCGTGGAGTTGACTACTTTTTGGCATCCTGGTGTAAAAAACTGTGTTACATTCAACTGTGACAGAGGGAAGCATATAAAGATGTACAAAGTGGATAGGTGTGAAATAAATTGACTCACCCCAAAGTCACTCCAGATCAGAGATCGCGTTAACGACAAATTTGTCGTATATTACGCCACGGCTGTAATTTCTTACAACACAGGTTGTACCTGCGTCGTAAGATTTAGATTATAGCATCTATTACTCATAAATAAAAGAAAAATGACACAACTACGAGACTAACAGCCGAATGATTCAATGGTTCCGTAGTGCTGCCATAAACACATATAGGCTAGTACAAAGGCCCTATGCATGATGTACATGCACTGTACGGTGTATGTGAAAGTTTTGATGTTGTTTTGAATGCAGACTGTCAATTGTCAACAATATTATTAGCTAGGATTCAACTTTCCTCCTGTATTGTATTGAATGTGTATCTGTGAAGTGATCATAGTCTGCAAGTCAAGTTACTATACTGTAAAGAAGTAGGCGTGTTCGTGATCTGAATAGTATATTATCGTTGACAATTGGTCAAAGTTCACTAAAACCTCATGAAAGTTTGGATATGATAAATAAAAGCATTTCCTAGTTTATTTTGGGGTTGTTAACCCAAATTTCATGACTCAACAATCAACATTATACAAGGATTGGGTATGAACTTTTTCTTAATATTTTTATGATAATAATAGTCCAATTTTGTAATGTTTTTGGTGTTTTAAAAGCAATTTTCATTCACTTTAGCGAGGCAGGCCTACACAAGTGTGTGTGTTAACAATTACTTGCATGCTTCGCTAGCGCGCAATGCCCTGTACATGTACATTACGCATTGCCCTGTACATACGACGGCAAATTTACAAAATACGCCGAACTTCAAGGGCTTGTCATAAGCGAATACGCCAGGCACAAAATTCTAAGGCAACCTCTGCTCCAGATGTGACTGACAATTTAGTACATCAACGCAAATGTATGTCACTGTTTCATATTTCAATGACTCACATTTGACTGACATTATGGCCAGGGGTGATAGGTGAGTCATAAAACTGACAAGTGCATTTACATTTATATCATACTTCTTATGGATTCTTTGTTACAATTGTTTAAAAAAATACTAAATCAACTCATTAATTTGATTTTGTGGTTACAAACTCAATTTGAAAATCTGCATTTTCAGTCAATTCAAGGATTACAAGTACATGGTCCATCAAGTTCCAATTTATATAAAAGAGGACTTTAAAAGAAACACTACTTCTCACGGATAGATATTCAACGTTTTTCTTTTCTCAAAGAGTTGTTAATGAGTGGAATTGTTTGCCTGAGTGGGGAAATAACTCCAATTCTGTTCACAATTTCAAAGTCAACATTAATAAGTTCTTTATTAACTCTGGGCATCTTTGGGTTTTATTGCGGTGGTGGTGTTACTTTGGGCTTTTTATGGGATAACTCACCCTAATAGCCCGTCATCTTGTTATCTTATGTTAAATAACTTTTTTTTATCAATTTTTATTCTTTAAACTTTCTTCAGGTGATAATATTCAATATTTAGATTCTGTTTTCCTATTTTCATGATATGTCCAATCATCCAATACACTAAAGCCACAAAATCTCTGAAAAATACGTGATAGAATTCACAAATACTTTGAGGGATTATGAGGATATACTGTAACAAAGTTCCTGGATTTCATTTACTCCTACACAAAGGAGACTTTAACTTTATTATCTCCTTTAACAACAATCTGACCAATTTCACCATAAGGCTTGGAATCAATTATTCTTTATCTATTTTACCTTTTCACATAGAAACCTTGTATCTTTTGCAATTGCAATCCCTTCAAATCTTTGGTCAAAATTTGTCAGAAAACAGTGTAAAATGAATATTTTCTGTTTTTTTAAGGGCCCAAACCTACATCGCACTCCCAATTTTTGATTTTTCATATCTCTGAGTTATCTCTCTCAGCTGGACAGAAAATTGCTTAGAACAATTGCCTTTTGGAGTTATGATACCTCAAAAGGGCGTAAAAATGAAATATTTAGCCTAGGTCCATTTTACCTACGTTTTTGGGGTAGGGTTTTCAACAGGCCATAATTTGAAAAGTAAGCCTAAAAGTTGACCTAAAACTTGGTAGAAGTACATAATAGTTGGTTTGCTTTGTACACACACAAAATTGGCCAAATCCAAGACAAAGATCTGACAATTTTCAAAAATGTTGGTCCATTGCTTTTGGTTTTCTGCTTTAGTTGATTATATGGTCATGAAGAGTTCTATTTGTTGTGATAGCTGTGTTATGTGAGTCGATTTTGATGAGTCCGGTTTGACAATGTTGGTCCAAGGAAGAATGTTGATACAGTTAGATGTAGTTTCATGGATTTGTTATTCAAGTTGAAGGACACAGGTTGTGAGGTCCTACTTGTTGTTCTGTTGCCGCGTAGAGGCAGTTGCTTTATGATAGATACAATGATGTTGATTAATAGTCGGCTACAGAGTATTTGTTGTCTCTTTGAGTACGATTTTCTAAATTTCTGCGGAGCTTGCTAGGTATAAGGATCATGAAAAGTTCACTAAGGGTTTGATCTGAATCTGAATAGGTTAAGTCGGCAATAATTCTTCTAGAGGACCTGAATGCCAACCGAGCGTAGCAAAAGTATGAGAAAAAAAATCAATTAACAAGCTTAGCAAGTTTAGCTTTGAAACAGTTTAGACTTAATGCATGTACAATGTCTGATGGTAAAGCATTACAATCTTTTAGTGTTTGAGAAAAGAAGGAGTATTTACCAACATTCTTTTTAGCACAAGGAACATGGAAATTTAGATCATGGTTATTTCTTGTATTAATTCTTGCGGTTGGGATCAGGTTATCATTATCAAAGGCTACAAGACTGTTATTGATTTCATTTAGCATTTGTAGACGGGTGTTCCTTCTTGTTATTAGCAGGGGCCAATCTAATTTATGAAGCATGCTAGTGACACTAGATTTATAAGAGTAGTCTGCCATACAGAACCTGGCTGTAGATCTCCGTTGAATTGATTCAAGTTTATCTACAGTACATCGCACTGGTGATGGGGGTCGCAGACTGCTGATGCATACTCAAGTACTGGCTTAACTAGAGCTTTATATGCAGTGGTTTTAACGTCAGTGGGACAGTTTGAGAGGTTACGTCTTAATAGGCCAAGTACAGAGTTTGCTTTGTTGGTGATATTGTGTATATGTTTATCCATCTAAGTTTATTATCAATTTTAACACCTAGGTATGGGTGGGAGTTTTTAGCGGCTGGTCGCACAGGGTGTAAACTGCTGATTTATAGATTTTCTAGAGATATTGAGAGGATGTAGCATTTAGAGGGGGTGAAATTCATTTGCCATTGTTCAAGTTTATTTAGATCATCTTGGAAGATTTGTTGGCCAGAGGGTTTATCAGTTGTTCTATACACAAGAAAATCATCAGCAAACAGTCTAACCGTGCTGTCTATATGATCAGGGATGTCATTGACATTTAAAAGGAAGAGACCTAAAACAGTCCCTTGTGGTACACCAGATAGAAGGTGTTTAGGATTTGATATCAGAGATACTGTACTAAAGTGCTTTTTGAAAAAAGTTTGTCCAAAGAGGTTAAGATTAATCCTAAATCATTTCACCACTCTTATATATGTTCGCTCAAAGCAAAAAAACCAAGGAGGTTGTTGGTCCCCTTCAGGGTAATGATGGTGTTACTATCAATAGTGGTAAGGATATGGTTTGGTTTGGTTTGTTGATGCTTAACGGCACCACGACAGTCAGAGTCAAATGTGCCAATGGTGTAAGAGTTAGGATAGTGAGGAAATGGAAGGTTTGTAGGGGAGATAATGAGGAACAGCAGAAAGAAAGAAAAACAAATTGGTGAAAAGAAAGGGGTATGTAAGGTTAGGTGTAGAAAGGGAGGGGAGGAGTTAAATGTGGTGGAAGAGGTTGTTGTTGCGAAGGAAGTTGATGATGTTTGAGGAAGAATTGTTTTCCAAAAGATCCGAGATTGAGGATAGTGAAGAGAGAAGAGATCTGGAGTTCTGGTACGGGGGACAGGCTACGAAGATATGCTTGATGAAGAGATCGGTTTACAAGTGGGGCAGAAAGGGGTAGGGGAGCCAGATACGAGTGAGTGAAAGAGGAGTAGCCAAGGCAGATGCGGGTGACAACGATGTCTTCCCTGTGGTTGCAACTGTTCTGAGGTGTGTAAGGATATGGCTAAGGTTTTGAATGACTACTTTGTATGTTTTTACTGATTCCCTTGCTGATGATATTGTGGGGTATTCTTAGTGTGCACTCTCCAGTATCCCAAGGATGTTGAATTTTCAGTTGATGTTGCACCTAAGAAGTTGAGGGGTTTGATTTCAAATAAAGCACCCAGTCCAGATAGTATACATCCTGCTGTTCTACGTGAGTGTTCTGATGTTCTTTCTGTTCCCCTGAGTATTATCATTTCAAAGTGATTTGATGTTGGTGTTGTTCCTAGTGATTGGAGAATTGCAAATGTCACTCATGTTTTTAAAAAGGGTGACGACAGTTTGCCCTGTAACTATAGGCCAGTGAGTCTTAATTGTGTTGTGTGCAAGGTCATGGAATCCATTGTTAAGGATGTTGTACTAGATCATTTACTGGTCAATGATTTGTTGCATTTGTCCCAGCATGGGTTTTTACCTAAGAGTCTTGTGTTTCTAATTTTTGGAATTTCTAACTGTTATTCGCCGTCTGCGAATTATTTCCACAAACCAGAACTCCCCAGAATTTTGCAAAAAAATTGTGTGACCTTTTGCAAAGTTATGGGTGAGTTCCGGTTTGTCAAGACAATTCGCAGGTGGCGAATAAAAGCAAAGAATTATGAAGCAGCGGCAGAGAGAGTTGAGCACTGAAAATAAATACTCTAACACTAACCCTATCCTAAATAAATAGCATAACGTTAGTAAATTCATTAACGTTAGGAAATTAGGAAAACTCAGCTAACGTCATACGCGGTATTTACGTAAACTGTAATAAACTTAATCACCAGTTTACACCTTGTGCAACCAGCCGCTAAAACATGTCAACTCCCACCCGTACCTACATGTAGATGTTGAAATTGATAATAAACTCAGATGGGATAAACATATACACAACATCACCAACAAAGCAAACTCTGTACGTGGCCTATATAAGACGTAACCTCTCAAACTGTCCCACTTACGTTAAAACAACGCAGTGCATATAAAGCTCTAGTTAGGCCAGTACTTGAGTATGCATCAGCAGTTTGGGACCCCCATCACCAGTGCGATGTAGATAAGCTTGAATCAATTCAACGGAGAGCAGCCAGGTTCTGTATGGCAGACTACTCTTTCAAATCCAGTGTCACTAGCATGCTTCATAAATTAGATTGGCCCCTGCTAATACAAGAAGGAACACTCGTCTAAAAATGCTAGGGAATTTCCACGTTCCTTATGCTAAAAAGAATGTTTATAAATAGGCCTACTCCTTTTTTCCTCAAACACTAAAAGATTGGAATGCTTTACCATCGGACATTGTACATGCACCAAGTCTTAACTGTTTCAATGCTAAACTTGCTAAGCTTGTTACTGTGTTAGCAATTGATTTGTTTTTTTTATCATACTTTTGCTACGCTCGGTTGGCGTTCATGTCCTATAGAAGGATTTTTGCCGACTTAACCTACATCTCGGTTGGCGTTCATGTCCTCTTGAAGGATTTTTGCCGACTTAACCGATTCAGATGTATTCAGATTAAAAAATTTAAATCGAGCGAAAAACGTGATTTTCGTGGTAACGATACACTTGGTTTTATAATTGCGACAGTGTAATGTTAACGACTTAGGCTAAACCTTAGCCTAGCTGTGCAAAGAAAATCATGCTTACATTGTGCGATCAACATCGGTCTCCCTGAACTGTTCTTTCACCATTTTGCATATCTCCTTCCTTAAAACTCGGACTTAGCTGCAGTCTACACTGGTCTCAAAGCTCGTTTAAACAAACAAAATATCAAAAATGTCCCGAAACGGCAGCATTTCATCAGTCAGGGTTACACAACTTTCAGAGTCACTGCTTGTTGTCTGCTACCATAGGCTAGCAGCAGAGAGTGGGACGTCATTTAGCCTATATTTCATGTTGGTTCCATGAGAGGGCAACAGATATATCGGTACATTGAAAATTGGACACAATAGAAAATTGGCAAATTTAACCTGAAAGATAAAAATTTAAATTATTTACAACAAAGATTAATTATATTTATCTTAGTTTTAATCATAACTTGTCTTTTTAATTAAGATTAACGTCCATTTTATTTTAACAAAAAACCCGATTTCTTTTTAACGCAACGTTAGATTGTAGATAGTACAGGCATGCTGCATGTATCGTACTTACTAACTTAGGCCTAGGCTAAGTATATTTCAAGAAAAATACTATGCTGACAACTTTTCTAATAAGGGATAGGCCCTAAATGATCAAAACTAGTGGATGTCTTGAACAATTTCGAGTAGACCAACAACAATGACGGGGTCGTCGCCTATATAATGTTATGATAGTAACAATCTAATTGTACGACACGAGAACACAGGTCGTTGTTGAACAGGCTTGAACCTAGGGCCTAACGCCATACACCACAGTTGGTACTGTTGGATGTCTTTAGTTTAACCTTAAACAGTGACCGACGTTAACGCCGACGTTAACGCTGACAAATATGGACAATAATTTCAGTTTAGAATAAGTTGCTATCAAATCTTATTTTATTCAGACATGTATGTAGCGATTCAGTGCTTTCAAAAGCGTCGCCGGGATAACCATAGGCCATTGTGTTGGCTAGCCAGGCTACAGTAATGTAACGTTACTGTACTTCGGCCTGGGCTACATTGTGTGAAACTTCCATTTCCAATTTGGTAGCATAACGTTAGGTATTGATGTGAGAAGGCTTTAGTTCCTCATCGATTTGTTAATTAGAATTTGTAACAACATACTCATTTCAAGCTTATAATATTACTTTTTATTTCGTTGCAATTTGTTGTTTGCTGTTTTGTTATTGAGGGATCATCTCCATTTTCCACACTCAAGAAATATGGTTTCCAGATCATTTATACATGTTATATTAGAGTAGGGTGGGATTAGTTATTAGTCACATACTCACTGTACACGCTCATTTACTATGGGACATTTGTTATGTGTACACTAACAACATTTACTGAATTAGAATACATTGACCAGTAGGGCCTATGTGTATCAATAAACGTCAAAAGTCATTAACAAAAAAAAGAAAACGTCAGCTTATTAAAAACAAAAGAAAATAGTAAATGTCTGTCTTGGTAAAAAGGAAATGCTTGAAATGCAGCATTACAATTTTAGCTAGGGTGGGGTGGGCGTGAGACCAATATAGGCCTAGTCTAATTAGTTTTATAGTTGGCATGTGCCTATCAACAAAACACCCATCAAACAAAATCTAAACAGGCTGACCAACTGGCAGATAGGTGTAAATAAAACAAAGTAAAAGTAAGTTAACTGCCAACTTTTAAAGGTCGAGATAGATGAAATTGCTCACTGATTTCTTTTACTTCCATTTTAATATAAGTTTACAGTTTCATTTACATTTTTTGTTCAACCACATTTACCAACAATTGCAGGCCCTAAGTTCATAAAGTTAACTTCAAAAATAATCATAAAACTCTTTGGAATAGGCCTATATGCTGTATTGCAGCCTCAATCAATCAATCGCCATTCTAATCCATGGGTCATTTTTTGTGTCTGGCTGAATTTTATGAATTCTGTTTAATTACTTCTAATTCATGGGTGCATTTTTTTAAATTCTATGTTTAAGTTGCGTTCAATTTGTTTCCAAAAGTTTCTCAAGCTTTCAAGTTGGGAAAGAAAAAAAAGCTCCACTTGAAAATTTTGCCACATGCAATTTATCTTTTCTTCTCATTGATAGGCAATCTTTAGTTTTGCGCATGTTTTAGCTTTGCTATACAATGAACAAATTATTACAATGCAATAGTATTCCAACTTTTATGTTGTATGATTGTTAAAAATCATTGACTGTACTACAGAATAAGAATATTTTTGCAATGTAAATTAATTTTGTACCTAGTGAGCTGAATACCTGTATATCATTTTGTAGTACACAATACCCTCCAAAATGATTTCTGACTCCAGGCACATGTATAATAATTTTCTTGGGCAGTGGAATGTACTGTTAACAGGTTATGAGGAAATGAAATGGTAATTTTAAAGTACTCTTTTCATAGAAATTTCTCTGCATAACCAAAAAGAGACACAAACCCGAAGACTGAATATTCAACATCAAAAACAGGCTTTTGTGTGCATTAAACAGTCATGAAAAATCACACTTCAACATGTCTTTTACAAAACTTAGCTCAGTTGACTGTAGGCCACACTTGACAACCATGAAAATCTATAGTATTATACTGTACATTTTTGATGATTTTTGTTTCTTTCTTAAAACTTATATACATACTGTAGTCTGGTAGTTTATCTATACAGTACGCATCATTTTCACAAAGTTTGCTGATTTCAGCTAAAGCTGTAGTGATAAGTGGTGGACTTATGGCAGTATGGTCATCCACAGAAGATGTCTTACAAGGAAACTGCCAGGAATGTTTGTAAAGTTGACTGTCAGTTGTTAAGTTAAAATTTTACAGTGACTATTGCAGTAAATCTAAATCAAAATTTTACTTTTTCTTTTGTATTCCCAAAATTAAGTCCTCTATCATAAATGTACATGAAAGTTTAAAGGAATACTTTTCAGAAGTTTATGGCAGATTAATATGTGCATTAATTACTTAAAAATATTTAAGTTTAACGTTTCAATCTGCCATGTTCAGACAATGAGTAATAAACACATCGGCATGGTATACGCCGTACAGTACCGTAATTATGGCGGGAAAGAGAAGAACAGTTCTTTGCCTCCCGGATTATAAATAGTACGAAATATCCATAACTTATCAATTTTTGAATATTTTTTACTGAATCATGGTACGTTTTTATTGACAAACTGTGAAAGCTGTGAATTATTGCGGGGAATTTAATGTTACTTTCGACAATTTGAAGACATAAAATGTACAATCTTACGGTAATTAATGTACACGCCTCTATAAACTAATTACGCGATTTTCTGTCAGCTTGCAGTTGTTTCAGTTTTTTTGCCGTTAATAATCACTAATAACTGCTTGTCCATCCCAGTTTACCGTTTGTTATAAACGTTATGCTGCTGCAGTTGCTTTTCTTTGATGTCACTTGGACTTTTCTAATGCTGTTCATTTTGATGTTTTGTGTTCAGTAGTGTCACCTCGTTATGGCACAACCACCAAAAACCAGATCCCATTCACATTAACAGTCACCGACTGTGAAATCCAGATGACAAATCAATGGAATACCTGAATGACAAAATGGATGAACTTTCCAAATCCAAAGAAGAAATCACCCAAATACTTGCCCTTGTCACCAAGCTACAATCAATTATTGTGGGCAAAGATAAACAGATCAAAGCCTTAGAGGATCGCATTGAAGACCTCGAACAATATACCCGGAAGGAAAATCTGATAATAACTGGTTTGAAGACTAAACATAAGTCCTGGGCACGCTGTAGTTTCCCACATGATGTAGACACCGCTGGAGAAAATGCCCTCATGAAGAATTGGATACCATGTAGAAGCAAGCGCTTGAATACCAAGACATCAAGCCAACATATGTCAGTGACTGCCATACCTTGAAAAAGAATATGTCTGGTAAACCAGAGAATATCATTAAAAGATTTGTGAACAGAAAAGAGGAGGTAGAAATTTTGAAAAGAGAAAAGAAGTTCAAGGGGACCAACGTATTTATAAACTAACACCTTACCAAACGAAACAGTGACTTGGCACGGACAGCCAGAACTTTCAGAAAACTAGGAAAAATCACATCAACGTGGACAAGGGGGATTGTAAAGTGTTCATAAGAAATATGGGTACACCAGAGGTAGCTAAAATATATCTTATCAAAAGTGAGTCTTATTTTGAAAAACTGCATCTCCATGTGTAGAAGTATCCATGCCATTTCTATTGAAATTTTGGAAGTCAATATTATTTCTGTTATGGTGCATAAAATTATAAGAAAATACATAATGATTAATGGGTCCTGCAGACTTTTCCCATGTAGTATATGTTATAATATTGTATTGAATGATGCTATAGAATGCTCGATTTGTTTGTTATGGGTCCACCGTAAGTGTGCTGGACTATCAAAGAACCAAGTTAATGTCTTTGGTAGAGATAACACCAATTGGTTTTGTAAAAATTGTGTAGAAGTATTTCCATTTAACAGCTTAAATGATGACGAATTCTTTTGTCTGAATTCTGGTATTGATATGAGTATATCTATTTGAATTATACAATGAATGTTCTGCTTTTAACTTTGAAATATTTAATTATGATGATCACCACAATTATGCTTTTGAGAATGACATTGACCCAGACAATAATTTTCATAGCAGTGTTAACATAGACTGCAAGTATTATACTGACACTCAATTCCATAATGCAGTGAAAGATGAGCAAGGTCTATCTGTTATACAATTTAATTGCAGAAGCCTCCGTGCTAATTTGAGGAAATTACATGATTATGTAACAGATTTGGGATTTAAATTTGATATAATAACAATAATTGAAACTTGGTTTGATTTATGTGACAATTCTGATTTGTTCCAGCTACCAGGTTATGAAATCTGTCGCCAAGACCGCGTTAATAGAAGAGGTGGCGGTGTAGCCATATACATTAATAAGGATATCAAGTTTAGGGTTTTAGATAATTTAACTAAAGTGGTAGAAAATATTCTTGAATGTTTCTCAGTGGAGTTATTATTACCGCGCAAGAAAACAGTTGTCATCAGCTGCCTCTGTAGGCAACCTGATAGTGATATACAGATCACCATTGATGTAATAGAAAGGATGTATAGACATAAGTCAGATATTTACTTATGTGGTGATTTCAATGTAAATCTCTTGAACTGTGATAAACACAAGGGATCTATGACTTAGAGTCATTATTTAGTCTCTTCCCATGTATTAATAGGCCTACCTGAATAACAGGTAACTCAGCTTCCTTAATAGATAATATTTTTACAGTTAACATTTATTCTCATACAAAAAGTGGTCTTCTGATAAATGATATTTCTAATCATCTTCCTATTTCTTAACATAAGTACTTATCATGTGCAAAGGAAAGAGGTTAAGGAATATTGTATTTGAGAAAAACAGAGGAATCTCCATCACTTTTTAAAGAAAAACTAAGGCAGGAGAAACCTTTACTGAAGAGTTAGTTGAAAATTTTCTTACTTCGAGGGCTATATCCATAGGTGCTATCTTCCAATTTGTAGCCATTAGTAACGTCGGGCTATTACGTTTGTGTTCATTGGACTGAATCCAATGCCATGCACAAAATGAATTACTGTAGACCCCTAGGCCTTTTAAGAGAATTTAGTCGAAATCTACTATGGACGAAATCTATTTCTCGTTGTTCTTTTCAATTCGAAAACGGTATTTGTGTCATTTTCCAGCAAAACTGCAGTACACTATAACGTTACAGTTAGCTTTATTAAGCCTAAGCCTAATTAATGAAGAATGAAGTTTGGCTTTATTGAATATCTTAACTTCGGTAACTTTTAATTTATCCTAAGGTTAGGGCTAATCTGTCACTATATCTCGTAAGAATTGATTTAGAATTGTAGTTTTGACGCCACGAGATACTATATCCTTCCCACGACATACTATCTCGTGGCCACGAGATACTATCTCGTTCCCACGACATAATATAAATTCCCGATGCAGCTTCTGTTTGCTCAATGAATAACCATGTATTGATAAGAGACACGTCACGTCAATATTTCGCAGTAATCTAATCCAAGACTGAAATAAAAGTATATTAGGTCAGACCGCTCGAGTGCACTTTAGAAGCTATTACAATTCGTTATAACGAATTACACTTCGTTATCACGAATTCGCAATTCGTTATAACGAACTACAATTCATTATAACGAATTGTAAATCGTTATAACGAATTGTAATTCGTTATAACGAATTGTAAATCGTTATAACGAATTGTAATTCGTTATAACGAATTGCGAATTCGCTATAACGAATTGTAATTCATTATAACGAATTAAGAAAAAATATTTATTTTAATGGCACTAATAGGCTTTCGTAGTAATCCCAAGAACCACACACACTTTTCTTTTACCACGATACACTCACAATCCATTGTTTGCTACTATTACGGCATCCGGGCACAATTAATTAAGCACCGGGCATATTTTAATATGACCTGGGCACATTTCATTTTTTCCGAGCACACCCGGGCACAAATTAGTAGGACACCTTTGAATAGCTTTGGATCTTGAATGGTAGTAATATTAAATGGGAGTGACTTCCAGTCTTTGACGAGCCTGGGTATGAAGCTGCACTTGAAGAAATCTTTATTTGTCTATGGTGGTTGATAAGAATCGAGATGTTGGTACCGTGACGGACGCCGGATCGGCTGCAGGAGGTCATCGACCGGTAGGGCGAGTAGATCCTGTCTTGCCTTGGATAGAATGGATAATATGCTCGCGTTTCCTCTACTTATATCATTATTATTATTATTGAAGTCATTTATATAGCGCCTCTCCCGTGGATCGAAGCGCTTTACAATAAAATTGATAATACATAGACAAACTCTTAATATACAATATCAAAAAACAAAAAACAATTAAAAACATTTGCAGGACAATATAAAAGCATAAAAGAATTCATAAAAAATTAAATATAAACACAAAAATCGATAAATAAAACAAGAAATTGAATATATTGAATTATAGAAATTGAATATATTGAATTATAAGGGAGATCCAACCTAAAATCTTAATAATAGCTGATACACTACTGTGCCTGGAATAGTCATTGACGACAAATCTGGCAGCCCTGCGTTGGACTTATTCAATTTGATTTATGAGAACATAAGTGTGGGGATCCCACACTGAAAAAGAGTATTCTAAGAGTAGGCGAACTAGGGGGAAATAGGCATTTTCTTTTATGTGTTTAGGGCAAGAGTAAATAGGTTCCATTTAATAAATCCGAGGAATCTATTAGCAGATGAGAATACGGTTGATGTGCTTGTACTGAGCTAAGTTGTTGGTAATGTCAAGTCCCAGATAAGCATGGCACTCCGTCGTATCTAGTGTGTAATCACCAAGAGTATAATCACATATTTAGGGGTTTGGGGAATGAGCTATTATCATTAACGATTATTATTGATAAGTTCTTATATAGCAATTCTACACAACAAATATGCAATCAGCAGCACTTTACATACACCATATACTTACTTAAAAACAACTGCACTTAATAGAAATAATTACTGAAAAAAAGAGTTGTTAGTTTCTTTTTGAAAATGTTAAAATTACTAGAGGTTTTAATGTCAGTTGGTAGCTTGTTCCATTCCCTAGACCATCACACAGAAGAAGCGCAATGTCCAAAAGTGTTACTTTGTGCGATATAAGTAGTTTTAGACATCAATGCATACTTAGTTTTCTTTTCATTAAAGTAAGTTACCAAATAATTATGAGCTAAGCTATTTACACATTTGTAGGACATACATAATAATGTAAAAAATTGGATTGATTTGAAAGCCAATGCAATTCTTTCAAACATTCTGTTGTACTATCATATTTACTTATATTTAGGATAAGTTGGCAGCAACATTTTGAACCCGTTGTAATTTCATTATGGACGATTTGGGGAGGCCGTATAATAATGTACTACAATGGTCTAGTTGAGAGATGACCAAAGAAAGTACCAACTGTTCAAGGGACTGTCTATCTAAATGGCTACGCAATACTCTTAAACAGTACAAATTGTATATAACACTTCAGTGCATTTTTTACGTATATGTTTGTGAAAGGATAATGCTGCCATACTCTCAAATATGATTACTTTCGTATATGTATATATTATTGATATTAATACCCTTAGTAACACATTTCTTAATTTGAGATTTACTGGCAAATTTGATACATTCAGTTTTACTATTGTTCACCTCTATTGTCATTCATCCAATTTGATATTGTTTTTGCAGTCTTCATGAGCCTTAATACAATTTCTCTCATCCTCAGGGCTATTTGCTTTAAAAGAGTCGCAGTATGCATGGTCATCAGCGTACCCTACAATGGCTACCTGCCACACTTCTTCTTGAGTACTGGTGGCAATGTATTTCTTTAATTTACTTGCATACAAATTGTAAGCTACAGGCGCCGCACAGCTCCCTTGTGAGACAGAGAACGTCAAGCTTGATCTCATAAGAGATCAAGCTCCTCGAAAAAAAACTGATCTACCTGAACCTTTTTGTCTTCCCTTGCAAATAGCTACGGACCAGTGCCGTTCCTTTTACCCCAAACTGATTCTGCAGTACACTTAGGAGGACACTGTGATCAACAGTGCCAAAAGCAGACGAAGGTGGATAGCAACCAACCCTTTGCTTATCCATATTAAGCAGCAGATCATTTTTTACCTTTATCAAAGCTGTTTTAGTACTGTGTGATTCTCTGTAGGCACTTATGTAATCAGGCAGCAAATTCTCATTATTAAGATGATCATTAAGTTGGATAAACATTCCTTTTTCGACTATATTGGATATAAATGGCAAGTTATATACAGGCATATAGTTGGAAGGGACTAAATCAAGTCCAGATTTCTTCAAGAGTGGGCACACAATTGATGTTTTCCACAAAGATGAAACATTTCCTGTAGCTAATGAATTGTTAACAATCAGTGTGCAGAAAGGAAGAAGAGCTTGTATGTGAACTTTTAATAATCTAGCCAGGAAGGGATTTGCCGGACAATTAGTTAGATTAGCCTGTTGTATCAGTTTAATAACTTCGGTCTCGCATCACGGTCTAAAGGCCGATAACTCTCTGCAGTCTCTCATAGATGGATAGTCCTGAAGATTGTCTCTGATTGTATGAATTTTACTCATAAAAAAGTTTGCAAATTTGTTTGCAAGGGAGACGCCGTCATCACTTTCTGGTAGTGGATTACATTGCGCTCTCCAAATCAATTTGTTGACAGCATTAAATAATTTCTTTTGAGTCTCCTCCGAAATTGGCTATGGAATGATTTACATGATCCCACTTTGATTTTCAGTCTGTTTTCGATATTCTTGTTTTGAGTTTGGCCGTAGTAGATTTGTGGATATCACCTGGAGCTTGTAGCCACTTATTCTATGCTCTCCTAACAATAACATTGATAATCCGCTAGTGAAATCAGAGACAAAAAGATCCGCATTATAACAACTAACTTGTCGACAAGTAATTCCAAATCTGCCCTCAAATTACTATGATTTATTTTCAGTTTTCTGTATTTTAAAACCTGCCTGGTTTTGTAATATCCATTCAAAATTTGATCATCTCATGATCAGATATTGAAAATACATTTTGCGGTTCTGTTAGGCAGCTAGGTCGAACCTAAACTCTTCCTATTTCAAAATCAAATCAATTGTATGACCAGAAATATGGGTAATGCAGTTAACGTGTTGTTTTAGATTACAATTTGTAATTAGATTCTGGAAAGCTATTATATCGTGATTGTCCTTGTCATCTCAGTGAATTATTAAAATCACTAAGCACAATTACATTGGTATATTCATTATATACATCACTAAGAAAATCTGCAAACTGATTCATAAAAAATTAACAACGAAGAGGATGGTTTGCGAAATATATACGGTGGTCTATATATACTAAAAATAGTTCAGCTTGAATTATCAACAATAGCTGATCATTTCTTTCTCTAATAACTGGGATATGATGTTGGTGTTTACTACTGTCAAAATCAAGAAATTGAGTCTGAATAGTATAAATATTCCGTTTTTTGAATGACATTGAGCATGACAAATCATTTCTTTTCATTGGGGTGCATTTGCCAGTTGATTTGACATTCGGATAGAGTGTTTAATTCATTTTAAAGTTGGACCTGGTCAAAATCGTTTTGTATTTGTCAGTAGACCACACAATCATCAGCAAAAAGCCTGATCTCTAAAGAAATGTTAAGGGCAGGTCATTAATGTAGACTAGAAATAGCAACGGACCAAGCACTATGCCCTGATGAACGCCAGAGACAACTTTTGTCCAAGCCGAGTGCTTATCCCCGACAACAACCCTCTGTTTACAGTGCTTGAGGAAACTAGTAATCCAAGAATAGGTTTTGTTTCTAATGCCATAATTGTGAAGTTTGAATAAAAGCCGATTACGAGGGACTGTATCAAAAGCTTTAGAAAAATCTATGATGATGAAGTCAGTTTGGGATTTGATGTTAAGTGATGAGGCCAAGTCATTAACTGTAAAGATTAATTGCGACATGCTGCCTTAAACCATGCTGCTTGTTCGTGATAACAGAATAGTTATCAAATGATTGCATTATCTGTATAATATGTTCTAGGGTCTTGCAACAGATAGAGGTGATGGATCTGGAGACAGGCCTGTAGTTAGCGGCAACGGGATGAAAACCTTTTTAGAGGTCGGAGATATATTTGCACAGAGCTAAGATAAGGTAGGGAGCCTGAATCTAGAGATATTAATCAGGCACAATGCAGGGGCTTCTTTAGCGGCTATCTTAAGTATTTGTGCAGGTATGTTATCAAGGCCAGTGGCCAGAATTAAGCTCCTTTAGTAATTTAGTGACACCAACATAACATCAAATGAAATTTCAAAATAAGACATAGTCAAATAGTTGGGAACTTACTTGGTGGTATATGCGGAAATAAGTCCTTTTTCTGTGTGAAAACCTCTTTGAATTGGTAACTAAATATGTTGGTTTTCTGAATATTTCCAGACTCAAGTCTATTCCTCTTCAGTGAAGGAACACCTATAGAGTCACGTTTCAGGTTTTTAATGAAGGACCAGAATCGTTTTGGTGATTCAAGACAATGGACGAATACCATTTCTTATTTTAATATGAAAACATTGCCATAGACGGACAAATTCTGTTCCAAAATTTTGTTACAACAAGCCGAGCTGTGAAAAATTGTATCAACTTTTCTTTATTATTAATTGTTCGAAATTATACAAAAAAATCAAGTCGATAAAAGTCATTAACATCAAATGTGTGTAGCTAGCTCATCTTGATAGCCACAGTGCATACCTCGCCTCTATCGTGAACAAACGGCACAATTTCCAAATTCCAAATTCATGATATTACATACCACTTTATTCATTGTACATATTATGAATAAGTTTCTTCTCTTATTTTTCTCTTATCGAGTTGTAAGCATGTTGTTCTTAACCTCTTATGATTAAGAGTATATTTTTTGGGATTGAGTGAATAAATAAAGTTCAAAGTTCAATGGTTCATAGCTTACTACAACATCTCTGGCTCTCAGAAATAACTTTATTTATCGTTTGTCATGGAGAGAAACTTTGTAACCTTACTGGGATCTAGCTTGGTACAGAAAGCGACCACAAACTTTAAATAACACGTCACTACGTACTTGAAAAAAACATGAATTAGCTAATGGTCCTTTTTGTATCCCATCATGCATAACGGACAGCGCCGCCAATAGAAATTTGCCAATTACCATTGGACATTCAACAAGTCAGCCCGGCACGAATTCCGATTGGGCTATACGGATTGCATAGCCCAATCTGGCTATTTTAGCCACATCGAGCTATGGTTTTTGGTTCACTTGCAGAAAGTTAGGAACTTACACATTATGAAATATTACAAGATAAATAGTTAAACGACATTTCCGCAATTTTTATAAAAAAGATCACTGTAAACCTTTATAATTCATTGGTAAGGCCACACCTTGATTACTGTATTCAAACGTGACGACCCTACCAAAACAGGACATTACATTTCTAGAGGGAGTTCAAAGGAGAATGACCAAAATTGTACCTGAATTGAAGCATCTGACATCAGTGGCGTAGCCAGGATTTTCATATTGGGAGGGGGGTGGAGGGCGGAAAATTTAATTGAACCAACAAGATATGTATTGGTGTAGTTGAGGTGACACCGAAGGTGTCACTTTGAGCGCAAAGCGCTAGACTTGTCGGCGTGGAGTCCAGGGGCCAGATTAAGGACCCCTGGTGGGGTCCAGGGCAAATCCCAAAATTGACATTTGAAGGGAAAAAATGTATGTCACAACGCATAGTAAGAAGTTGTATAATACAAGTCAAAATTCATTTCAAAGAGAGCTATAATACACCATGTACAAGACACAAAATCATGAAAACGCAGAATGTGGAAATATGTTTTATTGTTTACGTTTGTACATGGTTAGGTTTATCGTCACTTTTTGAAAAATATGGGTAGTCTAAAAGAAAGGTTTTGTATAATTTACTACAAACTTGGTAAATGTTGTCAAACTTCTAAAATGAGCCTGTTTTGAATCACGTGCCCTCGACACCCACCCTTGACTCTCCCTACCTCTCTCTGTGTCTTAGTTCATGTATTTAAATATAAAATCGCACAAATGTTCAATACATTATTACCGAAGAACCCCTTTTTTCTGAGAAAGTGCGCGTTTGAAATCTAAAAACATAATAAGCATGATGTCAAAGCTTGTTGAATTACCCGAACAGTTCTGACCATTTGACGAAACTATACTCTTGGGGAGGGAACAGCCTAATGTTGAACGTCGCGTTCCCTTTTCTTTTTGATGGAATGAAGTGCCCTGTTATAATAATTATACAAAAAAAGTAATGCGGCATATTCCTAAATATCGCAATAAACCGACCACAAACATGCATAGAAACTTAGAGGTAGCAACATCATGAGCTTAAAATATACAGAAAACCATGCAAAAAGCAAAATGCTCCAACAAAATTGGTTCAAAATTAACCATGTTACAGTGTTTTCAAAACTTAGATCTCCGATTAGCATAAAACACACAATATTTTATCACCTCAGATTGGGACAATCATTTTAGACTATAAGAAACTACTTCTGTTAACTTTTTGTTTTTCTGTCCTCAAAAATGTATTTATTAAGAGAACTTGGCTACAGTGAACAGGAAATTGGATATTATAACTTTCACCCAGATTTAACTGTAGAATGCAATCTGAGAACGTTTGATGTTTTAAATTTTGGAAAAACATGAAAATTACACCGCAATGTTAGGAATATCCGTGCAGTGCATACATACGTACATGTAATCACTTTTACAATCACCTTTACAACTTTACAACTGTACAAAGGCTAAATTTATTACAAAGGTTGATTTGTCATAACTTGAAAACTATGCGTGTTATTGCCACCATTTAAAGACTGTTTTATTAAGAATATAATTAATATTCTTTTAATATATATATCCATGCAACAAAAATGTTGGGAATTGCCGGACGAGTTTGAATCACAAGACTTTATGGATTGGGAAGCACAAATCGATACGGATGAATTGGATATCAAGGATTAAGATGCACAAATTGACACTGGGGAATGTAATATCGACTAAGAGGAATGTGAGTTGGAGGAGAAAATTGAAAGAGGATGGAGTAATCTAAGCGAAGAATTCAATACGTTTGTGAATTAATTAATTGCTGAAAACATGCCAATTCCCGATGAACAATTATTGCAATTACCTATCGTTCGTTAGTTTTTACCGCTCGTTGACGAAATAGAAAGACTCAATCAAGTCGGGGGAGCAGATGAGGCTATGGATGTTTATCAACACAACGAAGTTACCATCAAGAGCTGCTATCGTATCGTGGAGACCAGAAGACGCCATATTCCCAGGTCAACTCGTAGGCAAATGAACATGTTGTGCGGTTCGACGGGGAAAGAATTGGTACACTGGCCAATCAAGAGGAGGACGTCGTCAACGTATTACATGCTGTTTTCGATAGTCTCATCGAACGACTGGTATAAGGTTTTGCTGCTCAAGATTGAGTGGGTTTCGAGATTCATGCACTCAATCTGGAGTATCCGATATGGGTTCAACTCATGCGTAGAGATCAAGTGAGCATACAGCGTTTCCCGAAAAGAAGCAAAGTCACGATCAAAGCCAAAACTAAAACAGCACCACGCTCAATCTGTCAATGTATTCGTCGTAGTACTACTTGTAATCGTCATCTTTGATCGATTGAGCAATCTTGCATGGTCTCAAATGCAAAGTGATTGACTGTCTGTGGGACTTGATTGTTGCGGAGGAATGTTAAACACATAACATGTGTTTGATAATTGAAAAAAAGAGAGAGAAAAATAAGGGCGGAAGGAGTACAAAACAATGGCATGACTCCTACGGTACCACTCCATTGGTTGGGCGGTACTTTAACCCTCGTTTTTAAAGAGCGCCACCAACTTATTATACCTATCTGATTGGTCGAAGTAGAACATAAAAAGACATCGTGATGCACGTCGACTTAACATTCACACAAAACGCCTGATCAATATGCACCGAAATCGAGAATCCTGCTTAGACCGAAGATGCTGACAAGGGAAAGAGACCCCTACACGGTGCACTACCGGTTCGGATTGGTACGCAAATTCAACAACAGAGTACAAAAAACATCTACAATTGGAACACCTCGAAAGTACCAGAGTCAAAGACCAGACGATCTTCGAAACTATGCAGCTAAAGACAGCAAATGGGGGAAAGCAACCAAGTGCAACCCTCGTATGAGTTCACGCATGAAAAAAAAACTCCGGCATATCCTATGTAAGCCCTCCAGTACAAGATCAAAGCCGCGAGTTGGAAAAGTTATTGGTCTAGACCACCTTGGCAAAAAGGAATTGCTTAGAAAAGAGGAAGCGCCACGTGTCCAACATCTTTGGAAAATCTAGAATGCACAGGATGCACGAGATAAAACAGGTTATTATCGATGGAACACAGGAGGACAGTAGCAGATCGATCGGTCGATCGATTAAGAGCCCAAAGGCTCTTATAAGAGCCACCGCAAATATAAGAAAGAGAAAATTGAATTAAGACATGATTTGTTGTGTGTTTATCCCCTTCCCTACTATTTTGTTTTCTTCAAAAGATCGCCACCAACTCAAATGGCATCATACCTTCCTGGCTTCTGTTTGGTCGAGGAGATCTAAACAAAAAGTATAAATAGAGTAAGCTTGATCCATTCTTTTCATTCGGAGTTTCAGAGCGAACAAACCATGCCTCAATACTTACCAGTATCGCGAATCTCTTTGGTTACATTCCCTGACGGGTTAACAAGGACGATGTTGACACAGGAGAGAGACCCCTTCAGAGCTTACAACCGGTTCGGTCTGGCACACAAATTCGGCAATAGAGTATAAGAAACATCTGCCGTCAGAACACCACCGAGGTACCAGAATCAAAGACCAGACTACTATTGAAACTTTGCAACTAGAGAGAGCAACTGTGAAAAGCACTGAACTCCAACGCTTGTACGACATCATACACTACGAGAACTATGGCATATCGTCACTTTCTCGACCACTACAAGGTAAAAGCCCAGAAGAGGATTTTTTTTTGTCTAAGCCACCTTGAAAAAGAGAGGCGTATCGAGCCAACATGAAGAAGAATCGAGAAATGCTGAGGAGGTACACGAGCAAAGGAACTGATGGGCATCGATGAACTACGGGAGGATGACAATAGCAGATCCATCTATAAAGAACCCAAAGGCTCTTATCATAAAAATAATAATAAGAACAAATATAATGAAGAGAAAATTGAATTAAGACATTTTGTGTGTTTATCCCCTTCCCTCCAAAAGATCCGATGATCTTCGGTCATGTGGTAAATCACGATACAGGTAGTGACCGATCAGGAGCCAGTATTCCACTTAATTTGCATATTATATGAATATTCATAATGTTGCTAAATTTTATGAATATTCATTTTTAAATTACCCACGTCACAGTAATACTGGTTCCTGATTGGTCACTACCTATATAGGCTCCTCTTACTACTAAAATCAGTTAAATATATATGGAAATAAAGAGCATCGAAACCACATAACCTTTTCGGTTCTATAGTATAATAAGCACACAAAAAGGGGAAATATCAGTTCTGCATTGTCTTGAAACTGTTATATTACGTAATATCTTGTTGAAAGTAGTATTCATTTATAGCCGTCCATTACCATATAATTTTCACAGAATTATTGTCTTGCCAAAATGTGAACTTGCATTAACAAAACGTGTTTGTTTATGTAATAAACTTTTAAATAAAAATGTAACTTATACCACATTGGCATCTCATCAGCTCATGGTTGGATTGCTTATACATTGCATTGGAAAAAGGAATTTATTGCCACCAGGGTCGTTACATGTCAGCAATGATAACTGAGAGATGATTTGTTTGCCACAATCAGTTTGAAGTATTAGTTTTTGTGGGGATTGCATCATTAATGCACACTTCCGGGGCAACCGTCTTGGCCACTTTCCCTATGGCGAATGTTGAACCAGTTACATATTCATCTTTCATCATTAATACAAAACCTTAATAGAAATCAAATTGATGTGCTTAAAATGATACTTTCCTGGAAGGGTGAGGGTTGGGGTTGGGGGCGGTAGAAAAGAAGGAGGAAGTAAAATTGTCACGGTCAAACACATGGGATTGTCGGTAGAGTGTTATTTTTAAATGAATTAAAAATGTGCAGTGCTGATGGATTACTATTCTGACCAAGGCGATTTCAATTTGTACACACCATACTTAGATATGATTACGGAATGAGATCTCTCAAGGGGGGACGCTCGATGACTCAGTTAAATAATACAAGGACATCTCCATGTTGTCTTACAGGAAGCGGCTGCTTTTGAGGTCGCGGCCTTTTAGACCTGGATGAAATAGACCTTACTTCTCCCAAAACGCTTTAAGCTCTTTGCTTCTCCGTAGTAGACCACACCTGTGCATGCGCATAAGGGTAGCGTCAAAAGAGTTATGAAAATTACAAAGCATTAGTTAGTGTGTTTTTTTCTTCAAATGACACGACTCCTGCCATTCAGAGAACACAATGTGTAACAAATATGTATCACTCAGTAATTTTGCTTGCAGTCTCCAAAAATTCATAATAGCACCAAACCAAAAGCTTATTAAAATAGGAGACCAAACCAAAAACTAATTAAAACAGAAGACCAAACCAAAAACTAATTAAAAGAGGATACCAAACCGAAAGCTAATTAAAACAGGGGATCAAATCAAAAACTAATTAAAACAGGGGACCGAACCAAAACTGATTAAAACATGGACCAAACCAAAAGCTTATTAAAACAGGGGACCAAGCCAAAAACTAATTAAAACAGGAAACCAAACCAAACACTAATTAAAACAAGGGACCAAACCAAAAACTAATTAAAACGGGGGACCAAACCAAAAACTAATTAAAACAGCGGACCAAACCAAAAACTATTTAAAACAGGGGATTGGAAGGGGGAAAACTGAATGAAATATTCAAATGGGACAACAAATGCAATCGCAAACATATTGCAATTTTTCCTGTCCCGACAATAGAAAAGATAAAAACAAGATCCCACCAATAAAGTTCCTGCGTCCTCTGATCGCACCAAGTTTCTTCGCCTAAAAAAATCTTCGCTTGTTTGAGAATAAGATTTTTTCCAGTTTGCAATGGGATACGGGAGTGGTTTCCACAAGACAATTTTTATTCTCATATTTTTTTCGTTATATTACGTGTGTTATTTTTTTCATTATATTACGTGTTATTTTTTTCATTATATTAGGTATATTATTTGTTTCATTATGATACGTATATTATTTTTTCATTATATTACGTATATTATCTTTTTCATTATATTACGTATATTATTTGTTTCATTATATTACGTATAATATTTTTTCATTATATTACATATATTATTTTTCATTATATTACACATATCATTTCTTTGAATATAATACGTATAATATTTTTTCATTATATTACGTATAATATTGTTTTCATTATATTACGTATATAATTTGTTCATTATATTACGTATATCATTTTTTCGTTATATCACGTATATTAATTTTTTTCATTGTATTACGGATATTATTTTTGTAATTATAATACGTTTATTAATTTTGTCATTATATTACGTATATTATTATTTTTTTCCATTATATTACGTATATTATTTTTTCATTATATTACGTATATTATTACTGTTTAACAAAGACCTGGAAAACGAAGACTTGTAAAATGACCCCTGTAAGACAAAACATATAAAATAAAGACTTGTAAAACAAAGACCAGCAAAACGAAGATTTGTAAGAAAAAATACCTGTAAAATAAAGACCTGCAAGACGAAGACTTGTACAAAAATAAAACGAAAACCTGTAAAACGAAGATATGTGAAACTAAGACCTGTAAAGTGAAGACTTGTAAAACAAAGACCGGTAAAATTAAGGCATGAAAAACGATAGACCGGTAAAATAAAGAACTGTGAAACCCAAATTTGTAAAACGACGACTAGTAAAATGAGTACCTATAAAACCAAGGAGTTATCGTTTAAATGACAACTCCCTGGTAAAACGAAGATCTGTGAGACAAAAAGACATTTTCTTTTTGAGGGGGATTTATTGGCAAATTACCCTGTGTCCTTTTACCCCTCAACACTTGTTATTCATCTATACATGATAAGTGACAGGCATCCGGTAGCATTAAGTGTCGTGGAAAACGAATTCCTTGTTTCCTGTTAAAAGGATATATTTGCATATACTATAATCAGATAATAAAGATCTTGTTTTCCTCAGATGATGGATGCAATAAAGAAAACTCTTTTTTTGTTTAACTTTAGGGGTTGGGGTAGGTGGGCATCCCCCTGGGCCCAAGGGCCATATTATAGACTTAAGATAGCAATAATTTTCACGATTTTTTGCCATTTAGGGCCCCGTTTTAGAGGGTTATGATAGCAATTTCCCTATTTTGGGCCCTTTTTTATAGGGTCCAGATACAATCTCCAAGAAATGAGACCTACACCATAAGGTTTGGAATAGGTGGGCTTTTGCTCCCATATGTCAGAAGTCAGGCACAAAATCTTCACTGGCCCCAAGGGCCATTATATACCCTAATGATAGCAATAATTTTCACGACTTTCAACCATTTTAGGCCCATTTTTTAGGATCCAGATACAATTTCCCAGAAATGAGACCTATACCACAAGGTTTAGGGTAGGTGGACTTTTGCCCCCATATGTCAGAAGTCTCGCACAAAAACCTTCACTGGGCCAAAGGGCCATGGATCATGGTATAATCTTATGATAGCAATAATTTTCACGACTGTGGCCATTATTTTATCATATTTTCTTCTAGAAATTTGTGGCTTAAAAACTATGCGATATGTCAAAAAAGTCGTAAAACTGAATCTAGGGAAAGAATTTATAATATACCACCTAAAGAAAGTTTGAGGAAAAATAATCTAAATAGTGAAAAAAGTAAATAAACTTTCTTTAAAATACATACAAACTGAGGCTGTAACATCACAACTAGTCGTTTCTACAGAAATGATACCAACTTTAAACTTAAATATCTCCTTAATGGAATAAGAATTTTAAAAGCTCTCTTCACTATTTTGTTTCTTTCAGTGAAGTCCTGTTTCATATAAGATGGACATGTTTGGCCACTAAACTAATCCTTGAAGAGACCTTCGTTTATAAATTGTAGAGAAAAAACTGACAAAGACTGTTTTAAATATTGCCCAATTTCCACAATCCTTTACAAAATGAAAACGTCACAGAATATATTAATTATAGCGTGTAGACAAAATATATTAATTATAGCGTGTAGACTAGTCCTTCCCCAAACGATAAGCAGTCCAGTAGCATGCATAATAATGGGAACAAATTTGTTCCCATTAATGGGAACATTTGACCAATGGTCGGCGCCATTAACACAGACACATTTTTCAGCCTCCATACCTATAACGTACGTGCGGAACTTCAAACGGCTGGAAGATAATTCCTAGCCATTTGGGAAATTTTGGATGCGCAAAACATCAAGCGTAGTACTATATGGTGACCCGCACTTGACCCCTACGTTGTAGACGTGTTTTAGGCTGATAAGAATATATGCATAAAACGGATAACATATAATAATAATATAATAATCGTATTGCTTATATAGCGCTTTAGACTGTCATAGACTGTATCAAAGCGCTTTACAATTATTACCCTTGTAAAATAGTAATATTGTATAATCCTTTATTTTACGTGTTGTTTACTAACGTTAGGCTTAACTGTAACGAAGTGCACTCAGCGGATAAAATGAAACATCAGAGAAAGGAATGTTTGATTCCGGTCGTAAGTTTATTAAAGCCTTCAATATGACAATTCATGCTTTATACTCCAATGATTTGTACAGGTGAATGACAGTTCTTTGAACGGAAAATACAACAGATGATACGTAATAAATCAGAGTAACCACAACATAGGACTTCACAGGACAACCGAACGGACGAGACTAACTCGACTTAAAGTGGATACGGATACTATGGATAGAGCATACGCCCTTCCAAGTAAACAACTATTCTGATTGGATAAACCTGAACGCCTGATCAGATCTAACCAACTGATTGGAGGAAAGTACCATACCATGTAAATCAAACTCATGGTGACACTTAAAGGTGATTGGATGTCAAAGGCCCCATGATTAACTAAGCTTACCCATTGGACAAAAGTATAGAAGTATGTAAATGTATGCAGATGAAGCCCAACATCTGATGTGCATGTGACAGACATGTGATTATCATGCAAACTAAGAACAAATATCCAAAGGCTGGCGTCATCAATTCTTAGACGTACATTCGTGACATAAATAATCTTCCAGAATTATGATTTGATAATTTTGGAACCACGACCATGAAACCAATTTATAAAACTTAAATATAACTTCAACTCATAAACAATCATAACAATGTAACTCAGCCTAATAAATAAATCCCATAAGGGATAAAACATTGAACACCTTAAGGTATATTATTTATACACTAAACACTTTAAAATATATGATTTATAAAGATTAATTCGGAACACAACAAAATCAAGACTCTTACACCCTGGTCAATTATTATATAACCGCAAATCAGACACGACATCAGCTGCCCTTGCCTAGATCTCGGTCGCCTTTCTTCGCGTTGTTTTAACATCGAAGAGTTGAAATAGTGCTTGAATTTCTATCCGTTTGCTTGTTTGTTTCAAAGGATTCATCTTTGGGAATTGTTTATACATACATTTTGTATAATAATTTGAGTGTTTAATTAAAAAAAACGGAAGCTTTTTGCTTGAGCTGTCAAATGACAACTCTCTGCACATACTACCTAGGCTAGTACCATGAATACAGGACGTACATGTATACTTCAAAGTATTTTCTTGTGCTTTGTGGTATTCATTTCGACATATTTCATTCGGAGGTTACCTGTTTCGAAGATTTTCTTTAAACCAGAAGAATCACAAACCGTCGAGAGGAACTCTTTTACTGTTAAGAATCAAAGCTTCAAATCCAGTGTTGACCAACACAACGTAGATGGTAATGACAGTTTTACATACATACACGATCTATGGAGATCCTGCTTTTTCGCATACAATTTTGCGCTATACAATTTGTAAGTTAGTTCAGGTCAAGCAAGTCATAGACTCAGATTCGTCAAAGTCTTTATGTAATCTATCATATTTTGTGGCTTAAAAACCATGGGATATGTCAAAAAAGTAGTAAAACTAAATCTACTACCTAAAGAAAGTTTGAGGGAAAATAATCTAAATAGTGAAAAAAGTAAATAAACTTTCTTTAAAATACATCAAGTCTTTAAGGAATCTGAGGCTGTGACATCACAACTAGTCTGATTTCAGTCGTTTCTACAGAAATGATACAAACTTTAAACTTAAATATCTCCTTAACAGAATAAGATTTTTAAACGCTCTCTTCTCTATTTTGTTTCTTTTGAAGTCCTCTTTCATATGAGATAGACATGCTTGACCACTGAACTAATCCGTTAAGACAAACAACCTGAAAATGAGTTTAATATTCATTTATATTCTATAGATCTAGATTTAGCCATTAATCACTCATATGGCCCATTTGCTATTGGACTTGGAGGTATGGGAGGGGGCTGCAGGTTTAACTTCTTATTTGGAGTCAGTCCAGTGATCTTGATTTTGTCAGTCCAGATGAAACCTTAAGTATTTCTTACTTTAACAACCAAGTATGAAGACTTACAGGGCAAAATCCACTTATAAATGGTGTTATATTGTCTTGATAAATGTTTGTTTGTGTTCATGAATGTGTTTAACCCTTAAAGACCCACGGGTTCAAAACATGACAAAATATTATCGGAATTGTTTTTCTTCAAAATTAATTTTGACAACTTTCCTTTCGTTTTCTACCACTACAAGTTTAGTTTATATGAATATTAGGACAATAAACATTTCAAGGACACTCTCTCAACGAGTTGAAAAGGTAAAACAAAGTTATTCAGCCACACAGTTAGTTGAGACAAATCAACCAAAAATCTTTGTGTCTAGAGGTCAGGAATTATGCACCATCGAGCATACTTACGTTAAGCAAACAAGAGCAGTGCGAAAAGTAATTTCCAAAGAAAATGGTAGGCAATAGCAATTACGAGATGAGCATACACATACTTTTTTGAATATGACTCAATGAAGTTTTTATTAATTAGTTATGAACATACAAAAATCACACGTTACAAGTTTCTTTATGCCTAAATTTCCAAAGACTACATATATTGATGTTATTCAAATAAAAACTTCCCTCGTTTTGCCGTTATACGGGGAAGAAGTTTTATTGTTGGAATGCTGCTGTTGATATTTCTTAACTTCGAAATGAATTTACGTGGAAATACGAAATATATTGTCAATTTCGATGTTCAAAGGTTCAATGGATCTTCTAACAAGTAATCCAAATAAAATAAATTTAACATATTTCACACCTTTAGAGGGCAAATTTTCTTAAAACGCGAAGTGGAATAATTTGGAAATAAACCGGAAATTGCAAACCGTCACATGCGGTTACTGAAATGCCACAGGCACAGAAAATCAGGATGAAGTTCTGTTCAAGGGGTGGGTTCTGTGATGATTGCTTTTATCTTCTTGTTTGTTGAATGTATTAAGAAAGAGGATTCTTATAGTTTGTTGAACATGAATGTGTAAATGTTCGAAATTTTGTGATGGAAAAAACGTTTTTTCTCATTATATGTTATGGTTGAACTAACCTTTGCCCTCGCATAGCATCAGTAATCGATCGAGACATGATGACACCACCCATTGGTACACACATTTTAATTTATACAAAAAGGCTTGTAACTTCTTGTTAGAAGCATAATTTTTCAAACATTGCTATGAAGTGAAAAGCAGGAACTCATATGTGTGCATTGATTAAAAAAAAAAAAAAATGGCTTGCAGAAAGGTCCAGAATTTGACATTACACATTGTGATTTGAAATATAACCTCACTGTTAGACTGCCATGAATTCATGCCTGGTAGCACCCCACCTAAGAGAATTAACACTCACTACATGCTGGTAAACTTGCTGAAGAGGATTAAAATAAGAAAACCTGTTTCAACGGCTAAAACAAGCACCACAGCCCCTTTCATACTTCACATTAAAATATTGTTGAGCTTCAACATCATTGATGTTCTAGTTGACGATTTAAACTAATACATATTGGCGAGTTCTAACAAACTTTAGGCAATGCAAGCACTATCTGCGATCTTTCTCAAAACAAAATAGAGGAAACTCTCTCAACCAAATATACTGTAGGCAAAATTTAAACAAATCAGGGCATTTTCAACCACATTCGAACTATTTCTAACAACTTTGGGGGACTTCTAGCCAAATTTGGGCGGATAATTTTAATTACATCCATGAAAACAATCCCAAAAGTAAAAGTTCTGTATATAATGTTATTGAGTGCCACGACCTGGTGGATGCGTGGCGTGTGCAACACCCTGTTGACAGGCATTTTACCTGGCGTCAAAAAAAACCCTTTTAAGCAGGGTCGACTAGATTTTTTTCTTTTATCCTCTGGTTTAATGAATTTGGTTGTAGATTCCTCCATTTTAACTGCATATAGGTCCGACCATTCCCTCGTTCAATGCAGTTTCAATTTTGATAATGTTGAAGTCGGTCGTGGCTTCTGGAAATTTAATAATTCCCTGCTTCGTGACGAGTATTACGTCAACATGATTACACAGGTTATTAATGACACTATTGCTGAGTACGCATGCTCACCCTACGATAAAGCTCATATTTGTAACATGAATTCCAATGATATTCAATTTGTTATCAATGACCAATTTTTTTTTGAAACTTTACTTTGTAATGTTCATGGTAAAAGTATTTCATATGCTTCATATGTCAAAAGGTCTACTTTAATTAGAGAAAAGTTCCTTATTGATGAGATTGATTGGATGGATAAAAATGTATCCAAGAATGGATGGGTTATTAATTATATGGATGATCTTAACAAGGAATTAGAAAATATTAGAAATGATAGAGTAAAAGGTATGTTATTACGGGTCGTGCTAATTTTCTTGAGCATGATGAAAAACCATCAAAGTTTTTTCTTAATTTGGAGAAGAAAAAACAAGCTGATAAGTTGATTTCTCATTTGACAAATGACCGCCTTGGTACTATACACGATCCCGTAATTATTAGAAATGAAGTTTTTGATTTTTATGATAAGCTTTACAGTTGCCAGGACAATGATATTAATAATGTTGATATTTCTGGGTTACTTTACGATAACCATGTCTTATCAACAGATGATGCTCGTAGTTTAGAAGGCCCAATTCTTTATTCTGAAGTGGATAATAGTTTGAAATTTATGAAGAATGATAAATCACTGGGTCCAGACGGTTTTACCGTTGAGTTCTTTTGGAAGAATTTAGGAGTTTTTTTAGTGAGATCCTTGAACTACGGTTATAGTAACTCACTTTTGTCAGTTACACAGAGGCATGGTAGTATTACTCTAGTCCCTAAGAAGGATAAACCAAGAGATAAACTTAAAAACTGGAGACCCATTTCTCTTCTTAATTTTTCTTACAAGGTCGCGTCTTCAGCCATTGCTAATCGTACTAAAAGGGTTCTTTATAAACTAATTTCTCCGGAGCAAAATGGGTTTTTGAAGGGCAGATACATTGGCGAATGCATTGGTACAATTTATGACACTATGCATAGCTTAGATGAATACAATTTACCTGGTATCTTGTTTGCCATTGACTTTGAAAAGGCATTTGATAGTGTCTCTCATAAGTTTATCTTGAATACCCTTCACGCTTTCAATTTTGGCCCTTCTATCATTAAATGGTTAAACACCTTTTATAATGGGGGTTTCTCCTCAGTCCTTGTCAATGGCCACCCTACGGACACTTTTCAAATTTCAAGGGGTTGTCGACAAGGCGATCCTCTATCCCCGTATATCTTTTTGCTTTGTGCTCAAGTTTTAAATTCTTTAGTCAATAACAATGCCTCTATCAATGGTATTTGCTTGGGTGATTTTGAATGTAAACTAACACAATATGCTGATGACACTACTTTTTTATTTGATGGTTCAAACACATCTTTCTGTGGTATTATTGGCACTCTTTTATTCTTCAGTAAGATATCTGGGTTAAAGATCAACCTTGAAAAATGTCTGCTTGTAGGTATTGGTTCTCTTAAGAATAGGTGTAATTTTTTTTATGATGATTTTGATATTCCTTGGATCCAGGGAGGTAACTTTGGTTTGTTAGGTATTTTATTTAATGTGGACTTAAATCTCATGATTGACAGCAATTATGCTAATGCTGCATCTAAAATGGATAAGATTATGTGTACCTGGTCTAAACGATATTGCACCACGTTGGGTAAAATTACTGTTCTTAAATCTCTGGTCTTACCTCATTTAAATTATCCTTTGTTGACTCTACCGTCCCCAAGTGATGACTACTTGTCCAAGCTTAATTCCGCCTTCTTTAAATTTGTTTGGAATAAAAAGCCCGATCGAGTAAGCCGGAACCAGATTATTCAGGAATATTCCTCTGGTGGTCTCAAGATGACTAATGTTCGCCACCATGCTACTGCTCTAAAAGCTTCAGTATATAAAACGTATTCTTAAAGCTGATGGTAGCATGAATTTGAATTATTTGCGTACTTATGGTTTTGATTATAACAAGTGGTTTAATTCAGGTGACGTATATATCAAAACTTTTATTTCTGGAATGTCAAATAATTTTTGGAGAGATGTCTTTAAATGTTTTTGCAATTCATGGCAAGTAATTAGTTATACAAATAATGACATGGAACTTGTTCTGAGTCAGCCATTATGGCATAATACCAAAATTCAAATTGGTAATGTTCCAGTTTTCTACAGTCATTGGTTTAGTAAAGGTGTTACTATTGTGAACGATCTATTGAATGATGATGGCTCTTTTCTTTCATACGAAGATTTTATTCATACTTTTAATATTAATGCAAATTTTTTGGAGTACTACAGTGTCATCAGCTCTTTGAAACATTCTTGGGGTAATATTATTAAGGCAAACAAGAAACTTTGTTCACCGGTCGACAACCATTATCATGTTATGCTTTTAAAGGGTGATTTAGAATGTAAAGCAATTTATTGTACCCTTATTAAGGATGTTAGGTTTACCAATAAAGCTCGTACTAAGTGGGAGAATGTTCTTAAATCCACTTTTCTTGATGACAAGTGGAGACATTTCTGTTCCATTCCTTTTGATTGCAGCAATGATACCAAGATTAGATGGTTTCAGTATAAAATCCTCAATTGTTTCTTTCCAACTAATCTTTTGCTAAATAAGATTGGGATAATTGATAATCAGCTTTGTTCATTTTGTTCAAGTAACATTGAATCAATTGTTCACTTATTTTATCATTGTAAATTTGTGCAACCCTTGTGGATTTATCTCAACAATGCCCTTAAAAATGGTCGTATCAATATTTCACTGTTAGACCCAGAAACTATCTTGCTTGGTACAAATCACGATAAACTGCTTAATTTAATTATTATTCTTGTAAAGTATTACATTTTCATAACCAAAACCAATAAGAGGTTTCCAACTATAGTTGCCATGAACTGTTATCTTAAGAACTATTTTAACGTACAGAAGTTCATTTATGAAAAGAATATGTCTGACTCTTGGCAAAAATACTGGCTACCTTGGTATAACTTTTTCGTTTATATAACTTTTGATGTTAATGTTTTGTGGTATTATGTAAACATTGTTTTGTTTATTCCTTACTTGTGTTTTGTATATACATTGTAACTCGAGGAGAAGAATTCAATCAATTTAAAAAAAAATTAAAAAAATTGGGCGTTTTAAAGTAAATTTGGGCGTTTTATAGTAAATTTGGGTGTTTTAAAGCAAATTTAGGCAATTTCTAACCAAATTTTGGTCAATTTCATCAAAAATTATGCAAAGTTTAAACCAATATGGGCATTTATCAATCACTTTTTTGTTTGCTTATCTCTATCAACCTTTGGGCAACTTATAAAAAATGTTATCAACAAATTGGGCTATTTTTAACCAAATTTAAGCGATTTTTTAAAACCAAAATGCAATTTCTTACTCAAACATGCTGACATGTATTGAAATGTATCCTACTTGAATATTTCACCGTACAAAGCATACTTACGGAATTCCGCCAGGAAGAGGGGCCCAAAGAGGTGTAGGAAGGGGGTTTGGTGTTGGACACGCCCTTAGACATGAAAAAGTGTCACATGTAAAAAGAAGGTCCAGAAAGGAAAGGTTTTAAGTTTGGTAATATGAAGGTCCATGATAAAGGTTACAGGGGGCGTTTCAATTTTGTAGGCTTTGTAACAAAATCATATTATTATTTTTCGCTTTAGATAATTGCTCATGTAGTTCGTAAGTGAACTATTATTCTCTTACAAAAGGATTATTATTTTTGAACAGCAGACCGCATCCCCCTCCCCTCCCTTCCCCCCCCCCTCATTGTCGAAATCCTGGCTGTGCAACTGGGAGAGAGTTGCCCCTACTTAATAACTACATGCTGTTTAGTGGACATTTCTACGTTCCCCCCACCCCTTAGATTCCCATCTCAAGAATAGAGTAGAACCCTTGATCCTTGGACCCACATATACTCATGTCACATTTGATCGTTTCACTAACTTGAAGGGTCCCATCTTATCTCGCTCTGGGCCACTCCAGGTAAGTCATTACGCCACTGGGTCCAATATTTTCCAGCGGACAATAGTATTTTGCCAGCCGTGTAACCTTTTCTTATTCTTGCCATTTTCCCCGATTTTCAGCATATTTTGGAAAGAAAATTTAGAACCTCAACCACCATTTCATATTAAAAACGTTTTTTTGTCGCTTTTGTCCGACTTTCCACATTCTTGACGTTGTCGTTTTGGGGGCCATTTCCCACATATTGTACGATATATGGCAGCGGTTCCCCTCTTGCTGGCTTATCTTATGACGTCACTTCTGCTTTGACTCAATGTGCATTATGGTACAGCTGAACAAGTGCTGAATTTAACATATTTATATCAAGTTAGACCGGGAGCCCAGACAGTTTATTCAGCTAAAAAGATACACAAAGTTTGACTGTCGGATCACGTCCATCTGAAGCCAGGACTCACTAATCAATGTTGCTGCCGGGTCACATCCTGTACCAGTAGCCAAAAGATAGGGAGCTAAAAATGCATTTATTCAGCTGAAGAGATACACGGACACAATTTGTTGAATTATGCTCCCAAGAGAGAAATCATGCTGGCCATAACGTGACTACAAATTATGCCTGTACCAGGACCCAGACAGTAGCCTTAAAGGCGTCTAATCAGGGGGTTATTCAGCCGAAATATACATGGATGAATCTTCTTCTATTGGAACCATTGCACCTTGTGGGTCACATAGATACCAATGACAGCAACTTTACCTGTACCGGGGCCGAGACGGGAGCCTTAAAGGGCCCTGTCCCTATTAGCCCTGTCCATATTAGAAAATATACAGGATTAATCTTTTTCTTTTAGGGTCATTATTTTATTCCCGGAGAATTCTTTCTGGACCTTCTTTCTAGACCTCCTTTCTACATGTGGCACTTTTTCATGTCTAAGGGCGTGTCCAACACCAAACCCCCTTCCTACACCTCTTTGGGCCCCTCTCCCTAGCGGAATTCCGTAAGTATGCTTTGTATGGTGAAATATTCAAGTAGGATACATTTCAATACGTTAAAGTACAGTTAACAGTTGTTAAGTATAGTTGTTGTGTCTGGGTTGGCTGGTTTTTTCTTTGGGCTTGTCCTTGTGCCTCTGGGAATGGATGTTCTTAAGGTGGGACATGAGCTATGTTCAGTGAGTTGAGTTATCTCAAAGTCCATATCTTCAGTGTTGGAAGTGTCATAGGTTGAGTTAATGGATTTGTTGGTTTGTTGTTCTAGGATTTGTTGGCCAGTTCGGCTTGGGGTTGGTGTTTGGTCGCTTTCAAAGTGTTTGTTTGTGGGTAGAAGGGGGGGGGGGGATAGGGTCTTGGAAGAGGAAGATAGGTTGGGGTACAGGTGGAAGTGGATGTAGATTGTGTAGCGGGTAGTGTTGGGTTGTTGGCAGTGATTATAGGACCCAAAGTTCGGTCTTTGTTTGATGCTGAGTTGGTTTGTATATGCCACACTTGAAATGGCAACGGTAGGGATTATTAGTGTTAGGCTGCATAGGGATTTTTGATTTTTATTTGAAAACTTTTCCATCCCTGGTCATTAAGCCTCTTAAAAATGGCCAGATAGATTCCTTGAGAATCCATTTCCTGCAAAAAATATTTTAAAACTGTCCTCCCTAAAACTCTCCTCCCTGGGTGCAAAATCAGCGAAAATGTGAGACATTTTTAAGGACATAAAAATGAAACTCCACTGCTGTCGATTTGTATTATTAAAATCAGTTAAATCACACTATTTACATCTAATCATCAACAAATCTGATATTTGAAGGGAAAAATATCCTTCTAACAATTGTTTACCATTAGCCATTTATTAATTAATATCTGAATGATTTTGATGTGAAGCTGCAGAAAAAAAACGGTTGATTTAAGTCTAACATGGCTTTTAGAATAGGCTTCAATTTTGTTTCGATTATGCATCTAAAGAGAAACGTTTTTTAAACAGTTTTGCAGGGTATGAATTCTTAAGGAAATTACCATGCCGTTTCTAACAGTTTCATGACCAGCAGGGGTGTAGCCAGTCTTTGGATTTAATGGTGGGAGGGTGAGGGGGGGGGAAAGAAGGGGGGGGGAAGGTCGCCAAGGGAAATATTTTGATCTTTAGCATATTTTTTAGACCTTTTACCATTTCCATGTCGAACTCCCCCAACCCCCTTCCCCCTTCACCTGGCTACACCCATGACCAGGGATGCAATACTTTTTCAAATATAAACCAAATTTGAGGTTTCTGTGTGCAACCTAACACTGATGACCTTATGGTTACCATTTCAGGTGTGACCTATACATTTTTACGAACGCTCTATAGACAGTAGCACGACTACAGCCTGTAGCGAGAGGGGGAACGGGGGAATTTATGCTTGGGATCCCATAATAAAGACATCGCAATATCTTTGTTCACAATGCTCAGGGTTCAGCCAATTTTTATATTTCCAGTTATTGTAATGACAACAAGAGGCACATATACAAGGTACGTTGTGCCATGAATAGTTTACCTATTTGTCTCAGTACTGACGTTATAGTATTTAATTAATCATCAACATCATAAATAATGTCCATATTTTGGCTTAAAGGAGCAATAGACCGAAAAGTGGGAGCATATTTTTAGGGGTCCCCCAAATGATTAAATACTAATCTAGCATGCAAGAGTATACCGATTTTCTGATTAATATGAATATTCAAGTGACTTTTGCCCTCACGTCCTCTGTGGGATATGGAGGTACTGAAGTTTATCGAGCTGCTGTGGATAGCTTATCTGTAAAAATTGCCACAATGAACGCCCCCACTTTTTGGTCTAGTGCTCTTTTAACTTACCTGAATTTAACGTGGGTCAATTTTAGGCTTGGGCGATATTGAACATTATGCAATATCGATATATCGCCTGGAAAATATCGATAATATCGAAATATCGATATGCAAATTATGGGACGTCATACGTAAGTCGAATGTACTGTTCTGGGCAAGGTAATCTCGCTTCGGTTAAAAAAAAGTTAAGTAAAACTTTTTGTACAAATTAACAGAAATCACTGCAAAATATATACATATCATCTTCAAATAAACACCCATTGTGTTTTAAAATGTTCTTTACATGGTTTCTATCTCAAAAGATAAATCACAGAAACATTGAAAAAGTTTAGACCTCAGTATAATCTTAAAAAAAAAAAAATGTTGTGGAACTGGTATTAGGCCTACACTGTATGCCCTACAAAAATCGGCTCCAATTCTTCTTAAAATTTTATAACTCACTTACTTCTTATGAAAGTTGTACTGAAAAGGCATTATTTTGGTAGCATTATATGGACTTCTAGACATTCAGAAGTCCATATATAATGCATATTATCAATTTCTAGTCTGCTTCAATCATCGCACGAGTGTTGTCACTCATAGGAAACAGTGGTAGCCTAGATGGTATGTGTGTACATAGTAAAGTACTGTACAGTGATACTAAGTGTATGTAGTTACTGCACTGTACATTATCTGATCGATCTGGCAAGACCAGTCTGTCACTTTTACTTTAGACTTTCTGAACGAACAAAATAGTGAGAAAAACCTTATAGATTTCTCAGTAATTTGTCAATTAATGATTGTTTGATATAAAAATTCAGATTCAGTATTCCTTTTGAGAAAACGTAACCACGATGTTTGAGGATTCAACATCTTATGATTTTTGTTGTCTGAACATCGTAAGCCATCAAGTATAAAATTGAAGTATTGCGCAATGCCTCTGTACTCCAGCGAGTCAAGTGGTATTTTGTTCATGGAAGAATTTTTGGGTAATTGTTATCACAATATTAATGTTTTAATAAGTTTTATCATAGCTGAGTGCCTGAAACTTTGATATAAATGAAATTCATTAACTTTTTGTGGCTGTTTAATACAAAAATACTTGGATGTTTGATAGTCATGTTTAGCTTTTTAATAGTTCATGTATTGTGTATTATTGAAAAAACATAATATCGATATATCGATATGACCCTTGAACTCAATATCGGCCATATCGATATAGGTCAATATCGAAATATATCGAAATATCGATATATCGCCCAAGCCTAGTCAATTTGAGCTTGACATTATGTGATCTGGGGCAGAAGGATGAGCCAGTGACATGTTTTTGTTGAAACAATGCTTTATTGAGAAGCAATAGTTGGAAACAAGTTAAGTTATGTATGCAAAGGTTAGGTACATTAATTATGATATGAACGCACTTTCTTTTAGCTACAATACAGAATGATGTACTATTAAAGGATTAGTTCAAGGGTCAAGCAAGTCTATCTTATATGAAAGAGGACCTGCAGCGAAACAAACTAGTGAATAAAGCATTCAAAACTTAAGTTATTCTCTGTTTAGGAGATATCTAAGTTCAAAGTTTGGTATCATTTATATTGAAACTACTGAAATTAGACTAGTTGTGATGGCATCGCCTCAGATTACTTAAAGTCTCCATGCAATCTATTATATTTTGTCTGCGATTTTGCGGCTTAAAAATCACGGGATATGTCAGGAAAGTAGTGAAACTGAAGCTTATAGGACGGGTATATTCATAATATACCATCAGAAGACAGTTCAAAAAAAAAATGAAGCCCCCTTTTCATATAAGATGAGCTTGCTTGACCACTGAATAAATCCTTTAGGTATCATGGTTAATACATTCTTTTAATAATCAGACTTATTATCACTGAGACCGGGAAGCGGGCATGTTCCCCCACTGAGCTTCCTACACCTCTCAATCAATATTTTTTTTAACATATTAACTAGGCGACCATTTGGTTGCGCAGTGAGAAATTTTGGTCGCCCAGTAAATAAAATTCCGACTCGGGTACACTGGGCGACCAAGATTTTCACCTTGGTTTAACAAAATGGCTGCTCCCATATGCAGTTGTAGAATAAGTTTTAAAACATACAACATCATATAATATACATTTTATGCATGTTATTTGATTCTGAAGGTGCTCAAATTTACATGTTCCTTCATGCTGCCATCCTTTGCCCTGGGAGGCTCTAGAAGTAATTTTGGACGCCTTGTAAAATTTCCTTGAAAAATATATATATATATATATATATATATATATATATATTTATATATATATATATATATATATATATATATATATATATATATATATATATATATATATATATATATATATATATATATATATATATATATATATATATATATATATATATATATATATATATATATATATATATATATATATATATATATATATATATATATATATATATATATATATATATATATATATATATATATATATAATAATAATAATTAATAATTCCGCTTACAACCGGGAACATGAGTATATCTTGGTTCGGAAAAAAGTGGTTCATGATTCAGAAATTTTGAATGATTTAAAAAACTTTCATAATGCTTCACATAGACAATAAGGCGATGCGCCATAGGGGCAATGTGCCATGGGACATTGCACCATATGGGCAATACGCCATAGGAGCCCGGCAATGTGCCATAGGAGCAATGCGCCAAGGGGCAATACGCCATAGCGACAATAACATCTAATGGCCATACTACACCTGTATAACACACTCACATCTCTATACATTATTTGTAGATTGTAAAGTACGGAAGCTTCTGCCCTACCACTCTTCGCCTCTTGTTGCGTTGGCTAGTTTTCCACGAGCTGGGAACACCTGGACACGTTACGTGCTGGAGCATGCCACCGGAAAATACACTGGAAGCGTTTACTGGAAGAGTGAATCAAAACTTCCGATATCCAGTAAAAGTAAGCTTGCTCATTACATGGTGTAATTGGTATTATATTGTATTCAAAACCGTTACATTGACAGAGGACGTGGGATAAACATCTTTGATATCTGGGTCCAGGGCAGAAGACGTGGGACGATCATTTTTGATATATAGGATCATGGCAGGGGACAAGTGAGTTCAATCTTTGATATCTGGGTGCAGAGCAGATGACGTGGAAGAAATGGTTTCAGGGCAGAGGACATAAGAGGACTGGGTCTAGGGCTCAGAAACGTGGGAGGACCATTTATGATATCGGGATCCAAGACACAGGACATGAGAGACCATCTTTGATATCTGGCCCACGGCAGAGGACGTGGGAGGACCATCTCTGATATCTGGATCTAGGGCAGAGGACATGGGACGATAACTTGTGGTATCTGTTTCCAGTGCAGAGTACAGGAGAGGACCATCTTTCATATCTGGCTTCAGGTCAGAGTTCATAGAAGGACCACCTTTGATATCTGGGTGCAGAGAAGAGGACATGGGAAGACCATATTTTATATCTTGGACCAGGGCAGAGGACGCGGGGGGACCATTTATGATATGTGGGTCTAGAGCAGAGGACGCGGAAAGACCATTTATGATATCTGGGTCCACGGCAGAGGACGTGGGAGGACCATCTTTGATATTTGAGTCCAGGACAGATGACGAGGGAGAACCATCTTTGATATCTGGGTCCAGGGCAGAGGACATGGGAGGACCATCTTTGATATCTGGATCCACGGCAGAGGACGTGAGAGGACCATCTTTGATATATGGGACCATGGCAGGGGAGAAGCGAGGACCATTTTTGATATTTGAGTCCAGAACAGATGACGTGGGAGGACCGCCTTTGATATCTGGGTCCAGGGCAGAGGACAGGGGAGGACCATCTTTGATATCTAGATCCACGGCAGAGGACGTGAGAGGACCATCTTTTATATCTGGGTCCAGGGCAGAGGACATGGGAGGACCATCTTTGATGTTTGGTTCCAGGGCAGAGGACGTGGGAGGACCATGTTTGATATCTGGGTCCAGGGCAGAGTACGTGGGAGGACCATTTATGATATCTGGGTCAAAGGTAGAGGACGTGAGAGGATCATCTTTGATCTCTGGGTCCAGGGCAAAGAACATGGGAGAACCATCTTAGATATCTGGATCCAGGGCAGAGGACATGGGACGATAATCTTTGGTATCTATTTCCAGAGCAGAGTACAGGAAAGGATTATCTTTCATATCTGGGTTTAGGTCAGAGGACATGGGAGGACCATTTTTGATATCTGGGTGCAGAGAAGAGAACATGAGAAGACCATATTTTATATCTTGGACCAGGGCAGAGGACGTGGGAGGACCATTTATGATATGTGTGTCCAGAGCAGAGGACGCGGAAGGACCATTTATGATATCTGGGTCCAGAGCAGAGGACGTGGGAGGACCATTTACGAAATCTGGGTCCACGACAGAGGACGTGGGAGGACCATCTTTGATATCTGGGTCCAGGACAGAGGACGTGAGAGACCATCCTTGATATATGGGACCATAGCAGGGGAGAAGCGAAGACCATCTTTGATATCTGATTCCAGGGCAGAGGACATGAGAGGACCATCTTTGATATATGGGACCATGGCAGGGGACAATCGAGGACAATCTTTGATATCTGGGTGTGGAGTAGAGGACATGGGAGGACTATATGGTGCGATCATTTGTAGCTCAGTCTGTAATTTGATCATTTTGTAAGTTGCTTGAAAATGAAATTTGAGCTGTTAATGACACATTTTTATGTCTGAAACAACCGAATTTGTAGTAAATCTAACAATCTTTTCACCGCGTATGTTACATGTGCATGCTATTCAACTTTTCCAATTGATTACGTATTTGCATAAAAGGCCGTGCTTGTGCTGGTGTGAATATCTTTCGTCGGTGGAAAATTGAAAGTGTTCATATTTGTTACAGGGAAAGAAAAATCTTCAGTAAATGTAAGATATAGTCTTCATCAAATGTTGGGATTATGGAAGAGATTTGGCAGATGTGGCTATTAAAGTATACTTTCCTATCATTCTCTCGCGCTTTAGATTTCATAGGTGCAAATGAAGACTTCATGAATGGCAAAACTCTTTGTGTAAAAACTCACAAATCAGACCCCACAACCTTAAGAATGTTCAACCAGAGCGCCATTTTATTAATCAGGAACCCGTACCCGAGTTTGATATCGGACTTTTTTCGAAAAAGAATTCAAGTAGAGGGACTGACCTCAGAAGAAGTGACCACAACTTTTGATGTAAGAGGTATGATACAACATTTAACATGTCATATGAATAATCATGTTTCAATATATATTTTAAAATCCCTCGATCGCGCAGCAGCCCAGCTTAACACACTGCGTTGTCAGATTGTCTAGTGGTCAGGGGTGTCGCCAAATTTTGTCGACATGGGCGAACTAAAATATAAACCAATGGTCCTATCAATTCCCAACAGATTGACATAACCTTTCTCGACGGAGGTGGGGATGGATGAGGTTTTTAGCCCCCATACTTCTGGCTTCCGCTGATGCCACCCTACATATATAGCGGTACTAGCAGCGATGTGTGAGCCACGGGAGCAAGGGGAAACTTCCCCAATGCCCTAGAGTAAAGGGGCGAAGGGGGCATGATATGCCCGTTTGAAAGTTGGGGTGGACGGGACAGGACGTGCCCTTATGAAATCATAGGTGCAATTTTCAAGACAATTGAAGCAATTTGCTTGAAGCTTGAAACAAATAGAATCCACTCTCACAAATCCTACATAATACACAATATTATTCAAGCATGTCATTTACCAGGGGCCCAACACCGCAATAATTTTCAAATGTAGACATTAATTAGTTGATCAGGTACTGTCAAAAATGGCCTTGACTTTATTTTCTGCGCTCCCCCCCCCCCCTTCCCTATTTCGACACCCCTAGGTACTAGTAGCTAAATGTTGTTCGATTCATGATCTAACTTTTTCCCAATAATGATTTTAACATTTCTTGTTTTTCTAAAATCATGATGTACGATACATTTTTTCAGACAATTATAAAAATTCATCGGAAGTAAGTTCCAAAATATCTTATAAAATATATACGATGATAGACGTCATGCAGCCGTTTTGTTTAACATTTATATACCATTGTACAGAAAACCTAGTTATGGACAGATGGACCTTCTGTCAGAAAAAAAACGTTTCATTTTGCAATGTGTAATTTCACACTTTTACAAACATTTTTGAATTTTTCAAAAAGCACTGTATCACGCCAAAAAGTATAGTGTTTGCGTAATTATTTTTTGACTGATCTTCGACAGGAGAAGATATTTCTCGCACACCTATCTGCTAATTTAAAAGACACAACACTGCGTAAAGTTCTCAACGTCAATAAAGCAAAAGGTTATGCGGACAAAACTGCGCTTTTATGTCACAAAAATGTTTTAATTTTAGGAATTGTTTGGTTCCTTACACAACGGCGTAGGAAAGTATTTGAAATTGGAAGCCAGATTTTATCATTTCTCTCAACAAACCTCGGTACAAAAATGTATAAGTCTCTTATCATGGCCCAAAACCTATTTGAAAGGTGGGGGAGGGGTCGTAAAATTATGGGAAATATTGGTAAATCTAGCAAAATTTCCCGTAAATTAAAGAAAATTTCCCGGAAATTGAGGAAAACTTAACGAAAATGAATTTTTCTCAAAAATTTAAGAAAAATTCCCGAACAAGGAAGCAATTTTTTCCAAAAGTTTCACGAAAATGAAGGAATGTTTGCGAAAATTTAAAACAGATTTTACGAAAATTGAAGACAACTTCTTGAAAATTTGAGATGAATTCCTGACAATTGCACAAAATTGTACAAAAATTGAAGCAAATTTTATTAATTCTAAAGAAATTTTACAATAACTGAAGGAAATTTTCCAAACTTCTCGAAAAATTAAAACAAATTTTCCTAAAAATTAAGAAAAATGCACAAAAGTAAAGGGAATTTGAGGAAAACTAATTTTCGGAAATTTCCCGAAAATTGAAGAAAACTTTTCGAAAAGATATTTTCCCCAAAAAATGAAGGAAAGTTCATTACAATTGTAGCATATTTCACAAAAATGAAAGATAATTTCTCGAAAATTAAAGCAAATTTTCACGAAAATGAAGGAAATTGCACGAAAATTAAAGCAAATTGCAAAATCATTGGTGCAATTTTCAAGACAATTGAAGCAATTTGCACGAAAATTGAAACTATTTTACGATATGAAGGAAATTTTACGAATATTGAAGGAGATTTCCCGAAAATGGAAGATTTCCGGAAAAAAAGAAATCATGGAATCGTACTCTTTGGTGGCCAAAATGGTAATTGGCCCCTTGGAGAAACAAATGGGGGAAACGCCCCCCTCCCCCTGCTTCCTACGCTTCTGGTTCCTTGTATATTCTAGGCCTTCTCTCAAAATTGCGGCCTTGTCATGGTGACCCGATTCACATAGCAGGAACAGTAAATACTGATAATGGTACAACCGTGTATCAGTAAAAACTGGCTTGTGTTATAACATGGTAACATGTGTTACGAACGTCAATTAAAACTGAGCGCATGTTACATAAAACCAACAAATGAGCCATTCAAGAAAGACAAAAACAGAATTTGGTCACAAGTAACATTGTGAACGATCAAATTCGGTTAAGAATGTGCCCTTTCAGCAGTGCCACACTGTCGTATGCTTTCAAAATAAGTGGGGTACTCCTGGATTCTGTTCCACTTCCAGTTCCAACATTTTCCTCTTGCCCCTGCTAGTATTTCACCGCCCTCTTTAAATTGTCAAAGCTAGATTTATAGATCCTCAATGTTTTTTTGTTTTTTTTGCGTCAGCTTCTGCGGATTTCACCCCCGTAAATCCACTATAGCCCTTTAGGCAGGCCCACTGACACCAACCCGAAATGCCGAAAGTCTCGAAAAGCGCGTCAAAAACAAATCAGCAAATATTAATCCAGCCACCAATATCAAACACCTCTCGACGGCACTGGAAATTGCTTTTGAGACTCCAGCATGCCCAGCCCTAACAATAAAAAGACCTAGCCTAATCTGGTTCTGGTGGTCGTGTCGCTACACCGCTTAGTACTGTACCCCTTCAATGAATTCTTCCGTAAGTTTAATCGTAACTAGAAAGGAATCTTTTCAGCCAGTTCAGTCAATGACTCATTCGTCAGCCTTGTGTAACGTGCGCTCAGTTTTGGCAATTTTGTGCAATTTCATGCAATTGTCAGGAATTCATCTTCAATTTTCAAGAAGTTGTCTTCAATTTTCGTAAAATCTTTTTTTGAATTTTCGCAAACTTTCCTTCATTTCCGTGAAACTTTCGGAAAAAATTGCTTCCTGTTCGGGAATTTTTCTTCAATTTTTGTGAAATTATCTTCAATTTTAGAGAAGTTTCCTTCCATTTTCTGGAAATGTTAATTAAATTTGGTAAAATTTAATTCATTTTCGTTAAGTTTCCCTCAATTTCCGGGAAATTTTCTTTAATTTACGGAGAATTTTGCTAAATTTACCAATATTTCCCATAAATTTACGACCCCTCACCCACCTTTCAAATAGGTTTTGGACCGTGATAAAAGACGTATACATTTTTGTACCGAGGTTTGTTCGTAACACATGTTACCATTTTATAACACAAGCCAGTTTTTACTGATACACGGTGTTTAACCCTTACTCTACCAGCACTTTTTTGAAAATGCGCTCGGGAGGCGGGGCCAAAGACGGGGCACCCAAAACGGCGATAATATCGCCGCGTGGTAGAGTAAGGGTTAATCAAGGCGTGATTATTGAAGGGTCCTCTGTCTTCCAGGCAGAAAAGTCTGGCCCCTTCCGCTTCGGGACCCGCTGGGCGCCCACCGATCATGCTGCCTATATTTTCGGGTTGGCGCATATGTGGCGGGTTGATTAACCCTTACTCTACCAGCACCTTTTTGAAAATGCGCTCGGGGCGGGCCAAAGACGGGGCACCCAAAACGCGATAATATCGCCGCGTGGTAGAGTAAGGGTTAATCAAGGCGTGATTATTGAAGGGTCCTCTGTCTTCCAGGCAGAAAAGTCTGGCCCCTTCCGCTTTCGGGACCCGCTGGGCCGCCCACCGGGATCATGCTGCCTATATTTTCGGGTTGGCGCATATGTGGCGGGTTGATTAACCCTTACTCTACCAGCACCTTTTTGAAAATGCGCTCGGGAGGCGGGGCCAAAGACGGGCACCCAAAACGCGATAATATCGCCGCGTGGTAGAGTAAGAGTTAATCAAGGCGTGATTATTGAAGGGTCCTCTGTCTTCCAGGCAGAAAAGTCGGGCCCCTTCCGCTTTCAGGACCCGCTGGGCTGCCCACCGGGATTATGCTGCCTATATTTTCGGGTTGGCGCATATGTGGCGGGTTGATTAACCCTTACTCTACCAGCACCTTTTTGGAAATGCGCTCGGGAGGCGGGGCCAAAGACGGGGCACCCAAAACGGCGATAATATCGCCGCGTGGTAGAGTAAGGGTTAATCAAGGCGTGATTATTGAAGGGTCCTCTGTCTTCCAGGCAGAAAAGTCGGGCCCCTTCTGCTTTCAGGACCCGCTGGGCTGCCCACCGGGATTATGCTGCCTATATTTTCGGGTTGGCGCATATGTGGCGGGTTGATTAACCCTTACTCTACCAGCACCTTTTTGGAAATGCGCTCGGGAGGCGGGGCCAAAGACGGGGCACCCAAAACGGCGATAATATCGCCGCGTGGTAGAGTAAGGCTTAACTATTACCAGTATTTACTGTTCCTGCTATGCGAATCGGGTGCACAAGACTACGAGAACTCCTAATTCATTTTATGAACCATTTGGATGTACAATCAGCGATAAAATACTTGGCACCCTCCTCCTCCACCCCGCTTCAAATGAATGAGGCTAAGAACTTTATTCTAAACTTTTTACCAACATTAAAGAGGGCTAGTAGGGGGAAGAAAAAGTGCCAAATATTTTTGTCGGTGATTGTAGGCCCTCATCCGAATTGTTTCAAAAGAACAACAAATTGCCTAACTTGTGTTTAATGCATCAATATTTTATAGGATTACTTAAGTGGTCAATTACTTAGGTGGTCAAGTAAATTGATCACATGTGAACGAGGAACTCAAGCAAATTGATCATATGTGAAGGAGGAACTTAAAAAACCCATTACTTAAGTGGTCAAGTAAATTGATCACATGTGAACGAGGAACTTAAAAAAACCATTACTTAAGTGGTCAAGCAAATTGATCACATGTGAACGAGGAACTCAAGCAAATTGATCACATGTGAACGAGGATCTCAAGCAAATTTAGCACATGTAAACGAGGAACTCAACAAATTGATCACATGTGAAGGAGGAACTCAAGCAAATTGATCACATGTGAACAAGGAACTCAAGCAAATTGATCACATGTGAACGAGGAACTCAAGCAAATTGATCATATGTGAACGAGGAACTTAAAAGAACCATTACTTAGGTGGTCAAGTAAATTGATCACATGTGAACGAGGAACTCAAAAGAACCATTACTTAAGTGGTCAAGTAAATTGATCACATGGGAACGAGGAACTCAAAAGAACCATTACTTAAGTAGTCAAGCAAATTGATCACATGTGAACGAGGAACTCAAACAAATTGATCACATGTGAACGAGGAACTCAAAAGAACCAAAATGGTGAAGTAAACCATTCAAAGATCTTATTCCGTTAAGGAGATATTTAACAGTTGAACTTGGTTGTGTATGATTTGTATAGAAAAGACTGAAATCAGACTTAGTGTGATATCACAACCTCAGATTCTTCATGTCTTTATGTATTCCATGATATGTTCTTCTGCAATTTTGTGGCTTGAAAACCATATGATATGTCAGGAAGGTATAGCAAAAGAGTATACGTTGCTATTGTATTTGGACACACTAAGAACTTAATCCACCCTTTCTTTACAATCATGTTGGTTTTGAAAGTATGTACATTGTCTTTTTACATGTTTCTCTTTTCAGACTGGAGAAAACATTTCGATGTGGAGGCTAACTACTGGCGTGATATGAACAAAGCCTGGTTAAAGAGTTCTACTCGTTTATTAGTTTCACTCTATGAGGATCGGATATCTAATCCGATTGAAGAATTTTCCCGAATGATAACTTTTTTGAACCAAACAGTTGATCCTAATCGATTGAAATGCGCTCTCAGAATGTATCCTGGAAAACAAAAACAAAATCATCACAGACCTCATAATCTATATTCCGAAGATATGATGAAACTACTTGATCATCATATAAACGAAATAAACGCTATTCTCAAACAAATTTCTCTTAAAACAATACCACTTAATACGGATTACATCATCAAAAAATTATGATAAATTAGAAACACAAGACCTCTTAGGTAAGAACCCATGTTGGGACAAATTTAACAAAGCATTGACCAGTAAATGATCTACTTACAACATCCTTAACAATGGACTCCATGACCTTGCACACAACACTAGTAAGACTCACTGGCCTATAGTTACAGGGCAAACTGTGGTCACCCTTTTTAAAATAATGATAGGAGTGACATTTGTAATTCTCTAATCACCAGGAATAACACCAACATCAAAGCCTTTGAAAAGATAATATTCAGGGGAACAGAAAGAACATCAGAACATTAACGTAAAACAGCAGGGTGTACACCATCTGGACCGGGTGCTTTATTTGAAATCAAACCCTTCAACTTCTTACACACAATATCAACTGAAAAATCAACATTTTTAATGGATACTGGAGAGTGCACACCAAGATAATCCACAACATCATCGGCAAGGGACTTCTTAGTAAAAACAGATACAAAGTAGTCATTCAAAACCTCAGCCATATCCTTACCACTATTGATAGTCACACCATCTTTAACCTGAAGGGGACCAACAACCTCCTTGGTATTTTGCTTTAAGCGAACATAAGAGTGAAATAACTTAGTATTAATCTTAACCTCTTTGGACAAACGTTTTTCAAAAAGCACTTTAGTATCTCTTATCAAATCCTTTGTGAACTTTTCATTATCCTTATACCTAGCAAGCTCCGCAGGACACCCACTTTTTGTTTTATAACAACGCCACAACTTCTTCTTTTTCCGCACAACCTGCAAAGCCTCCCGAGACATCCACACTGGCCCATTTCGCCGGCAGACTTTCTTTAATGGGACAAACCCATTTACACCTTCCAAGTATATAGTTCGGAAAACATCCCAGTGGCGTAGCCAAGTGGGGAATGGGGGTCCGGAACCTTTCTGCTTCAGAAGGATCTAAGTCACAAAACAAAGAACTCCAATCGAATGACAAATTATCTTGAAGTGCAGCAAAGACAGCATTACTAAAGTCTAAAACTAGTTTATTAGCTGGCTAGAAGCCTTTGTGAAATACATATCAAAATTAATTAGGTCATGATCACTACACCCTGTCCTAACCGCTACTAAACTGGACACTATAGTTCCCATACTAGCTCGCATAGTCAATACATCACTCGATTCATCATGCGTTCCAACATCACTTTAGTCTGCCTCTATTACACCAGTGATCAAAAAGTCCACACTCGATTGTGAGGACCCCAAGAACTACCGAACAGTCAGCAATCTTCTCTATGTGTCTAAACTAATTGAAAAAGTGGTTGTAAGGCAGCTACATGAGCATATGGAAAGAAATGACTCCTTTGCACAAAACCAGTCGGCATACAGGAAAAATCACAGTACTGAGACTGCTCTCGTCAAAATAACTAATAACATACAATGTTCCTTGGACCAAAATCATTGCGTATTCTTAGTGATGTTAGACCAAAGTCATTGCGTATTTTTAGTGATGTTAGACCAAAGTCATTGCGTATTCTTAGTAATGTTAGATCAAAGTCATTGCGTATTCTTAGTGATGTTAGACCAAAATCATTGCGTATTCTTAGTGATTTTAGACCAAAGTCATTGCGTATTCTTAGTAATGTTAGACCAAAATCATTGCGTATTCTTAGTGATGTTAGATCAAAGTCATTGCGTATTTTTAGTGATGTTAGACCAAAGTCATTGCATATTCTTAGTAATGTTAGATCAAAGTCATTGCGTATTCTTAGTGATGTTAGACCAAAAGCATTGCGTATTTTTAGTGATGTTAGACCAAAGTCATTGCGTATTCTTAGTAATGTTAGATCAAAGTCATTGCGTATTCTTAGTGATGTTGGATCAAAGTCATTGCGTATTCTTAGTGATGTTAGATCAAAATCATCGCGTATTCTTAGTGATGTTAGATCAAAGTCATTGCGTATTCTTAGTAATGGTAGATCAAAATCACCGCGTATTCTTAGTGATGTTAGATCAAAGTGCAGCATTTGACACTGTTTATCAAGATCTTTTACTACACCGCCTTTCTGACATGTCTGAATCATTTGCAGTTTCATGTTCTGCACATTCCTGGCTTACATCCTACCTTAAACAACGTACCCAGTCAGTGATGATAAATGGCAAGTTTTCAGATAGAAAGGAGTTAGTGCAGGTTTCCCCCAGGGTTCGGTATTGGGTCCATTTATGTACCCGTTGTATACATTCCCTCTGTTCACGATTGCAGAAAAGCATGAGGTTAACATACACATGGATGTAAACGACAGGCAGTTATATGTGTCATGTGATCCAAAGGAAGCTGATACTACAATACGTCGATTGGAGAGAGCGTTCTTTGAAATACAGAGATGGATGACAGAAAACCATCTGAAACTGAATGATTCTAAAACTGAGTTCCTTATTATCTGTAAAAAAAACATCAAGAGATGTTTATCAAACATCACAGAAATCAAAATAGGAAATACATAAGTTACAGCAAGTTCATCGGCTTGTAATATAGGAGCTGTTCTTGATAGAGTTGGGCATGATAATGATAATAATGTTATTCCTACCTTTGGCAAATCGCACATATTCGTCCATTTGAGATCAAGGATGCTGCTGCCACTTTGATAAACACCATCGTCACTTCCCACCTAGATTATGTCAATGACTTCCCAAATGTACAGTTCGCACGCTTGAGCTCGTCCAAAACAATGCTGCTCGCATAGTATGCATGAAAAGGAAAAGGAACCATGCCACACCACTTCTAAAATCACTCCATTGGCTCCCAACAGATTTTCGGGTAAAGTTCAAAATTATTCTCCTCACCTACAAAGCACTACATGGTCTCGCCCGACTCGCCCCCTCCTACCTGTCATGCCTCCTCACACCTTACAAACCAAACAGATCCCTACGCTCATCAACACAAAAATAGCTTCAGGAGAAGAGAACGGAATCCAACGCTGGCGACAGAGCATTCTCAGTTTGTGCCCCAAAAATATGGAATGCCTGCCTTGCCAATCACTGTGTGATCTTGTAATACGGTTGCTATGTTTAAAACTTCTTTAAAAACATAATATTTTAGGCTTCTTTTTACATTGTAAAAGATTTGTGCTTTTCATGCATTTTAGTCATCCATTTGGCAGTTTATCTCATTACCTATACATTTGTGAGAGTGTCATTTTATGTTCTTGTTTGCCTTGTTGATATCGTTTATAGTTTTTAAATTTTAAGCATATTTATCTTTATATCATTTTCCCTATTTTTATAAGTTTTTTCCTATATTTGTCAGTTTGTTAAGCACTCTGAGCAGCTTTGTTGATCTTCTCTACTCAGCCTACGTTCTAGCCTAATACGCCATTCTAAAAAGCAAGCAGACGATTCAGACTCTGAAGAAGAAGAAGAAATACTGTCTGGAAAATTCACCAAATCGATTGACAAAAATCAAGCGAAACATAACTCATGAGGTGGAAAGGCTAGAAAGCGAATTCAATAAAGCAATTGTTGATCTGAGACAAACGGTGTCCGAACTATCTAAAAAGAATTAACGATGTGCTAAACAAAATATGTCAAACTTTGGAAAAAAGAGTCAATAAGCTCGAGAAGGAAAAAAGAACACATGTTTTGATAAACAAAAACGAAAGTTTTTCTTGTCGTAATAATGTACGTATTGTTGGAATGAAAACAAGAGAGGGAGAAAACTGCATCGAGGTAGCAAAAACAATCCTGGAAGAAACTGGCCTTGACCCACCCAAAATTGAACGTGCACATCATGATGGTAAAGTGAATCAGGGCAAAGACCGTCACTTGCTTATTAAACTAAGTTTCTATCAAGATAAGATATTCACTCTAAAAATGCCCGTCAAACCCTGGCCTAAAAAAACTACTATATCATGCCTCAAAAAACTACTATATCATTGATGATCTATCTCAATCAGACCTAAAAGGGAAAAGGAAATGGTCACGCCAAGTACAGGACCTATACCAAAACGGCGTAAAACTCCGCTTCTCTGCAGGACGTTGGAGAAAAGGGGATGGCAGGCCCTACAACTTTGACTAAGAAAGGACCTGGTTCTACCCAAATGACGGTACCCCACGGATTTCTCACTCTTCATCATCATGTTTCAGCTAACCAACCCATTACCGACCTAATCTGGCTTACCTTCGACTATCGACTTACCTTCAACTATATCACTTCAGCTTTCGATTTATGGAATATATTATACCAATACGTGAAATAAATTTTAAATGAATTATCAGTCCTTTGCATTCATTGCACAGTCACCAACCGACACGCACTGGCGTAGCCAGAGGGGCACAGAGGCCATGCCCCCAATCCCATATTAACAAAAATTAAATTACACCTATATGGCTATGTATCGTACAGATGCGCATGAAATGCGAATCTTTCTGCATTCCCTGCAATGTAAATTCGTTGTATCCCTGTAAAACAAAACAAAAAATATTCCAAATTTTTAAAGAAAATTTTGACGCAATTTTTGATTTGTCAAGAGCCGTGAACTTGCCAAGCCTGTTCTTACTCAATGACGATGGAAAATGGCGCTATTTTGCTACTGCTTTGCGATAACAAGGTACTGGGAGTGCCCCATCAATTGCTTAAAACTTTCCACAAATAGAAATCAATTTGTCTGAACTTTGTGAAGGCGGTAATTAAGTTCGATTGAACTTGAATTTTGAAAATGTCACTTTTCGCATATGGTTTTTTTAAAAAGGAAAAGGGAAAACACGGATGAAGGTAATGTATGCCCAGTTTAGTAAATATATTAATGATATGTATACATAAGTGACCATTTGTTGTTCTTCTATCGTCTTTAATATAGGCTTACCTGAAACTAGTTCCACGAGTTTTATAAAACTATTTGTCATCGTTGGTGTGGGTGGAGCAAACACACATTTTTTATATATGTTCACAGTCCAGAAAAATAGGATGACGGGAAGTGCTCTAGACAACCTAGCAATATCATGATTCTCCCGTCAACTCCAGATTATAGTTGACGGGAAATATGTGCACCTAAAATTATGAAAATTGCTTGCCTAGGCTACAAGTACAATAACGTCATTTTCCTATTGGAATTCAGGGCTGTTGCTAGTCTGATAAACAACCTGACCATATACTAGCATGTCGCTGTATGATGGTCAGTAACCAGCCTATACACAAAATAAAGGGAAAGGACTGCTATTGACTAATCATATTTGCGTTGTATGGTTTGGCGGGCGCACGGTAAAACGCTCAGTATTTTTTTGCCTACGTATTAGAAATGTTTAACAAACTAGTCAATTTATTTTCTACCGTAAAAACAACAATTTAAGAGAATAAACATAACTCAAAACGTCCGATGCTTGCAAATAAATATCCGTTTTCATTTTACAGATTTACAGAACATCGACTTCAAAATAAACAATTCTACACCGCGTACTGCGCGCAGTGCCGATTTTGCTTCATTTTTTTTCTTTTCATAATCTAAGGGAATAACGAGCGTCAAATTGTTACGCGGAGCGTACGTAACTTTAACCATTGTTAAAAATAGCTATGTGCGTACAAAGAACACCAGAAAGAATGAATGCGCGCATATTGAGCTTGCGTAAACTAGTTGTGTGCACGCAAGGCTTTAGGGCTTGTGGAGAAGGTAGTCAATCTCGCTAACATGTTTCATAAATTTCACTGTATTTTTTTAATGTTTTGGAGGAAATTGTTCATTAAGAAGAAAAAATATCAGTTGATAAAAACTTAAATTTTGTATGATTATACAATTTTAGAGTTTTGAGGTAACTAGATGTTGAAAATAAACCGCGGAAATTGACATGTCTTTTTCTGAATGGATTTGTCCTTCTGAGCCTCTCTTGAGTCTTTAGAAAATAGTGAAAGACTTTTATTTGAATATCCGATTCCAGGTCGTGAAAATGAAGAGGCAATTGTCCATGTTGACATTCCTTCAACTAGCGGAGATGATACTACACCTGTTCCCCTGGTGAAACTGGAGCTGGCATTACATCAGATCAACCGCTCCAACAATGTAGCACTGATACTGCTACCGTTTCTACAAAAGCAGCTGACAATGACATTGGTTATGCTGTACTTTCACAAAGTTTAAATAAAGAAGACCGAGCTAAATTTTTATCCCCATGGAAACCATTAAGGGAAGAAGATTTTCCTTCTTCATCTCATATGAAATCAGGAAAAATGCGCAAGAGGCGTTTGCTTCCCCATCATTGTGAGAAGTTTCCATGGTTGAGCATAAGCAAAGTTGAAGGGACGGAAGGAGTGTTTTGTGTACCACGTGTGTTATTTTTAGGTTGTAGTGGAGTAGGTGGTAGAAGTAGAGGAAAAGGTCAGCTACCATGAAAATTGGTTTTAAAAACCCATTACACAATTTGATGATCTAACAGGCAAAAACGGAGCTTTATCAAGTCATCAGGCCACTGAATACCACCAAGAAAACGTAGTTGCAATGAAACACTTTCGACATACAGTAATTCAACATGGAACAGATATTAGAGGACACATTAACGAATCTTACAAGCGGGAGATTCAGCCAAACAGAGATCGCCTTTGTCCAATTATAGATACAATTCTCACCTGTTTTCGACAAAATGTTCCCCTCAGAGGCCACAGAGGTGAACTAGGAATAATTTCTATCAGCGGAGATGATCCAACAGAAAATGACGGAAATTTTAGGGCTTTACTTCGTTTTCGACTTCGTAGTTGGGATTCACTTTTGAAGGACCATATCAAAACTTCTCATGCTAATACAACCAATCTATCATCCTCGATTCAAAATGAATTTATTTGCGTTGCTGATGACATGATTAGGGAAAGTGTTGTTGCTAACATCAAAAAAGCACAGTTCTGGTCTATCATGGCTGATGAAACAAAAAGGGAACAACTGGCAATTGTTATAAGATATGTTTCACCAAGCGATTTTGGAGATTGCATGAGGACACGGTAATGGTATTGGACTTGATTTCTGACATCAAATGAAATAATCCTGGTGAAAATGAGCATATTGAAACCAAGTTAAGTGGCAAAGCTATTGGAGAAACGTTGCTAAGAAAGATTTGTGAGCTCGGTTTGGATCTGTCTCTTTGTGTGGGACAAGGCTATGATGGGGCAGGAGCCATGGCCAGTGAACAATAAAAGTGCTTCAGCAACAATAAAAAAAGGCAGCTCCATTGGCCTTTTATTTTCATTGCGCCATGCGCTGCCTAAATTTGAGTGCTTCCGCTGCAACCAAGGTACCTCCTATTCGAAATGTGCGAGAAATTTCATCGACTTTTCGAGCAAGTGCAAAAAAAACGGATCTGTTGAAGAGCCTCATAGAAAGTGACTCTGGTATTTCCATGACCAAGAAGCACCCGATTACGTTGTGCGAAACACGTTTTGTGGAACAACACATAGCAGTTGTAACATTTATGCAACTTTTGAAATATACACTAGATGCCTAATCGGAAATCAAATGCTGGGCATCACCTTGCGACAGAAACAAAGCAGAAAGCCTTGAAAAATCAGTGTGCAACTCAGAATTTGCAGTTGCTTCAGTCATTGTGAAGAAACTGTCAGGTTTGATGCTACCAGTTTCTCGAGTCTTATAAACAGTTGGGGGAGATTTATCCCTAGCGTTAGCTTCAGTAAACCGTCTCCAGTCTGTTCTCAAAGAATTGCGAACTGAAGGGGAGTTCCATGACCTGTATCATAAGGCAGAATCAGTCACGGTCGCACAAGATGTGATGGAGGTGGAACAGCGAAAACCACGCATTGCAGCTAGAAGCTCATACCGACCAAATGCTCAAACATCGGACAACACCACCGAAGGCTATTACAGAGTCAACTTTTGTTATCCAGCCATAGACTCCATTATTGGAGACCTCAAGCACAGATTTGGACCACATCAACAACAGATTATGAAACTTAACTACCTTGTACTAAATTGTATGGAATTCGCCAAACAAGCTGACGGTGAGAGGCAGTGGAATGATTTGACTCCTGCTATTGAGGTGTATGCAAGTTTGATCAGAGATCCTTTCATGATTGTTAAGGGCGATTAAATGGGAAAATGTTCCTGTCAAGTCCCGACCATCTTTATCCGTCTGTGCCCTGGATCATTGCTCTAAAATGTTTCCTAACATATCACTGTTGCTCCCAGTTGCTGGCAACTTTGCCAGTGACTTCTGCACAGGCCGAGAGAGTCTTTTCAAAAATGGAAAGAACCCTTACAGCTATTCGGTCAACAATGACGGAAGCCCGACTAGAGGTACTTATTCTATTACAAATTCATAGGGCCCATTGCCCAGACGTGGAATCAGTTATTGACAGATTTGCCATAACATCAGCGCGGCGGTTGAATTTAAAATTATGATTTGGTAAGTTTGATTGTCAAATCTTACTTCAAACATTTCGACTCCAAGTAACAAGTAAGTACATATTCTGGAGTCAAAAATATTGGCCAGGTGTGCAAGTGTGATCAATGATCTTTTGTTTGCTTTACAAATATCTTCTTTTGACATGTACCACCCCCCTTCCCCCATAAAAACTCTGGAGGCATCAACCCAAACTGCCCCTATATCGCTACGCAATAGAGTTTAAATAAATTGTACTTCGGCAAGTATGTGGCGGGGGCAGGTGGCACAGTTCCCCTAATTTTTTTGGCAACCAAGAATTCGGGCAAAATGTACAGCATTGTGAGCAATCAAAGAAATTCAGCCTCAAATTTGCAAGTTTTTGGCCTGGGAAGTGCCATTTCCGGCAATCTATAGGCAGCATTTATTGGAAAAATTTCTCTGAACGCTACGCGCCAATACATGGTGGCGCTCCGCTTAGATACTGTCACGGGTCAAAATTCATAACAATGAGTAGCCCCCCCCCTCCTCCTTTAAACAAAAAAAACTGCCTACGCCAATGCCGACACATCCTATGATGGACTTTTCTGAACGAACTTTTCTGAGTTTTTCGTTTGGATTGACTTTTCTGTGATTTGTCTTTTTTCCATCCATCTCTGTTATGCAGCCTGTGAGCATAAAGGTCTATGTTCAATTGATTAATACCTCGATATAAAAGCTTAGTCTATTTTGCATATGCATGCTATTGTATCAAGCAATTGATAGTATTTTTAAATCCAACATCATTACGCAAACAAGATTTTATGCGATCTTTCATTAAATGAATTCACGTTTCAGTTTGTGTACTTATAACGTAAGGGGGTTAAGGGACAATACAAAACGTAGGAAAATATTCGCTTTTTTACATAGGCACAATTTTAATTATAATTTTATTTTTTTGCAAGAAACCATTCCACCTTTTCCAAATATAATTTCTGGTTGAATGAATGAGGCGGCAAGATTTTTTATGTCGCACGGTTCAAACCTCTGTAGAAAGACTGCCATCCTTATTAAGCCTACTATTATTTGTGATATTGAGAAAGATATTGAAGATAACAATGGTCGCTTTATTATAATTTGTATCTTTATTTACGGTTTACAATTTGCCTTAATCAACATTTATGCCCCTAACCTAGACAATGTTCATGTTATTTCCTCAATATCGGACTATATTACTAGCAATACTAATATTTGGGACTTATTATTTGGGGTGGGGACTTAATCTTGTAATAAATTTAGATTTAGATAAGCTGAGGGGTCTCCCATAAACAAATTTTAATGTTAGCTCCGCGACAATTCATGCTATGCAGTTTTTTGACTTATTTGATATCTAGCGTGATCGCAACCCAAAACACAAGGCTTTTTGCTAATATTCCAACATCGACCATTCTATCCACTGTATATTGGACTATTTTCTTATCTCAGCTCCTTAAAAAACACGGTAACTGATTGTAAAATTTCACCTGTTTTTGCCCCGATCACTAGCGTAACTCTTGTTTTATTTATTGTTAAATCAAAAACGAGGCAGATGAATTTTGAAGCTAAATACCGCTCTACTAAACGATCAAATATATATTAGACCTCATTAGGGACACTATCCGCAATACTTTTCCTCGTACAATAGCCTAAGTCCTGTCCTTCTATGGAAGATTTGGTGTGTTAAACATTAGAACACATTCCATCACCTATTCTAAGTGAAACGCTAGAAAACATAGGCAGTCAGAGTACGATTTAATTGCAAAATTTACACAACTTTCAATATTTATTAGTTACTTTTCCTTCTAATGATGTAAAGAGGCAACTACATGAACTAGCTGATGCTAGAAACTAATTAAATTTTTTGTATGATTTTAAATTTAAGAGTATTATAATTCGGTCCAGGGCAAGGTGGGAGGAGGAAGGGGAAAAGAACACAAATTACTTTTTAAGCTTGGAAAAGAGAAACAAGGTTGCAAATACCATAAAGGAAATAATTGCCGATAACAATGTTTCATTATCTGATTCTGAAGTTATTCTATTTGAAGCGAAATTATTTTATGAGAAGCTTTATAGTCGGGACAGTAATATTTCTTCTGATCGTTTTTACAATAGTTTCAATGTTATTTATGTTAAGCTCTCGGAGAATGAAAGACCTAGTTGTGCGGAGTACCTCACTTTAGAGGAGTGCACCACGTCCTTGTGTTCAATGTCCCTTAATGAATCACCCGGTTCCGATGGTATCCCCGCTGAATTTTACAGATTTTTTTGGAGTGAGGTGGGTGAATTGGTAGTTAACTCATTTAACTTTTCTTTTCAAAATGGTTTTGTTTCTGATGACCAGGGCAGAGCATGTATAAGCTTAATTCCTAATAATAACAGAGACCCCAGATTTTTGAAAAACTGGCGCCCTATAGCGCTATTAAATGTTGAATATAAAATCGTAGCTAAAACAATTGCTATACCAGTATTAAAAATGTAATATTTAAAATATTCAGTTATGACCAAACAGGCTTTATTAAAGGGAGATATATTGGTGAAAATATTAGAATTGTATACGACATTACTCCTTTTTGCAAAGCCAGTTCTACACTTGGTGCTCTATTATTTTTAGATTATGAAAAAGCATTCGATTGCCTTGATTGGAATTTTATATTCACTACTCTTTCTTACCTCAACTTCGGTCCCTCGTTAATTCAATGGATTACAACCTTTTATGAAAATGCAACCACGTGTGTAACAAACAATGGTTATGTTTCTACTTGTTTTAAAGTGTCAAGAGGCGTCCGCCAGGGTTGTCCTCTTAGCCCGTATTTACTGAGATTTTAAACGTATCAATCAATTGTAATGACAATATTCCCGGTATTCATGTTGGTAATTCTCATTTTTAGATCTCCCAGTATGCCGATGATACGGTTATATCTGATAGTTTAGACACTTCCCTTCCAGCCTTCGCGAAGTTTATGATGTTCTTTGCAAACTCTCAAATATTTCTAGTCTTAAGGTAAATTTCGAGAAATATATATATATTTTTTTACTCGGGCCCTATGCTACCGAATGTCAAAATCATTTCAATAATTACATCTATCGTATTTGCAACGGCATTTTTACTTACCTGGGTATCTCCTTTTCCCATCACCACAAGGATTTTTTTCTCAATTAAATTATATCCCTAAGCTGTCACAAATTAAACATCTGATACAAATTTAGGCAACACGTGATCTTACACCTATAGGTAAAATCCAAATTTTAAAATCATTTGCAATTTCCCAAATTGTTTACCCGTCCCGTTAACTGTTCTACCTAGTCCTCAAGCAATCCAGACAAGTTTTTTGATGAGTTGAACTCATTTTTCTTCAGGTTCATCTGAAGTAATAAGCCTGATAAAGACAAAAGAAGTGTACTGTATAATAAGTGTGATGGTGGTCTTAGAATAATCAATATGTTTATCTTTGCAAAGAGTTTGAAATGGTTCTAATATATCTTGACAATGTTGATAAACCATGGAAGTCATTCTTTGACTATTTCTTAAAGAGGTATGGTTCTAGTTTTCTTTTCAAATGTAATTTTTCCACGCAAGATTTTTTAATTTTCCATGGTTAGAGGTAAGTACAGTAGCTACACATAATAGCTTAAACTGGAAAAGGACGACTTATATTGAGGTTTGTTGACTATTGCAAAACAGATAGGTAAGTAAATAAAAAACATTGGGACAAAGGAAATCCAAAAATCGCCTAAAGTACCTTAACTAAAAAGTTTAAAACGTAGGTTACAACAAACAAACAGGCCCTAAGGGGCATTGGCGTAGGCAGGTTTTTGTTTGGGGGGCTACTCATTGGTATGATTTTTAACCCGTGACAGTATCTAAGCGGAACGCTACCATGGGTTGGCGCGTAGCGTTCAGAGAAATTTTTCCAATAAATGCTGCCTATAGATTGCCGGAAATGGCACTTCCTAGGCCAAAAACTTGCAAATTTGAGGCTGTATTTCTTTGATTGTTCACAATTTTGCTGTACATTTTGTCCAAATTCTTGGTTGCCAAAAAAATTGGGGGAATTGTGCCACCTGCCCCCACCACATACTTGCCGAAGTACAATTTATTCAAACTCTATTGCGTAGCGATATAGGGGCAGTTCGGGTTGATCCCTTCAGAGTTTTTATGGGGGAAGGGGGTTGGTACATGTCAAAAGAAGATATTCGTAAAGCAAACAAAAGATCATTGATCACACTTGCACACCTGGCCAATATTTTTGACTCCAGAATATTGAAAAACGAGGGTTGAGTGAGGTGACATGTACTTGTTACTTGGAGTCGAAATGTTGGAAGTAAGATTTGACAATCAAACTTACCAAATCATAATTTTAAATTCAACCGCCGCGCTGATGTTATGGCAAATCTGTCAATGACTGATTCCACGTCTGGGCAATGGGCCCTATGAATTTGTAATAGAATAAGTGCTTCAGTCGGGCTTCCGTCATTGTTGACCGAATAGCTGTAAGGGTTCTTTCCATTTTTGAAAAGACTCTCTCGGCCTGTGCAGAAGTCACTGGCAAAGTTGCCAGCAACTGGAGCAACAGTGATATGTTAGGAAACATTTCAGAGCAATGATCTGTACGATACATAGGCATATAGGTGTAATTTAATTTTTGTTAATATGGGATGGGGGGGGGGGGGCATGGCCCCCGTGGCCCCCCTCTGGCTACGCCAGTGCTAAGGGGAAGGGAATGCAAATGTCTCGTATAATAACTTGTATGGGTTGCTCGGTTTATTCATTGTAATTAAGTTTTCAAGCGTAAAAAAATAGTGGCGTCAGGTTTAGTTTGAATTAACTTACAACAAAAGATTAAGTATTTAGCATGCAGTAAAAATAAGTTGAGCGGATGGTACACCTTAGTAGTGTATCAGAAAAAGAAAAAAAAAACGGCTTTAAAGCGGGGATTAGTTAACATTCGCGGCTTTAAAGCGGGGACGTTTTGGTTTCGAATTAGAACTGTTAAAGCAACGGCGTAGGAACAATTTGTATCTTCTTAGGGGGGGGGGGGGAGAATGAAAGTTGATTTACACGAACCTCGAGCCCCCTTCTTATTCAAAAGTCTCACATTTTTGTTCCATTTATTTTCACGATTGTGTGAAGCTTCTTTTTTCTTTTACAAAGAAGAAAAGAAAATTAAGTTAGTATAAGACACGTCGTACGTGGCAGTACATACACGCTCAAAATGCAGTGATCTGTTATCTGCAAACTGCATGCATATGTTACACATACGCAGGCGCTACGTCGGTGTATACGATGTAATGCTACATTTTACGGCCAAGTGTGGTTAATTCAATTGATCATAATTGGAGAAGCTAAAATCGGATAGAACCGAGTTATTATAAATTATAATCAAATAAATCAGAAGAACAAGCGCCGAAAAGGTTTAAATATATCATACAGGGTACAAATACGCCCATTAAGGGGTTGTCTTTCCTGAAAAGTGGGGGAGCATACTTTCGTCCTCACATTTCTACTGCCCTCCCCCACTTCCTACACCCTTGGATTAAAGCTAAGTGGTTTACTGCGGCTTTAAAGCGGGGCAGTTTTGGTTTTACACGGGGACGTTTGGATAGCAAAAAAGTCAAATTTTGACTGGATACCATCATACACAAGCGATGAATAAGCTGTATTATTGAATTTGTTTTATTTGTATGTCTCAGGTTTCGGCGGATAAATCCTAGGGAGGAATTAGCTTTACTGTAGATTTTGTTTATATGTCCTGACCATTTTAAGTTCATGATGACTCCAAGTTATGGGTTCTCTTGTTCTAGTATCCAAGGTAGGTGTGAGGGTGTTTGCTTCTATGGATTGACATCAGGTAGCACTTAGTTGCATTGAATCTCATTCCCCAAGTTAGGGCCCATTTTTGTAGTGCGGATAGGTCTTTTTGTAATTATATCTGATCCGCTATTGAGTTGATGGGCCCAGGGCTGGATTTCGACATGTGAAGGCCCACGGGCAACTTCAGGAGTGGAGGCCCTGGCACACTACTTTAATGAGCGCCGTCCTGGGGGCAGGGCTTAAGGGGAGGGGGTGTACCCCGTTGAATTTTTTTTTGATAATTAAGGGTGCTTAGATGCAAAATGGTGCAGTATTTTGTGATTTTTGAAGTAAATTTATTTTCAAGAATTTTCATGATGTAAGCCTGTTTGCCTGCCCAAATTTTAGTACAAATGAACAGGTTGCTACCACTCCTACCAATGCAAATAAACAGATTGCTACCACATTTTTCTCTTACAATTTTTTTTCATAAAATATGTGGAGGCCCCTGGTTGTGGAAGCCCCTGGTTGTGGAGGCCCATGGGAAACTGCCCACGTTGCCCATTGCTAAATCTGGCCCCGGATGGGCCTGTAATGTAGAGTAGACAATCGTCCGCAAAGAGTCTTTGTCAGCGATGCCTGGCTACGGTCGCGATTTTTATTTTTCCCCATATAAAAGGGCGCCATCTTTTCGCTAATTTGTTGGAAATTTTTCGTCAGACAACTAAGTAACTATATCTCGCCTAGGCTATCGACAACTGACAAAACAGTGGAAGAGTGAGGCAAGTGATCGTGTCAGTTTTGTTCAATTTAAACGACAGCCCGAGACCGAACCTACTTTGTAAGTTTGTACAACTATTTCCTAGTTTGTATGTTTAGACAAGAAATAAGTTTGGTTTGGAACTGACTTATATTAATCATTTGTATTAGCAATATTGAATAAGCAGGTAGCCTATGTTAGTCAAGTCGACTCATTGTGATTAACGTCGTTAGCACTGGAGACTTAGGCCTAGGCCTAGGCCTAGCCTAGGCCTCTTGGCGTTTGTACAGTACTACTACTACTAGGCTAGGCCTACGCGTCCACATACCAAATGAAATAGAGCAGATCTTGAAATCTACATTACAGATTTGGATATGTGCCCAAACTGGCGCCACACACTAATCAAAAGTCAATGGGATTTAACACAGTCTCAAAACAAAATTTCCCAGATATTTCTGGGAGACTATTTTCTGATATCAAAATCAACCCGTTTGTTTCCAGTTGCAGTTGTAAAATTTGGAGAGAAACTACGATAAATGGTCAAAATTGGAACTTAGGAAAGAGCTATGTGTTTTGATATGTATATGCATGTACTTTTTTCTTTTTACAAATGTCTTAAATTTGTAATGGAATATATAATAATAAAAAAGCAACAATTTTGTCATTTTTTTTCAAAATCGTGAAACGTTCTTAACAATTTATGTAATACCGGCGCATGTGCATGCACATATAAAATGTATTACGCCTCGCAATTAGCGTGCGCAATATTTTGGATATCTTAACCTCGTGACACGTACGCGCATAGCGCCCATGGGGTTAGGCCTATACCCATTGGAATTGCAACACTCAAACAGTACAATCCATTTCCAGCGCTTTAGATACGCCTGTGAAAAACGCCTGTGAAACTGAAAGTTCCTCGCCGGTGTTGCTTTTCCTCTAACTTGTGTACACGCGTGTATGCGTTACAATGCTCACCGTAGAAATTCAGTTCTATGCAGGAATTACACTATAAAAGGCCACAGAGCCAAAACTTCCAGCAAATAACGTTTTTTGATACATTTCTAGCAATATGTTTTGCTCGATGATATCATTTGATTCGGAAACATCTCCTTATTACCGAGGACTAGATTTTTCGTGTTTACAAGGTACGGAGAGAAGTTGGTAACCATCGGAAGTGAAAGTTTCTTGTTTCGGTGATGTTGAATAATATTGCAACAGCATTATATTGAGGTGTAGGTCTCAACGTTGGAATGGACATGCTTCAGCTTAACATAAGACTGAAACTGACTGAAGACCCCAGCGGGCATTCCATGTTAAACCTAGCATACTAGTTATGGAGTTTATTACCATCGTTTGGCTGTAATTTTTGTATTGTTACTGACATTGTGTGATTGCTGTTGTTTACTGATCTGCGGCCTCACGAAGGTGATAAAATCCTACGTGGTAAATATCTATAGGCCCTGTAAGTTGATTTTGGGGCTTAAATATAGAATGCCTCGCACTTTCATAAGTATCACTAAGCATCCATGGATGCCCAGTTGTAGTGGTAATTTATAATGGTCCTCTGATTGCTACGTGCATTGACCTCGTATATGAATATGCAGTGTTCTTTAATTAAGCTCCAGCCTCTTCACGGTGACTGGGCATTCAAGTAAGCTCCAGCCTGCTTCTCACGGTGACTGTGCATCCAGCCCCAGAGGTATCCTAAAACAGGTTTTTTTTTATTGCGACTGGGTATCCAGCATCCAGTCTCAGTGGTATCCAGAAATTGGTGTATTTCTTGCACTGCGACTGGGCATCAAGCATCCAGTGGTATCCAGAAATTGGTGTATTTCTTGCACTGCGACTGGGCATCAAGCATCCATTCCCAGTGATATCCTGAAACGGGTTTATTTATTTTTCACTGCGACTGGGCATCCAGTCTCAGTGGTATCCTGTTCCTGGACTTCGGAAATTACAGTTTCCTTTCCCCACTACGACTGGGCATCCAGCATCCAGCCACAGTGGTATCCTCAAATAAGTTTATTTCTTTTACTATTGACTTGGTATCCAGCATCCAGCCTCAGTGGTATCCTCACCACGACTGGGCATCCAGCATCTAGCCCCAGTGGTATTGATCCTGGACTTAAAAACAAAAATGCTTCTTTTTTGTTTTTAACATGGGTACGCCATTAATTTTCGACCACGACTGAGGATCCATGTTTTTAAAAAGGTATAGTTTGAAAAGTGCAGGGTATTCTATAGGTACTCTGATTTTTGCAGAATCCAACACAGTTTTGAGCCATTACTGTTTCCTCCATAGAGGGGTCACTTGTCAAACTGAGCATGTAACGCCCATGTAAATTCCCATCGCGCACTTGATTATTTAGAAAATCTCCAAAACTACGAAAACACATACCTATAGTATTTGTTTCTCTGTTATTCAAATAATCGTTTGTTGTTTACTAAAAAATATTAGTGAAAATATATGAATATCCATTAGACTACTCTGAATTTAAACTATTACTGTATAATTAGTCATTTGATTCATTTGCCTAATGTAGAAATATAATCACACAATCTGAACTGCAGATACAAATAAATTACTTTTTCGTGTCAGTTATATTCCCAATAACATATTGAGGAATTTCCAAATTTCTTGATAGGAAAACAGTAGTTTAATCTTTTCACAGAGCTGATGTGATGATGTTGTCACAAGAATAATTTGTTTTTCATTTCCTAATTTCTTTCAGTTGAAAATGCCCAATATTAAATTGCAGAGTTCAGATGGGGAACTGTTTGATGTTGATGTTGAAGTAGCAAAACAGTCAGTCACAATCAAGACTATGTTAGAAGGTAAGTCACAATCAAGACTATGTTAGAAGGTAAGTCACAATCAAGACTGTTAGAGATAAGTCACAATCAAGACTGTTAGAAGGTAAGTCACAATCAAAACTACGTTAGAAGGTTAGTCACAATCAAGACTATGTTAGAAGGTAAGACACAATTAAGACTGTTAAAAGGTAAGTCACAATCAAGACGATGTTAGAAGGTAAGTCACAATCAAGACTTATGTTAGAAGGTAAGTCACAATCAAGAGTATGTCAGAAGGTAAGTCACAATCAAGACTACAGTAAGAAGGTAAGTTTTTTTAGTCTTAATGCACATCTGTTCTTCCAATGCTTTTCACATGTACAAGCCCCTTGCTTGATTCAGAAGGGGGAGGGTGTTATTGACCAAAAGGGGCATTTATAGGGCAAGAAGGGCACTTTGAGGCTGGTTTGAAGGCTCTTGAAATTTAAATAAGGAAGTAATCAATTTAACGGGTACTGTAGTGTCCTTGTATCTCTTTATATTGTGGAACTAATCAGCATGAAAGGAAGGCAAATTAGTTAATAAAAGTATATTTTGTTAACAAAATGTACAGTGCTTACTTAAAAGTGGAGGGGTGGATTCAATGACGGGCAGGGTGAAGCCCCCCTCTAAGAAACTTACTGTAACTAGGGACCTAATGGAAATGATTGATGACTGCTAAGAATTTTGGGCTAATTTCTGTTAATCACAACTTTTTCAACACAATCTTTGAATGCAATAACTCAATAAATGGAAGAAGATATCAGCATCATGTTTAGCTCAACTATTAGAAGAATAGTAGAGCTACTCTACTACTATAGGCGTCGGCATCCGGTAAAAGTTTTGGTTAAAGGAGACAAAAGTCTGATACAATCATTGTTTTATATGATAGAGAATACAATTCTTAACCAACTTCTAAAAACAGCAAGTCAAAATCTCAAGTTATTCATGTTTGAAGCTGACACATGGAGGCTGCCATTTTGTTCAATTCTGTTTTGAAATATTGTGCATAATGACATAATTTCCCCAATAGGGACATAAAGAATTTAATGTTTTTCCTTATAAATGTGATTAAAGTTTTTATTCCAAAATGATGTGGCACAGTTTTAAGAGAATGTTTTGATAATTTTATGTGTACGCAAACAATTCTTTGACCCTTACAGAAAAACATTTTTTTCTCATAACTTTAAAATCTTGAGGTAGATGATAAAGAAACACAAAGCATTCCAACATCCTGCTGGGCTGATAACATAATCTGCATGTTTTGAAATCAAAATGGCGGCTCCCATAGTATTATTTAGTAGTTGAATTAAAGTTTTTGATAATTATACAAATTGTGTTAGATTGCTTAAAGGGGTATGAAATTTGATCAGAAAAATGTGTTATTTTTAATTCTAACATATGAAATAAGGATTATAAGTCAGGTCTGCTTAAAAGTTTTTGTTTTGGGTAAAGTTTTCATAACTTAAGTAATGAATGGTGTACGTTCATGTAACTTGGCATAGGGGTAGAGGACATGAGTACTGTTCAAATGAGCATAAAAGTGGGGTTGTGTGTGTGCATAGTAATTAGCTTATTTGCATCACAATGAAAATATCTGTCTGGTTAAAAGTTTTTTCTTAAAGTGTTTATGACTTAAGTTAAGAATGGTGTATGTTCATGTAACTTGGCGTAGGGGTAGAGGACATGGGTACTGTTCAAATAAGCATGATTGGGGGGGTTGTGCATACTAATTAGCTTAAATTCATAACAATGAAAATATTTGTATCTATCATATCTCTTAGATTAAAGTGGATGTGGGGAGTTTGTTAGCACAAAGGATAATATATGTAAGAAGCATTGTCTGCACTTAATGATGAAGTGAAGTGTGCATATTAATTAGGTTATTTGCATAACAATACTTTTATACAAAATGTTTAATATGAGCGCATTACTTAAGTTATGAATGGTGTACATTCATGTAACTTGGCACAGTGGTAGAGGACATGGGTATTGTTCAAATGAGCATGATTGGGGTTGTGTGTACATACTAATTAGCTTAATTGCATAACAATGGAAATGTTTATCTATGATATCTCCTTAATCAAAGAGGGAGTGGGAATTTTATTTACACAAATGCTCATATATGTGATGAGCATTGTCTACATTTAATGGTGAGGTGTAATGTGCATATTAATTGGGTTATTTGCTTATTAACAATAGACTTTCGTAGAAAATATTTAACCTGAGATAATAATTTGGTACAGGGGCAGAGGACATGGGTACTGTTTAAATGAGCATGATTGGGGGTTGTGTGTGCATACTTTTGTGCATGAAAATATTTGTATCTAGCATATCTTAAATTAAAGTGGGTGTGGGGAATTTGTTTACACAAGTGATCATATGTGAAGAGCATTGTCGACACTCAATGGTGAGGGGTAACATGCATATTAATTAGGTTATTTGCATAACAATAGACTTGTAGAAAATATTTAACCTGAGATAACTTGGTTTAGTGTAGAGCTGTGACCGTTTAGCGTGTACACGCTACATGCTCGCAAATCTTGTAAACGTTTACTAAATACTTCAATGCGAGTAATCGTTTTTCATACATCATAGTGTCCTGCTGTTGAAAATCAATATTCATGATTAAAATCACACACACATTCGGCTGACAAAATTCCAATCGATGACTTTTTACAAACTGTAAACCCGATTAGCATAATCCTTTTTAAATGTGCGAATCACAAATGCACAGTAATCACTAATGAATGGGGATATTATGCACTTTGATTTCGCCGAAATCTGAGTAATTTAAGTTGTAAAATGCACCGCGAATGTGCAGCAGTAAAGAGTGAAACTAACGATAGGCCTAACGTTAGGCCATAAGGCTTTAGATTCCACGCAATCAAGGCCCGTTTTATCGACCAAAAAAAACTTGAATCGTGACAATCAGTACATTTACATGTAAATATTACCTGATGAGTCAAATTAATTTTGTAAGAAAGAAAAAATATTGCATAATAAACAAACAGAAAAAGGTTTTAACAGGGCTGAAATTCTGCATGCTTCGCAAAGATGGCGGCCATCTTTTCGAGAGGACTGATATTTCAGAACTTCCTGGTGGTGGCGTAGTTTTGAAATGTTTTACAGCGAGGTATATCATAGGCCTAGTATGCAAGATTTTCACAGAACTTTGAAAGCCGTAGCAAATAGGACAAAAAAGTTACGCGATGTTGAGTTTAAATGACATTAAAAGGAAGTTTTCTGTTCTTTCTAAACTGAATTTCCATGCATATTTTCCATAAAAATGATGATTTATACCGTAGAAGTAAAGTTTTTACGATTTGGAAAGCAAAACTCGGCGTCTATTTGGGCAATGCAGTCAGTACTTTTGCCATACTGGTTGCGCGATTTTTTTACTTCGCCTCGTAGTTTTGGAGCAAGTTTGGTGTATTTCCGAAAATTACGGTACTAAACTCGTGTACACGATACACGCTCGCTTTTTTTAGCGTGTACACGTTTACTAAAATCCCTAAACGCTCACAGCTCTAGTTTAGTTGTAGAGGGCATTGTTACTGTTCAGTTAAGCATATTGGGAGGTTATGTGTGCATACAACTGTACTTAGCTTATTTGCAAAGCAATGAAAATATTTGTATCTGTGGTATCTTTTGAATTATAGTAGGTGTAGTGATTTTGCTTAAACAAATGATCATACAGTACAGTATATGTGAAGAGCATTGTACACACTTAATGGTGATGTATAGTGTGCATATTATTTAGGTTATGTGCATAACGATAGACTGCTGCAAAATGTTTGACCTAAGATCAAAAATATTTTTTTGCCTGGCGTATTTGGTTACGACAAGCCCTTGAAGTTTGGCGTATTTTGTAAATTTGCCGTAGTATGTACAGGACATTGCGTAATGTACAGGGCATTGCATAATGTACAGGGCATTGGGTAATGTACAAGGCATAACGCACTAGCGAAGCATGCAAGTAATTGTTAACTTGTGTAGGCCTGCCTCGCTGAAGTGAATGAAAATTTTGCTTAAAATACAAAAAACATTAAAAAATCGGACTATTATTATCATAACAAATATTAGGAAAAAGTTCATACCCAATCCTTGTATAATGTTGATTGTTGAATCATGAAATTTGGGTTAACAATCCCAAAATCAACTAGAAAATACTTTTGTTTATGTCCTCTTGAAATTTTTTTGCTGACTTTACCGATTCAGATTGAGATTCATTTGCGGCTGCCGCCAAAAAGTGTAGACTACAAGTTAATTATGCATAAGGCAACCTACCTTAAGCTAGGGCATCCGTGATTGGTGCATGGGATGTAAACAACAATTTTTCGTCCGAGTGTAGCCAATCAGAATGTGCATACGAGAAATGAATGATTGTCACGGTGCCTATATACAAACAAAACATGTGGTCCGGTACTTAACGTTACATGTGTAAATTGTAATACACGCAGTTTTAACAGTGTTTCAAGCATGTTGTAATTTGTATTATGAGGTAATTTTGTGAGTGATATTAATGTTTAAATATGGCTTTGATAATGGTAATTTTTTTCAGCCACAGTAAACCTTTGTTTTGTACATTTTGTTGGAAGAGTACAGTTTTTATTATCACAAAAACAACTTTTGTAGTCCTAGAATACAGTTTGGTGATCCTAAAGGTTGGCAGGTCTGTACTATTCAGATCTCGAACACGCCTACTTCTTCACAGTATAGTAACTTGACTTGCAGACTATGATCACTTTACAGATACACATTCAACACAATACAGGAGGAAAGTAGAATCCTAGCTAATACTATCGTTGACAATTCACAGCCTGCATTTAAACCAACATCAAAACATTTACGTACACTGTACTGCAAAGGTAGGTCAAGTTTGCCACAGTACATACAGCGTACGGTATGTCCTGTACGATACTGTATGTGTACATGGAACAGGTATTGGACCCATTGGGTGTGGTGCATTAACACAGAACAGACCTCGGCAAGAAACAGTGACTGGATATAAATATGCATGAGATTCTTTACGCGAGATATGATTGGTTGGCGGGGGTATATGGATGGGTGGATACAGCGGGGTATGTGGTGGGGGTATATGGTGGGGGTTGATGGCCTGGTATATGGCAGCGGTATATGGGGGGGGGGAAGGGTGGGAATATTAAGAGGTTTCGCTTCAGGCTAACTAAATATTTATCTATATCTTAGAGCAATGAAGCTAAAACCTAAACTTTTTACTACATACAGTACCGATGCGAGCAGTTTGACAATTGCGCTGGTAATTTTAATGCTGGTAAGTAGGCTGGTAAAGCGCCAATAAAACGCCTGTAAAGCGCCGGTAAGGCCGCTGGTAAAGCGCAGAAAAAAAACCCATTCTCGAAGCCAAAAACGTGGTAATAGTTTTTATGCAACTTGCGGTTAAATTTTTCAATACAAAGATACTATTACGAGCGTTATTTTCTAATCACAACTCTTATTTCTTTCAGCGAGAAAAGTCCTCGGTCTACTGTGTGTAATATTTAACGTCTGCATACGTCCAGAACCTGCAAATTTCTTTACTTTCAGATACGTTTAAACTGATACAAATTGCCGTTTTAAGCAAAATTAAGTATTCCCGTTTTTTTAAAGGACACAGATCAGCCCACAATAAATTGGTAACGACAATGCAGAGTGTATCACAGAGATATACGATCATTATTTATTTTCAATAAGTTTAACAAAAAATTACAACCTGAAAAGTAAGGAACCGTGGCAACGCAATTTGTGTCTGCACTCTCTGGGCGGGCAGGGCCATTTTTTTTATACATCATAAAATAAAAATTGAATAAAATAATATAAACTTAAACTATAATGATAAGTGAAATGAAAAGGATCGGCGCAATAAAAATAAACAAGTTTTACTAACTGAGATTTCCATGTTTTATTCCGAAATATATAGTTTTATAAATAGTCAAGTAAAATCTTAACTCGTGAAATATTTCCACCAAAATATTTAGAAACGTTGTCAAAAACTTTTTAATATGTAGTTCCATAAACAGTAAAAGTGAAACGCGAAAGAAAATAGCAAAAACAAAATAAAATGAGAACAAATAAAATTATTGAACTAAGCACTCTTTGCTCAGTGTACACCTCTACAGTATGTTAAAAAGAATACGTCACAATCTATGTCCGAAAGTTCGAAATTAGCGATGTAAGTAAACAGAAACATACATGTTGCTCCCACTATTTGATAAGCCCAGGTGCTAAAATATTTCTTTATTATTAGATCGTGCGAAAATGTGTTTCCTTCCAACAGATATATTCTAATTCTTACCCGAAACTTAAGAACATTAAACTGCATTAACATTAATCTCTATGAAGCACATACAGCACAAACACGGCAAACTTCTAAAGAATCATAAACAATGCTGCTGCCCCCATTCCCAGCACCTTTGACAGATTTGTTTACAAATTTACGCCAGCTGCGTCTGGACTTTGGTCTAGCGTGGTCCAATTAATTAAGATTGGCACATTTAAAGGGGAATACTTACGATTTTTACATTTAAAGGGAAATACTTACAAAGGTGTATGCCCCCTCCCGATTTTCATGTAGTCTTCCAAATGTTTGAAGTCTGAAGACACAAACTTGAGTTTGGTGGTTATAGGTAAGGGACCGGGATCACAGCGGTTAATAGCGATTTGGAGGGGTACTCCAGAGTGATTCCTTTTTCTACATGTTTAATTTATTATTATTATTATCAGGCTATCAAATTTAAGGTGGGGGCATTCTCCTGTATGAAAACATACAGTAATTTGGTAGATTATCTCGTCCCCTCTCCAATTTTCTTCAATTTCTTCACAAAAAAAGTATTACGACAGCAAGAAGGGGGTGGATGGGGGCGAGGGTGGCGGGGGAGTGGATCTTCTAGCTCGTTTGCAAGTTGAAGCGACAAATTGGGATTGTTAAACTATTTTATCTGGGTTGGGGGCAATCTCTTTTATGGAAACATAATCTTGTAGATCGTATCGTCCCCTCTCCCATTTTCTTCAATTTCTCTACAAAAAATTAGAGTATTACGAATAGGAAGAAGGGGGTAGATAGGGGCGAGGTGGGGGCGGCAGTGCCATGGTTCTTTGTGAAGATCTCCCTGTTTCAGGTTTCAAACAGCAAATTTGATCACCAAACATTGAATTTGAGGTGGGGGAATTCTTTTTACTGTGAAAACATACTTGGTATATGATATTGTCCTTCCCCCTCCCCATTTTCATTTGTTTTTCCGAATGAAGATAAGGCGACGCTTCCATCATCCCTCTCCCATGTTCAGTGAATTTCCTCATATTTCTCACTTTACAAAATGGTATATGTCCAGTGGAGTGGACATTGTCCACTCCTCCTCCCTGTTTTGGTATTAATGTCTTTAAAAAAAAAAAAACCTTTACATAAAAGTGCATGCATGCAGTATGTCTTTCAACAACTAAGCGCCGCTTGGCCGAGGAGTTCGAGGAAACCTGTTGCCATATTATAAACCACCCAGAAGTAGTAACATGTGAAGGGGGACGTGGGCGGCATATCACTGAACGAGATATTCTGTTGTTTTTCTGACACAATTCTAATGATTTTGCATTAAAAAGTAGAATTTATACTGATGCGATGTGTGGTAATAATTTGCTATACATGAGCTTGGCGGCCATTAACTGGGGCGACAGCTCTCTACTCTGAAGGAATGTACCACTGGTGTATGGAAGTTTTTTTCATTCTTTGTTATGTGCAAAGATAAAAGTAGAAAATACGTTTTCAAAACAAGGAAATAGCATTTGTTTGCAGTTTTACAGCTTTTATAATTTTTGTTTTCTTCTATTTTTTATGATGGAGAAGTTTCAATAAAATTGTCTTTATCTTTGTAAACTTGTTTTGTTAAAGTTTTAAACTTTTTTTTTTGGACCAGGACTTTAATATTCGAATAGGCTGAGTAAGTTAATGTTGTTATTTTCGTTGTGTATTCTCCCCTACTTTTTTCAAATGCGATTTGTACATATTTTCTCGTAATTTTAAAGTCCTAACAAGTTGCAGTTCGCTGCAATAAACATTGCGCAGCTTTTTCTGTCTCGTCTGAGGAATTGCGTTTTTTGAGGTTGGAAAACAGTTTTGCTAACCTTTTTTAACTTGCCATGCTTTCGAAATATAAAAAAATGTTTGCTTAAATATTGTTAATTAAACATATATCTATTTCACCGAGATTGAATTTTACATACACAAAGGTAGGTTACAAAATGTTGGAATTAAAAATAACAGAAAAGTAAAAAGTACAAGCAATATTGCACTAGCGACTAAAAATAATCTGCACATTGAAAAGGAAAACACTAAACTCGAAGGAGAGTAGAAACTTTATTTCCAGTGATACGACTCTTCATTATTAAATTCATGAATAGATTTTAATATTTTGATGTGATGTTCTAAAATTCTGATGTGAATAATCCGATGTGATGTTCACATACAATTGATGTAGGCCCTTATAATACTTCGATATGATGTTTCAAACTCCCATTGCGCTTCTGATATTGTCAAACGTTTTCATTCAATTCACACCTGTCATTGATTACTTAACTGAATGGGCACGTTAATATTTGATGTTATAATGACACTGTTATAACGACGCTAATATAATTTGTTTCACAGTGGCGATGGCTTGTGAAACTTAACAAAATATCTCCGGTAAAGCGCCGGAAAAACTCGCCGGTGTCAAAATGCTCGCATCGGTACTGTATACTGTTGCTAACTCAATAAATAAATAAAGATTCTGCCATGGTTATAACCACCGCAACAGTAATTTTTTTTGAGGTCTAATGTATAATGTGTTCAGCCTAGTCTGCAAACATTGAGCATGTGTACTTTGATTTCACAGTCTTTTGCAAACAATGCTTTATGGATGCGAACAGATTATGTCTTAGCCTTCACAGTAAGCTGCAGATTAAAGATGTAACTGTCAAAAATGGTATCTGTGTTACATATGAAATGACTAATTATATTTAAAATGACTATAAAAGTCCATCCATACATAATGTTTAATTACTTATCAAATGACTTATTTCAGATTTGGGTCTAGATGAAGATGACGAGGAGGCCATTCCGTTACCAAATGTTAATTCAGCGATTCTGGGTAAAGTATTAGAGTGGTGTCAGCAGCACAAAGATGACCCACCACCACCAGAGGATGAAGAGAATCAGGAGAAACGAACAGATGACCTTTGTGGTTATGACATTGAATTCCTCAAAGTGGATCAAGGGACGTTATTTGAGCTTATTTTGGTAAGAATATTTTTTTTGATACAGAAACATTTATAACCCCTCTTGACTGCAATGACCATTTGCAGGTTCCTTTTTGCAGGAAGATCTTAACAATGAGTAAGACACCAGAATCTGGAATGGCTGATTTAACAGATTAAACAACTCGGTCATGTGATAATTAACTATGCAGTGGCTTATTGGTTAAGGAATCGTGCTTGTATTGTGAAAGGTACCTTGTTCAATTCCTGCCACGAGGGCGGCTTTTGTCCTTGAGCAAGGCACTTTACTTGCTTCAGTCCACTCAACTGTAAAATGAGTACCAGCACTGCTGGGGAGTTGAATCTGTGATGGACTGGCGTCCCATCTAGGGGAAGTCATGTACTCTCATCCACTTGTGCCATGGAAACGGGATAAATACCAGTTATATGGCTTGGATGGATTTAGCATTTATTCTGGTGTATCAACAGGAGCTTTAAAAAAACAATTTTTCTATTCTGTTTTTGGTGCTTAACCCTTACAATCCCAGGGCGCTCAAAACGCGACTGCAATTTTTTTAAACTTTAAAAAAAAAAAAAAAAAAAAAATCTTAACTTTCCTTTAGTTTTCTGTCACTACACATATGGTTTGTATGAATGCTAAGACTTTTAAATAAAAAAAAGGCAATATAAAGAAATTATAGACATAATAGGTCAATTTTTTGAGCTATTTTGAGCTTGTATTTTTTCTTGTGAGTAATGAAAATATTTAAATGTAGATTGTTTGTGAAGTTCCTTTCCATTGATACCAGTCTAATTTTTTTTTTTCAAAGCAAAACAATGAAAATAATAAAAAATAATCACTACTGTAATTACTTGCGTAAATCAATGCTATGCCATTCGGTTTGGTTTCTGAACCTGGGTTTTCCCATGAACTTCCTGCACGCTTACTGCTACACCACACTGCCTATGATTAGAATGTTGATTTGTTGCAAAACTTATATTTTGATTTGGATAAAGAGGGGGTAGTTGCTCTTTTTGATTTCAATCGAAAATGTGTGAAATTCCGATTCTAATGACATTTTTTGCGTTTGGCAGTTGTATTACGATCAGGAACTATAATTTTTGTCAAAAATTGTGTCTCAAAAAGGCTAAAATTCATGAAATTTTTGCCAAAAAAAAATATGGATGATAGGGGTAGTAAAAATTTGACCAGTATTGGATGCATCGATGTCTTTGACAGTTTCTCACAGGTTGTCAGGCAAAAGCAAGGTTTGGAAGTATGGCAAGTAAGTTTAATACCCATTTTCAAGTGAGTTCACTCAAACTTCTCAATGTAAACCCTCATCAAAATTGTTAATTTATCAAAAGAACTATTTAAGCTCTTTCAAATGATACCAGGGTCACTGCTGTGGGCCTATCTGACGAAGCAAAATACGTTTTTGAAAAGTGCATGTCCAAACCGGTCATGCCACGACCGATTGGGTGACGAAGGGTTAAGGATTGGCATTGATTGTTTCCAAATTCCTTTTATTGTCTTGTTTTGTGTAGGCTGCAAACTACCTGGATATCAAAGGGCTCCTAGACGCATCCTGCAAGACGGTAGCTAACATGATCAAAGGCAAAACACCAGAAGAAATTAGAAAAACATTCAATATAAAAAATGATTTCACCCCGGCAGAGGAAGAACAGGTAACAAAAATTGTTGTCTTCATTCACTTGGTAGCTCAAGTTATCACCAGGGGTGTACAAATAAGGGGACTAGGGGCAGTTTAAACTTCTTTTCAACAGGTTTCTAAGCTCCCCTAAGTGTTTTTCTGTGTGCTAATATTTTAATTTTTGGGAATGACTGTTTGGACTGAGGCACATGTACATGTATTATATCTTAATATTTAGATATTGAATATATTTTAAATAGTGTACCATTCTAGATATATATTCTAGGAGATTGGTGGCTCAGTCGGAGTTCCTAATTGCAGAGAATCATTGCAATTGCAGGAGAATCGTTGCAATTGCAGGAGAATCATTGCAAATGCAGAAGAATCATTGCAAATGCAGGAGAATCATGGCAAATGCAGGAGAATCATTGCAATCGCAGCAGAGTCATTGCAATTGCAGGAGAATCGTTGCAATTGCAGAAGAATTGTTGCAATTGCAGGAGAATCATTGCAAATGCAGAAGAATCATTGCAAATGCAGGAGAATCATGGCAAATGCAGCAGAATCATTGCAATTGCAGGAGAATCATTGCAAATGCAGGAGAATCGTTGCAATTACAGAAGAATCGTTGCAATTGCAGAAGAATCGTTGGAATTGCAAAAGAATCGTTGCAATTGCAGGAGAATCGTTGCAATTGAAGAAGATTCATTGCAAATGCAGGAGAATCATTGCAAATGCAGGAGAATCATTGCAAATGCAGGAGAATCATCGCGATTGCAGGAGAATCATTGCAAATGCAGGAGAATCATTGCGATTGCAGGAGAATCATTGCAATTGCAGGAGAATCATTGCAATTGCAGGAGAATCATTGCAATTGCAGGAGAATCATTGCAATTGCAGGAGAATCATTGCAATTGCAGGAGAATCATTGCAATTGCAGGAGAATCATTGCAATTGCAGGAGAATCATTGCAATTGCAGGAGAATCATTGCAATTGCAGAAAAATCATTGCAATTGTAGGAGAATCATTGCAATTGCAGGAGAATCATTGCAATTGCAGGAGAATCATTGCAATTGCAAGAGAATCATTGCAAATGCAGGAGAATCATTGCAAATGCAGGAGAATCATGGCAAATGCAGGAGAATCATGGCAAATGCAGGAGAATCATTGCAATTGCAGGAGAATCATTGCAATTGCAGGAGAATCATTGCAATTGCAAGAGAATCATTGCAATTGCAGGAGAATCATTGCAATTGCAGGAGAATCATTGCAATTGCAGGAGAATCATTGCAATTGTAGGAGAATCATTGCAATTGCAGGAGAATCATTGCAGTTGCAGGAGAATCATTGCAATTGCAAGAGAATCATTGCAAATGCAGGAGAATCATTGCAAATGCAGGAGAATCATTGCAAATGCAGGAGAATCATTGCAAATGCAGGAGAATCATGGCAAATGCAGGAGAATCATTGCAATTGTAGGAGAATCATTGCAATTGCAGGAGAATCATTGCAATTGCAAGAGAATCATTGCAAATGCAGGAGAATCATTGCAAATGCAGGAGAATCATTGCAATTGCAGGAGAATCATTGCAATTGCAGGAGAATCATTGCAATTGCAGGAGAATCATTGCAAATGCAGGAGAATCATTGCAATTGCAGGAGAATCATTGCAATTGCAGGAGAATCATTGCAATTGCAGGAGAATCATTGCAATTGCAGGAGAATCATTGCAAATGCAGGAGAATCATGGCAAATGCAGGAGAATCATTGCAATCGCAGCAGAGTCATTGCAATTGCAGGAGAATCATTGCAATTGCAAGAGAATCATTGCAATTGCAGGAGAATCATGGCAAATGCAGGAGAATCATTGCAATCGCAGCAGAGTCATTGCAATTGCAGGAGAATCATTGCAATTGCAAGAGAATCATTGCAATTGCAGGAGAATCATTGCAATTGCAGGAGAATCATTGCAATTGCAGGAGAATCATTGCAATTGCAGGAGAATCATTGCAATTGCAGGAGAATCATTGCAATTGCAGGAGAATCATTGCAAATGCAGCAGAGTCATTGCAATTGCAGGAGAATCATTGCAATTGCAGGAGAATCATTGCAATTGCAGGAGAATCATTGCAATTGCAGGAGAATCATTGCAAATGCAGGAGAATCATGGCAAATGCAGGAGAATCATTGCAATCGCAGCAGAGTCATTGCAATTGCAGGAGAATCATTGCAATTGCAAGAGAATCATTGCAATTGCAGGAGAATCATTGCAATTGCAGGAGAATCATTGCAATTGCAGGAGAATCATTGCAATTGCAGGAGAATCATTGCAATTGCAGGAGAATCATTGCAATTGCAGGAGAATCATTGCAATTGCAGGAGAATCATTGCAATTGCAGGAGAATCATTGCAATTGCAGGAGAATCATTGCAATTGCAGGAGAATCATTGCAATTGCAGAAAAATCATTGCAATTGCAGGAGAATCATTGCAAATGCAGGAGAATCGTTGTAATTGCTGGAGAATCATTGTAATTGCAGGAGAATCATTGCAAATGCAGGAGAATCATTGCAATTGCAGGAGAATCATTGCAATTGCAGGAGAATCATTGTAATTGCTGGAGAATCATTGTAATTGCAGGAGAATCATTGCAAATGCAGGAGAATCATTGCAAATGCAGGAGAATTATTGCAAAGGCAGAAGAATCATTCCAATTGCAGGAGAATCATTGCAATTGCAGGAGAATCATTGCAAACAAGCATACAATATGTTATGTTTGTAATATTTAAAGTACTTTAAAGTTATCTGTGAAATTTTCAGTGTAGCCAACATTGTGAGTATTATGTATGTTAGGAAGAGGACTGGATAAAGTGGTTTAAATGACAATTTATGCTACTAAAATGTTGTTTCAGGTTTGTCCCAGTTTCAAGCATTATTAGATGGAAAACTTTTGTGTACTTCTCATTGGAAAGTAAAATGTTGTGAATGTTTTACCAACTAGGAAGCACAGGGGGCACTTTTTGCAGCCCAGAAAAAGGAAAAGTTATGATAAGGAAGTCACGCTATTCACAAGACTTCCAATTTAGAAACATCACAATTGTCTGAAACTTTGTAATTTATTCTGTTTATATTTCATCAGGTACGAAAAGAGAACAGTTGGTGCGAAGAGAAGTGAAGAAAGAGGTCCGTTTTATCTACATAGGTTGTTCATTCTGCTAATTCATCTGGAGGCCGGCACATCTGTACATATGAGTTCATCTTATGTACATAGATTGTTCATTCTCTTTCAGTTGGCCTCTAAGCCAGTCGTTTTTGTGAAGCGTGGTGTAATCCACATTTTGCACATCTTATTAGGATTGACAAAAAGCACTTTTCAGTTCTTATTTCTTCAATTTGGTCAAAGACATTCTTATAGGAAGGTACTTTTTTAAATTTCTGTAAGTTGATTACTAACACTGTACAGGCTTAGTATTTAAAAACTGATATAATTCAGCAGATTGACTGGCATAGAACCAGGTTGTTGTGCTTTTCAAAGCATGTGTGTTTAGAAGTGTGTAACACACTTGCTGTTGTAGATGTTTTCAATCACGGACGATGACTCCAAAACAATATAAAGAATTTTCCTTGTAATAAATTCAAAACCAATAGTTTGTTTGTATGGAATATGATTTGATTGATTATTCGTTAGCCAAAGGGCTTGTAAATAACCAGGTACAGAATTAGTCCAGGTATGCTGTTCAAAGCTTATGCAAAGTGTGATGTGAGTTTTGTTTTGATATGCATAGTTAATAAGTGAAACAAGTGATTTTACGAGTTTTGTTTGTAAACTTAAGAACATCCAATAGTTTGAAGATTAAGGACAAAAATGGGAAAAATTGACCAGCAGCAAAGAAGAAATGATTGAAAATCATAGCAGGAATAGTTCATCATATGGCGGTGAATGGGGACTCATTTTACCTCTCAGACTTGTTGTTCAAAATATATGCAAATTAAGTGTTAGTTACATCCTTCCTGAGCTTACGGCTGGGGCTTATCCCCTAGTTACATCCTTCCTAAACCTTACGGCTGGGGCTTATCCCCGGTTTCTGTGAAGTTCATCTATGATGGACTTGTGTCCCATCCAGAGAGAGAGAGAGTCATTTTCACTCATACTCTTAGTAAGGCTCAAGATAAATTGCTTCCCACTTTCATTTGAAGTTTCACTATTTTCACTCCTTACTTCAAGTTTATGAAATGGCCACTCTGGGTTTCATTAAGGACAAACTTAATTAGGACATTACACTATTCAGATGGGCATTTCAGAAAAACAAATATATAACGACCTCTCACTTTAGAAATGGAACATTTGTTTTGTAAGAAAACTTATAATGAAAGGTTTTTGAAAAGTATCCATTGACCCTCTTGGCACATTTGACTGACTGTTGCAGTGGCATTAAACATCAACAAACAAATAAACGTTGCCATTGACCCTCTTGGCACATTTGACTCTGACTGTCACAGACAAATAAACGTATTCATTGACCCTCTTGGCACATTTGACTGACTCGCAGCGGCGTTAAACATCAATAAATGTTTCCATTGACCCCCTTGGCACATTTGACTGACTCGCAGCGGCGTTAAACATCAATAAACGTATCCATTGACATCAGGATCTCACCAGATACCATTTCTTAATGATTTTTTTTTGCACCTCCTAAGGTATTGTGTAGATTACAGTATATAAGAATGAATTCTTTATTCTACATAAGAAGTGCAAACATAAAGCATAAAACAAATCTACAAGCAAATCTGCATAAAATAGTTCTAAAATCAGTATGAGATTATACATGTATTCAGTTTTGGATATGAATTCATTAAAACTCTACAGATTATAGAGTCGGAACAAATTTACTGTTCCGGCGGTTAATAACCACGGGAAAAACGAAATCATTTTGTTCATAAAGATAAAAACATGGGAAGAAAACGAATCCAACAAATTCAATGTTTACAAGTTCCAAGTTATTTTGTTATTGAACAAAATGAAGAAGAAAAAGAGTCCAATAAATAATGAAAATAAAAGCAAATGACAATTCATGCACTTGTTCTTTGCAGAAGATTTGGGACACATTCAGTTGGAACTGAGGAAAATTTCATCACTAATTCCAACTCTGAGATTATTGTGCAGAATTTTTGCTGCTGTTTACAGAAAAATATTCCACAAGTAGTAAAAAGAAATTGTATTTGTTGTAAGGTTGATCATCATAATTTATCTGTCATCACCATGTACAGCACTGACTGAACATCTGGTTAGATAAAGATGTGTGACACATGTAATAGTTATTGTGGAGATGCGTTACAGCACACCGAGATTGACATCTATGTGGCTGTGTTTGGCCTTGTGGAGATGCACTACAGCACACAGAGAATGGCATCTATGTGGCTATGTTTGGCCTTGTGGAGATGCGTTACAGCACACCGAGAATGGCATCTATGTGGCTATGTTTGGCCTTGTGGAGATGCGTTACAGCACACCGAGATTGGCATCTATGTGGCTATGTTTGGCCTTGTGGAGATGCATTACAGCACACCGAGAATGGCATCTATGTGGCTATGTTTGGCCATGTGGAGATGCGTTACAGCACACCGAGAATGGCATCTATGTGGCTGTGTTTGGCCTTGTGGAGATGCGTTACAGCACACCGAGAATGGCATCTATGTGGCTGTGTTTGGCCTTGTGGAGATGCGTTACAGCACACCGAGAATGGCATCTATGTGGCTGTGTTTGGCCTTGTGGAGATGCGTTACAGCACACAGAGAATGGTATCTAGGTGGCTGTGTTTGTGGAAATTTAAGTCACAGTTTGGTGGTAACCAACACATATGTTGCCTTTACACAAATTCCATTTCCTTAATATCAAGGCTTGTATTACAACTTGTTTCATAGTGAATTTTGTATCTCTATGAACCATAGTATATGCAGTGATGTATTCGTATAAATAGTTTGATTTACGTTGCACGGGTTAGTCCTGATGTATGGAATGGAGCTGAACAGTCAAATATGTGGTTATCGACACATGGTGCCAGTTTTGTACCAGTATTATTTGGAACCTCACATTTTGTCAACTGGCTACACTGCAAGTGTAATGTACTAATCTTCAAGTGTAATGAAGTAAAAAGTGGTCAGTCCTCTGCAGGTAATTAATCAATACTACAGTAAGGTATGCTAATGGTCATTTACAAGTTAATCCGATGCTTTAGAATGTGTATGGTGATTCACAATATTACCAAATCCTTAGAAAAGGCTAATAATTTTTGCTATCTATTGTAAGAGTTAATATTTTGATTCTTTAAGCATTCATTTCCTGTAGTGATGTTTTTGAAGATAGGTCTTGTTTGGAGCTGATAGTATTTCATGTTATTGATAAATTTGCTATAAACCTTTGTGTTTGAATATGAAATAGTTGTGAAATCCCTAAATGATTTGTCTTTGTGATTTTGTCTTGTACTTTTAGACATGTAGTTATAGGTCTATAGACTAGTAGGAAAGTTTTCTGTTCAACCAGGTACCAAAAAGAGCATTAAATTTAACCACCTACCAAAAAGAGCATTAAATTCAACCACGTACCAAAAAAGAGCATTAAATTCAACCACGTACCAAAAAGGGCATTGAATTTAATCACGTACCAAAAAAGCATTAAATTCAACCACGTCCTAAAAAGAGCATTAAATTCGACCACATACCAAAAAGAGCATTAAATTTAACCAGGTACCAAAAAACCCATTAAATTCAACCACGTATCAAAAAGAGCATTAAATTCAACCACGTACCAAAAAGCATTAAATTTAACCACGTACCAAAAAGCATTAAATTCAACCACGTATCAAAAAGAGCATTAAATTTAACCAGGTACCAAAAAACCCATTAAATTCAACCACGTACCAAAAAGAGCATTAAATTCAACCACGTACCAAAAAGCATTAAATTTAACCACGTACCAAAAAGCATTAAATTCAACCACGTATCAAAAAGAGCATTAAATTCAACCACGTACCAAAACGATTTCAAAGTCAACATTGATAAGTTCTTTACTACTCGAGGCATCTTTGATTTTTTTATGTGGTGGTGGTGATGTTAGTTTGGGATTTTTATGGGGTGATTCACCCTTCTTAGCCCATCATCTTGTTACCTTATGTTACGTTATGTGATGTATGAGCAGGAAAACACATCAGACCTTGAAAATGTTCAAAATATCTTGTCCAGCCCGGGGTTGGTATAATACAGATCAAATCCTTTTCATTAGATTTATAATTGCTTGTTCAAAGACAAAGGGTAGACTGGTTAAAAAACAATGGATTTACATAAGAAAATAGCGACTACTATTCATACATCCCAAGAGTAACACAACAATTTGCATATTGACCATATTAGCACAAAAAGCTGTAAAATTGTCCATTTTTAAACTATTTTGAAGAACTTTTTTGCTTTGATTTATGTGTTCTAGTGGATTTTCAATCAATTTAGCAAATGTTGCCTCCACCTGTCCAGGATTAGTTCAGTGGTCGGTCATGTCTTCTTTGAGGACAAAATTATGACAGAACTGTAAAGAAACTTTCTACTAATCTTATCGTATCCTCCCTTTTGTAACAATTTTTTTTGGGGGGAAATTTATCCTAACTCTTATTTATTTATTCATTCATTCAAAAAGTGAGTTGCAAAACGTCATTTAGTAAATCAATTAAACCTATAGTCTGTTTTGATACTTCCCTGACATCCAATTGGTGCAGAAAATACAAATGAGCCAACTGAATGTGCAACGACTAATGAAGAATGTGAAGGTCATTTTCAGAAACATGATTAAAAACAAATAATTAATACATACTTCCCTCAAGTCTGAGGACCTAAACAACACTTGTTCAAAGAAATGGCATGTTAGGTTTCTCCACTACCAACCATATAATCCTGGCCAGTGGGCAGCATCCTACTCTGACCACCAACCACCCTGGCAGCAACCCATACACCCATTTTCATGATTTCCAGTTTGGTCCCCTTTTTTCACACAAACCCATGCAATTTGCATTCAAACTTCTCTATTTTTGTGATGTCTTACACGCTACTCAAAGGTTTTTAGTGTCGTGTGGAAACCCAGATTGTACGATAATAGTTGCACTTGAATAATACCACCACTGTGCCTCAAGCTAGTTATATAGGTTGAAATGCATATATAGGTCCTATATTTTTGAAATAAGTTTTATTGTGCATTTCCATCCAAACAATATTAATAAAGTCATAAAATGCAATTTTCTACTACAATGGTTTAAAAATATTTTTGCATACTGCAAAATGCAATACATGGTAATCTTATAAGCTACAAGGGATAGGGGTATGCCCCCGTGCAGAGGTTTGTTCCTACTTGGATGGTAAGCGAACGTGACGAGAGCAGAATAGAGGCAAACTTCGAATCCAACAAAAGCCTTCAAAATCTTAGTCTCTCCATCCCCTTTGGGCTGAAAATTTGCTGAAAAGTCCTTGGTAGTTTCAGCCCTGATGCAAGGTTTCATCGGAAAGCAAGTTAGTATAGGTTCAAGCTCAGAGATGCAACTCAGCAGGGACCCAGTATGCCGAAAGTAGAAAAAGTGAAACATTTGCATAAAACTTGCAATTGTAAACCGTCCTTTTCCACAGAGCAAGCAGGTGTCATTCATCATGGCATTCATTGTGAATGTGTAGGTCCTCAAAACGACTCATTTATCTGTTAATTTCAGGATATGTATCAAAATATAAGCCTATATCAAAATTAACTACTTTCATATTATTTACTACTGGTATCAAATTCGTATAATTTCATAATAAAGGCCTACACTGTAGGTGTGATTTTGGCTTAATGGTCTGCACACCCGGTACCACTTTAGAAAAGAAGAGAGAAATGGCACGGAGGTAAATTCAGTTTTCATCAAACAATATTTACCAAAATTGCCCTCAGTTTTACCTAATTGCTCTTCAACTTTCCACATTTTCGCTCAATTCAAGTTATTTTACAAGTAATAATTCTACCTTTCAACAGGGAAGAAAGCATGCAAACAGGAAGGTGAAATTCTCCTTGGGCAGGGCCGTAGGAATGTTTTGAAAAAAATTGGCATAAATTTGACTATTATTAGGGCCTGAAATAATTGGGGCATCCCCCTATATACCCCCTGCTCGTACTGGCCTGTTAGGCGAAGTTTGCATTTCCTCCCACTTTCTACCGCCATGTGCCTCTGCTGCATTTTCTTGGTCAAATTCCATGACCCTGAGATCCTAAAACTATTTAGTAAAATACTTATTTTTTTATATTCTATTTTATTTTTTGAAAATGTCTCGTCCACTAAACAAACACATACTTGAAACATAACATTATGCAGAGCGCATACCTCTGCCCCCAGTTCATCCCAGAATACAATCTACCTCTGAAACCCTAGGTCCACTAAGTTACTGTATAACTCCACTTCTCACTGTTGATCTGTAGGTATTGCCATTTGCATTCTAAACACTTCAGAATCTATACCCTCGGATCATTGTTTTCATTTTTATTCCGGCTAAAACACTTATTGTTTGAGCCCTATTCTGTCAGCCAAGATTCACATTTCATCACCATTTTCCCTTTCATGCAAAGAAGCCAAATATTTTGATTCTCTTAGATACCAAAAACCACTTCTTCTGATTTTTTTTATAGAGTCCAGAAAATTGATTTGTTTAGAATTCTTTTCAGGGCATGAATTCATTGTTTCTAGGACATTCCATTGAAAAGTTTCAACTCTACAAGTCTTTACAGATCTCATCCAAAAACATCGCGCCCACCCCTCAATTTCTGCCCTTCCCCTGAAGGGGACAAACAGAGGCGAAAATATATTGTGATTTTTCTAGATCGGCGCCCCTGCATTCGCAAATCACTACTATGCCAATAATGAAAGAAAAAATTGTGCTTTATATTTGACCCTTGTTATTCATACTTCCCAGGCTGCCAGGACAGCACTCAAAATCTTTTGCATTGACGTCACTTCAAAATTGGTGTGATAAAGGCTTATAAAATGATGACATTTTCTGAAAACCTTTGGACAGGCGTGATGAACATTAAAACTGTCAAATATGAGAGAGAGAGAGAGTTGAACACACAATTACAATGACGGGGTCATCGCCTGCGTATTCGGTTATGATAGTACAAATGCTATCACGAAACGCTTAATACGACCCGGACGAGAACACAGGTACGACGTACGGACAGACATAACATCGACAACCAAGTCAATGTCCACGGCCTTTGATAACCAGTTGTGGTGCACTGGCGTGTCTACCCACCCCAGGATTGAACCCGGGGCTTCGTGGTCTGTAGACAGTTATGATAACCTCATTTGTCCATAATTTAATTGGGTCTGATGAAATATAAGAAGTATTTGATGACGTAAAACCTGATGGCATTTTTATTGATAGTTTTGATTGGGTAATTAATCTTAGCTCTTCATAGAAACCAATGAAAGAAACGAATCCATTCCGAAAAAGGGTGTGTGACTTTTCTCGTATTTAGGTGGTTTGTACGCTGTTACGTCATAGACACGTCGACTGCTGAGCAACACAAGCTGACAAGTGAGTGATCAAGCTTTCGCTACGCAGAGAGCAGGTGAAAACTTTGATTTAAAAGTGTAATTTCACGTCTATCATTCATTCAGATTTTGTGTGAACTCATTGTTTGTGCACATCTAGGCTAAGCCTCAAAAGAGATCTTTGCTCGGAAAAAAAAAAAGAGACGTTTTGCAATTGCATCGTATAATTTTTCGTGGAAGTGCCAAGTGAAGTGGTCATAATGTGTGGTGAGTAGGGGACTAATGTAAATTATAACTTTATATTTTTAGACCTAACGACTTACATTAAGTTAAATATTTCATGGTACCAGACAATGTTCACCTAGCACTAACATAAATCTGCGCAACATTACTGTATGTCATTCCAACCCATCGTTAGTGATTTTGGGTTAGTTTAAACTTTTATTTGCTGTAGCCTGTGTAAGTTGTAGCGTTAGGCTAAACTTCAACTTGCAAGTTGAACTTTTGTTGAGTTTAAAGAACTTTTTGTTGCCTGAAAACTATGGTAGGCCTTACGTTAAGCCTAATGTTAGCACGAATGTTCATGCCCAAATCACATATTGACCCGAATCCTACGGATTTGGGCTAAATGCATGTGTATTAAAAAAAAAAAAAATGCAGGCCTAAGTTTTATAGAACTTACAAGTTACAATTAGTCTACATGTAGCCCAGTCTCTGATTTAATAAACAAGTTAATTTCATACTGCCGATTTTCTAATGACATATGTTAAGCAAACTTTTCAGAATTATTGGAAATAGTTTATTAGGGCCAAAATAGTACAAAGAGCTTGTGGCACCTGGGAAATAAAAACTTCAATATCACTTTTGGAACGCCCATGTCAGGGATCCAAGTTGCAGCTGTTCCTGCTTTTTATGCAGGAACAGTGAATTTTCAAACATCGCTGTGCCAGTGGAACTGTTCTTTTCACAAGAATGTGGTATCAATGATCAAAAACTTGGATATCTGCGCGAAAAACGTGCATGTTGTCAAACAAGATTGTCATCAAAAGAATTTCATCAAAAAATTTCACTCAGAAAGATAAAAGCTTTTCCCACTATGCCTGCAATTGTCAGCCCAATTAAACATGAATACACATATGCAATGTTGCTTACACTGCAGGTGTACAACTACGCAGCTGGATGAGCACTACATCACGTACTGACATACATAATTGCACATAGAGTATTGTTGTAAATTAAGCCCATTTTGAAGAAAGGACTTTGTCCTGTTATCGGCAAAAAAGTTGGAAGAGTGAAATTGATCTGGAACAGTATTATTTGAGAAAGAAGGCTCTAACTGTTAAATTTAAATTTTGACCCCTGCATGTATTATCTTTAAAGAAGGAGCTGTACAAAATAACAATTGGTTAGAAAGTGAGGATTAGGGCGACAAACTCATGCTAGGCTTAGGCCTACCATAGGAGCCGGGTAGCTCAGTTGGTAGAGCACATTACTGAGATGCTGGAGGTACCCGGTTCAAGCCTCGGACAGGTCTAACCAGTTTTTCCACAGCTGTGCAGACAGATACGGAGATCATCATAGCTGAAGTACATTGTTTGCAGTTTCTGCTCCTCATTCAACTGTTGAGAGAAGTGGCAATGGTTGAATGGCACTTGCCGTCCTTCGGAGGGGACGTTAAGCTATCAGTCCCGATGGTAGGACAGTTACACCCTATCTGGTTCTCTGAACACTTCTCGAAAAGAGTAGGGTGAAAACCTGGTGTTCATCCACTTCCGTCCCGGTCACACAAGACTGGTATCTGCTATGCAGGCTGTAGCTTGGCGTCTATGCTCCGTATAGGAGTCTTGCCGAGTTCCCGTAAGGGAGGATCATGTACAAAACTACAAATCAAACCAAAAAACTCACAAAACTTGTGGTACGGCTACTGTTTTACAAGAAAATATATAGTCAATATATACTGTATAAGACTTGAAGGAGATTACAGTGAATTTAAGGTAATCCGATGAGGAGTCAGGCTTTTTCCATAACAAATGGAATTTCTTTGAACAGGAAATTAAACTGATTATTGATAAAAACACGCCTCACAAATTCACCTCAACTAAACTAAATCTGCCCTGGTTCATCCGTATCCAACGTTGTCTCTGCAGGAAAAAACATAAACTGTTTAAAAAAGCTAAGACTAATCAACAAGCCAATGAATGGACTACCTATAAAAGCTTTAGGAAGGCTCTGCGTAAAAACCTCAAAGAAGCTAGAAACACCTTCATCTGTGATAAACTTAAAAACTCACGTAACGAAAACCCAAAGGCATTCTGGTCCTATATCAAAAGATTAAGAAGTAACTCTGTAGGTGTGTCTGATCTACTAAATAATGGTAAACTCTGCAGTGACAGTAAAACCAAAGCTAACATTCTAAATGACCAGTTTTTCAGTGTAAAATAACTTATAATTACCCCAGAAGGTGTCAAAAAGCAACTGCATAACCTAGACCCCAACAAAGCCTCAGGTCCTGACCAAATACCACCATGGTTTTTAAAATCACACGCTGATGACCTCTATGAAATTCTTACTGATCTCTTTCAAACCTCTGTCGATAATGGTACTATCCCTAACAAGTGGAAAGACGCTAACATATGTAGCGTTTTTAAAAAAGGTGATAAACAAAACCCAGCTAATTACAGACCTGTTTCCCTCACCTGCGTTTGTAGTAAAATCCTTGAGCATATAATCCACTCACATGTGATGAAATTCCTTGATGAGCATAATATCTTAACTGATGTACAACATGGCTTCCGTGCAAAAAGATCGACTGAAACACAACTCTTAACAATAAATGATATCTCTAAACAAATTGACCAAACCAGTAACGTCTCTATGGCTATTCTTGACTTCTCTAAAGCCTTTGATAAAGTCCCATACCAGCGCCTGTTATCCAAACTTTCCGCCTATGGCATTGATGGAAATCTCCTGGCCTGGTTTGCATCATTCCTCAACAACCGCATCCAGCGTGTTGTCTGTGATGGTGAAATCTCTGATTCTAAACAGGTTTTATCCGGTGTACCACAAGGTACTGTTTTGGGTCCATTACTTTTCCTTTTATATGTAAATGACATCCCTAATAATATAAACAGCACAGTTAGACTGTTTGCTGATGACTGCCTTGTGTACAGAACAATTGATAACCCCTCTGACCAACAAATCCTCCAAGATGATCTTAACAAACTTGAATTTAATGGCAAAACAAATGGCAAATGAATTTCAACCCCTCTAAATGCTACATCTTGTCAATTTCCTCTAAGAAATGCTTTAAATTACCTGTTTATACCTTATGCAACCAGCCACTAAAACATGTCAACTCCCACCCATACCTGGGTGTTGAAATTGATAATAAACTTAGATGGAATAAACATATACATAACATAACCAAGAAAGCTAACTCTGTACTTGGCCTATTAAAACGTAACCTCTCAAACTGTCCCACCGACGTTAAATCCACTGCGTATAAAGCTCTAGTCAGGCCAGTACTTGAGTACGCATCAGCAGTCTGGGACCCCCATCACCAGTGCGATGTGAATAAACTTGAATCTATTCAAAGGAGAGCAGCCAGGTTCTGTATGGCAGACTACTTTCATAAATCTAATGTAAAAAACATGCTTCATAAATTAGATTGGCCCCTGCTAAAAACAAGAAGATACAACACCCGGCTACATATGCTATATAAAATCAATAACAATCTTGTCGCCATCAATAAAGATGAACTTATCCCCACCGTCAGAACTAATACTAAAAATAATCATGACCTTAATTTCCAGCTTCCCTATGCTAAAAAGAATGTATATAAAGACTCTTTCTTTCCTCACACATTAAAGGATTGGAATGCTTTACCGTCAGACATTGTACATGCACCAAGTCTCAACTGTTTCAAAGCTAAACCTACTAACACTTGTATTGCTAACTAGTTTTTTCATATTTTTACTTATACTTTTTACGCTCGGTTAGCGTTCATGTCCTCTTGAAGGACTTAACCAATTCAGATTCAGGCTGGGGTGTGTTTTGTCACCAGATCTTTTCACATTTACAGTGAAACAATACTTCGTAACATCGACAGTCTTGAGGGGCTGAAAGTTGGAGGCTATAATATGAATAACCTATGCTATGCAGATGACACGGTACTTATAGCAGAGTCAGAAGAAAAACTGCAGTCTCTTCTGAATAAAGTTGTAGAGGAAAGTGAAAAGAGAGGGCTGTCTCTAATTGTAAAGAAAACATTGTATGGTGGTTTAAGATAAAGCCATTATGTAGTATACAATGCCTAGGAGAAATAATTAAACAAGTACACCAGTTTAAGTACTTGGGCTACACACTAACATCAGATAGTCGGTGCATTAAGGAAGTTAGAAAACGCATTGCAATTGCCAAAGACATGGTTACAAAAATGAATCCAATTCTGAAGAATAGAAATATTGGAATTTTTATAATTGGCCAGGTCATATGATATGGGTGACAATTTGCATGGGCATGCGGACCATGACGGTATTTACTTTTTCTAGTTGACTTTTAGTATATCTACTGGATATGTCCGGAGAGTAAGAGTCTAGTGTAGAACATGTGAATAGCTATTTCAATCATTAAAGAATGTTGATCAGTGGATAACACAAGTTAAAGGTATGTGGGCAGGTAAGGGTGACAGTGCTGTAGCTAAATTGATTTTGAATCCACTAAAAATACGAAGAAAGCAAAATATATCTTCAAAATCGGTTCAAAATTGACAATTTTGCAGCTTTTTGAAGTTTTGTGCAAATATACACATTTTTGTGTTACTACTCTTTTGATGTATTGAACGAGGATAAAGGCTCTAATTTCTTTTGTAAATCCATTAATTTTAAGCCCTCTGCCATTCTTCTTTGAAAAAGGGAAGATAATTCTAATGAAAGGACTTTTATCTTTACCATGTCCCCAAATCTCAAGCTGGAGAAGGTATTTTAAACATTTTCAAGGTCTGAAATCAAGGGAAGAAATATAAAGAAAAACAGTATTCTGAGGTGTTTTCTTGTTCATTCATTCCATTTTTTTAATATATTAAACAAAGATGATAGAGGTTGGTTTTATGCACTATTTTCAAAATTCTCAGAATTTGGTACTCATTTCGGTACGTGATAGAACAGAAAACTTTTGTACCTGTCCAAGAAAAGAAAATCTTCAAATATTTAAATCTCTACAAAATACTAAATGATAGTATCAGGTTACTGATAGATAAAAGTGCAGGTCATAAAACTGTATCAATTTACATTTTCAGCAGAAAAAATAGGTGTCAAAATAAAGTTTACATTAATTTTATGGATCTGTTATGATAATCACTTAGATCTTTCACAATCTGTTTTGTACTCATTTATTCTTTATTACTGGACATCTACAAGGAGGTACATAAGTAAAAGTGCAATTTTTCTCCTTCCTACCAACTCCAAATTTTGGGAAAATGTATTTTACTTTGATCTAGTGACTGGGTCATTGACACCTGTCTCAATATTGCTTACTGCCAGATTTTCTTGATTGAAAGCAACCCCAAACCACTCTTTTTACTTTTATTTGAAGTGTATATATACAAGTATATTTTCAAAATTTAACAACATGCAACGAGAATCGAACCTGGCACTCTAACATGCTAGTACTATCGCACTGCCACGGAAGTCATGTTGGATGAAATAATATTATACTTAATCACTACTAAAACATAACTCGATATATACACTAATTTACATAGCAGGGCCTCACTATACAATAGTGCCTGTAGGTAGATATGTTAGTAATTAATAAAACTAATTATGATAGGCAATACAAATTAAAAAAAGAGAACTTTGAGCAAAACTGACTCTAAAAGTCACTATTCTAATACACGTTTACAAATACTTCAAAAATAGTATAGTTTTTTGGTACCTGCAAAGACCAGATAAAAGGATTTGTATCCTCCCCTCTGAACGACTTTAGATTTTTAGGGACATTTTTGGTCATTTTTTTAATGCAAAAAGCACTGAAATAGCCTTCACCGATACAAAGGAAAATGTACAAAGGGGTTAAGGCATGTAAGGTTACAAAATTATCAGACAAAATCCTCAAGAAATAAGCATGTGATGAAAGCTGCAGTTTGAAAGCTCATAACGGAATGCATTGGCTCAAACCTCTTAAACTAAACTGTTTCCCTTCTACATGATATGCACCTCTACCAAGATAGCACCTGTATTCAGATAATAATCTGACGACCTCTGAGTAAATCCAGATTTTAGGAAATGGCAGCATTCCAAATGGCATTATCAATAAATAATCAACTAAATTACTTTCTAACCAAGGGTCTGTGATGATATTTCCTGTGATAGTTCTTTTAAATTTGATCACTATACATTACCCTGGAGACATTACAGATTTAATTGAATTATCTGTGGTTTTCCTTTATTTGCTAATTAGATTATATATTATGGTGAAAGCTAGGCACTACACCCATGGGAATGCATTGTCAAATGTGGTAAAAACAAGTTTTAAACTGTTTTATCAATTATATTTTTCATACTGTAGAACATGTTGATATCATTGGAGGCCTAGGAGGGGTAAGGCCCCTGAGGGTTAAAGCCCAGAAGGGGTAAAGCCCAGAAGAAGTAAAGCCCAGGAGGGGTAAAGCACAGGAGGAGTAAAGCACAGGAGGAAGCTTTTGATGCTTCCAAAAATAAATTAATTTCAGCTGACTTACTTGTTCACTTTGATATTACAAAGGACTTACTTGTGTCTTGTGATGCTAGCCCTTATGGTGTAAGAGCGATTCTTGCTCATCACGAAGCGGATGGTAGTGAGCGTCTGATAGCGTATGCATCACTTATTTAACACCAGCGGAACGGAATTATTTCCAGCTGGACAAAGAAGGTTTATTGATAGTTTTTGCAGCAATATAGCTGTCTGCGTAGAATTCTCGGAATACATTGTCCAGACAGAATTTCAAATCAGGAACTTTGGCACAAAGCAAAGCCCCATCCTCAATGTTGTACAAGAACGCAAATGGAAATGGATTGGACACTTTACGCAGAGACCAAACCAGCATTGGCAGCCATGCTCTTGACTGAAACCTACCATAAACAATTACTAAAGGGATATAATTAGTTAAAACTTGGTCTATAAATTATTTGGTTAGAAAATTTATCAAGGGGCATATTCTGCCATTCTTTGTCCATTCTTTGTTGCCATTAGCAATAATTTGACTAATTTTGATTTTAGTGTGAATTAACTTGAATAATTCAAGTTTACTTAATTGACATTATCCATTTCATTTCTGCAGGAATTTTTGCATATATCAACTATTTAGTGCCTAAGGATAGGCGGAAGATTATCGAAACACTGATAAATGGATTGAAACGACTGGAATACCGAGGCTATGATTCAGCCGGTGAGTAATAGTCTTCATGTAGAATAATGACATTTTTTTAGATTAAGGACACTAGATGAGAATTGGCAAGGGGGTTCTACTGTACTTACTCAGGCAATTTATTCTTTGAATAGTCAACACGCGACATCTCCCAACATGTAACAGTTCTACGTATAATTTACAAACAGAGCAAAGGTGTTCCCTTTTGGATAAAAGCAGGGACTGAGTGTTACTCAAATCATTTATCAGCTTTGGATGAGGAAGACAAATACACTTTTCCAAAAATATGCAAATTAGTTAAGGTATGTAAGGGTCTCTGTTTTTAAATAAAAATAAGAATAAAAAATACATCTTATCTGTAACACCATCTTATCTGTAACACCATCTTATCTGTAACACCATCTTATCTGTAATTCTGGTTAGCTCCTCACTTCCAAATTGGTATGATCAAGGAGGTATCACTTTTAACTAAAGTGATCACTTTATCTAAAGTAATCACTTTATCTAAAGTGATCACTTTATCTAAAGTGATCACTTTATCTAAAGTGATCACTTTATCAAAAGTGAACACTTTATCAAAAGTGATCACTTTATCAAAATCACTTTATCAAAAGTGATACTGTACCTCCTTGGTATGACCAGGGCAGTGCCACTCTTGCAGTCTGACTGGTATGAATTACTTTAGCTGTCAGTGGCTGTGCACCCTGGAAGTGACCGTTAATGCACCCCTGGGCAAGTCTTAATGCACCTCTGGGCAAGTTTTAATGCACCTCTGGGCAAGTCTTAATGCACCTCTGGGCAAGTCTTAATGCACCTCTGGGCAAGTCCTAATGCACCTCTGGGCAAGTCTTAATGCACCTCTGGGCAAGTCTTAATGCACCTCTGGGCAAGTCCTAATGCACCTCTGGGCAAGTCCTAATGCACCTCTGGGCAAGTCTTAATGCACCTCTGGGCAAGTCTTAATGCACCTCTGGGCAAGTCTTAATGCACCTCTGGGCAAGTCTTAATGCACCTCTGGGCAAGTCTTAATGCACCTCTGGGCAAGTCTTAATGCACCTCTGGGCAAGTCCTAATGCACCTCTGGGCAAGTCCTAATGCACCTCTGGGCAAGTCTAATATGAATGTACAGTATGTTTGATTTTATGACACTCAATATCTCCTTCAAAAATGGAGGAAAGTTGTTGAATATTTATCTTTTTGTGGAAATTTTGAACATGAGATATTATCTACTGTGTATGTGATCAACGTCACGGACCAGCATCATGGGATACTCATTCTTTGCACGTTCAAGCTAGCACAGTTAATACCATAGTTTAAGGTATAAGAAGTATTGTGAGTGAGTGTAACTTTGATCACCCCTGTGGAACTTTTCATTTGTCAATATGTTTTCCTGGAAGGCACCAGAGTACAAAGTGAGTGATCTGTTGCAAATGTACTTTCCATGACGGTAATTGCAGTATTGGAGAAAAGATCTTATGTAATCGTTTTGTTTACCTTTGGTAGGTAAATCCTTGGTAAATATTCATCCCCAGGTTTTTGTTCAAATGAGTGGTGCAATGTAAGAACTAACAATTCAAAGTCACTGAAGTAATGGTCACACTTGTTCCAGCAATTGCCAATGGATCAAAGCACTTACCAAGGAGTCACATAGCCAATGCAGTAGATACATAGATCAACAAATCATTGGTACCAGGGGCTAGAAAGGATTTTAGAATCATGATTTTCAAATATTCAGAGGAGTTTTTGGTATTGACACTTAAGATATATGGCAAGTGTAATATTGATTTGGCCCATGAGCTTGGCATATTGATTTGGCCCATGAGCTTGGCATATTGATTTGGCCAATGAGCTTGGCATATTGATTTGGCCCATGAGCTTGGCATATTGATTTGGTCCATGAGCTTGGCATATTGATTTGGCTCATGAGCTTGGCATATTGATTTGGCTCATGAGCTTGACATATTGATTTGGCCCATGAGCTTGACATATTGATTTGGCCCATGAGCTTGACATTGATTTGGCCCATGAGCTTGGCATATTGATTTGGCCCATGAGCTTGACATGTTGATTTGGCTTATGAGCTTGACATATTGATTTGGCCCATGAGCTTGACATATTGATTTGGCCCATGAGCTTGCCATATTAATTTGGCCCATGAGCTTGGCATATTGATTTGGCCCATGAGCTTGGCAACAAATTGACAATTGTGCTTCTCAAAATTTTGATTCATGTGTGTGTGTGTGTACGTGTGGGCGGGTATGTGTGTGTGTGTGTGTATGTGACGGCAGTTCGTAATCGCGTTATCTCAAGAATGGTACATTATTAATGTCATATGTGGTACACAGATAGCCCATGGTCCGTAGATGTGCCCTGTTATTTTTGAAGATGATGTCATCCATGGCCCAATGTAAAAATTCTGAAATGTTTATATTTTAACAATCGCATGTCTTGTTTCATATACAGTATCGTAAAATAATGATGTTAGCTAGTGTGTCTGTGTTCATGGTACAAAAACGGCAAGCATATTAAGTGGGCGAGGCTTTAAGTGAAAATTTGGAAAAAGTCAAATTTATCCACTGTATGTCTGTTTTGCATACTTGACATGATAATTTTGTTGGTTATTGTGTACATACTTATGTTGTTAACAAACGTCATTAATATGCAAGGTGGGCGTGGCTTATTTATATGTGAAAATGCTAAATGATATAAGGATATATTGGATTTATGCCATATGTGGTACACAGATGGGTTATCGTCTTTACATATGTTCGAATGTTGTGGTAGTGATGTCATGAATGTTAATATGTTAATGAGTAGGGGGGGGCTTACCAAAAATGTATTGAAATAGGATAAATGAGCAGCCGTTTTTGCATCATACTTGCTATGATAATGTTCTTAGTTACTGTGCAAATGCAAATGTTGTCAACCTTTTTATTGATCTGCATTGTGGGTGTGGCTTATTATTAAATATCATGGAACAAATATTTCATATATGCAATGACATGACAGTTGATACAAAAGTTACATGTACAAATCAATCAGCATATGAAAAGAGCTTTGGAACCACAAAACCTTTTGGTTCTGGTTAATCATGATTTTCAAAACATTTTTTGGGAAATTGAATGTCAATGCCCTCAGGAAGGAAAGCAATCTAGCTGTCCTCCTGTATTATAATTTGTATTACTGGTCAGTGAGAGCTTAAGTAGCACTTGGAGTTGACCAAAAGACTACTGCAGTGTCAATCCTCTGTAAAGGTGCGTCACATAAGAACATCAAACGATTGCAGAGGATACAAAACAAAGCTGCACGTATTGTCACTAAAACATCAAAACGTGACAGTATTACAGCCGCGTTAAAGCTTTTGCACTGGCTACCAGTTGAAGCTAGAATCGAGTATAAAATATTGTGTTTAGCCTACCAGTGTATAGACGGATCAGCACCAGAATACCTCTGTGAGCTTCTGTCCATCTATCAGCCAAAAAGGTGTCTCAGGTCTAGTGACAAGCAATTGCTGGATATACCAAAGTGGAGACTAAAATCTTTTGGTTACAGGTCTTTCACAATGGCAGCCGCCAGAAAATGGAATGATATTCCGAAATCCATGAAAGACATTAAATTTTTGAATACGTTTAAATCTCAGCTCAAAACATATTTGTTTAAGAAGTTTTTTTGATTTTTATTATAATTAAGTTTAATCGTTTATTTACATTAACCTATCATTTGTATTGTTTAAGCGCTTTGAGCATACTCCACAGTGTGGATTAAGCGCTATATAAATGTTCCTATTATTATTATTTATTATTATTATTGGTTTTACCATAGTTTGTACATGATATCAAAAGATCTTTTATCTTTATTGAAGGAATACTGAGATAAATGGAAGCTTTTTGAATTATCCAAAAGCATTGCACACAAAAGGTCTCTCTGTGGCAAACATGAAATGTTTTTTTATGTTTCCACACACCATTAGTTAAAAGAAAAAAATTGTATGGCAGACATATTTGGCCATCCCATCTGTTGTGCTAAATTGATAGCTCCTCTGCTGAGATTTTATGTTGTTGCTTTAATTGCAAATTACAAATATTGAGCCAGAGAAAATTGTGTGTTTTGGCAGAGGAAACAGCTGCATATGTGTTGCCAACTTACAATCATATGGAAGTATTTTTTAATATTACGGTAGAGGTCAATGTATATCATGATTTACTATTTAAAGCCAATTACAGTATTTTATATTCTCAATATATCTATTCAGTAAGATTAAAATAAAAGTTAAGTGTTGAGCATGTCTATCATATATGAATGCTATGACATCAGACAGAACAGAATTTCTAGAAAAAAAAGTATTCAAAAACTATTTTCTCCATTAAGGTGATGTTAAAGTTTGAAGTTATTGTTACTCTACCTGAGTCGTTATTACACACATCATACATTGATGTCTAGCTTGCTGCATGCCAATCTAAACCTGCAAGCATAAAGGTAGTAAATGATCAAAGAGTTTTCATGTTTCTTTTTTTTTAATATTGTTCAGAGACACAGGCTGGGGTGACTCTCTTGTGGTCAGGGTAACCATTTAAGTAACGTCACAATGGTATTCAATTGATGTAAGTCACACAAAATCCAAAATGATCTCAAATTAGGGTTTAAACTGTTTTAGGATGTTACTTACAACTAGTCTGATTTCAGTCATTATAGAACTTACTGTAACTTGAATATCTCCCTATTAACAGAATATGATTTTAAATTATTATGATAACCTTTTGTTCCTCATGTCCTCTTTGTAAGATGGGCAAGCTTTACCACTGAGCTTAGCCTTGGACAAATTACAGGAGTCACAAAAAGCTACTTATGAAGAGTCACACACAGTCTTTTTGATTGGTTAAGGCATTAGGGTCTTTGTGATTGGTTAAGGCATCAGGGTCTTTGTGATTGGTTAAGGCATCAGGGTCTTTGTGATTGGTTATAGCATCAGGGTCTTTATGATTGGTTAAAGCATCAGGGTCTTTATGATTGGTTAAGGTATCAAGGTCTTTGTGATTGGTTAAAGCATCAGGGTCTTTGTGATTGGTTAAAGCATCAGGGTCTTTGTGATTGGTTAAAGCATCAGGGTCTTTGTGATTGGACAAGGCATCAGGGTCTTTGTGATTGGTTAAAGCATCAGGGTCTTTGTGATTGATTAAAGCATCATGGTCTTTGTGATTGGTTAAAGCATCTGGGTCTTTGTGATTGGTTAAAGCATCTGGGTCTTTGTGATTGGTTAAGGCATCAGGGTCTTTGTGATTGGTTAAAGCATCAGGGTCTTTGTGATTGGTTAAAGCATAAGGGTCTTTGTGATTGGTTAAAGCATCAGGGTCTTTGTGATTGGTCAAAGCATCAGGGTCTTTGTGATTGGTTAAAGCATCTGGGTCTTTGAGATTGGTTAAGGCATCAGGGTCTTTGTGATTGGTTAAGGCATGTCTTTGTGATTGGATAATGCATAATGTCTTTGTGATCAGTTAAGGCATCATGTCTTTGTGATTGGTTAAGGCATGTCTTTGTGATTGGTTAAAGCATCAGGGTCTTCGTGATTGGTTAAGGCATCATGTCTTTGTGATAGGTTAAGGCATGTCTTTGTGATTGGTTAAGGTATTATGTCTTTGTGATTGGTTAAGGCATTATGTCTTTGCATGAAACTGAAGTGTATGTCCCCTTCTTATCTATCCTAAAATTGTGAATATCAATTTCATCAAAACGGAACAAAGATTGTTTTTGATCTGTCTCCCAGGAGTTGCATTTGATGGTGACAGCGTTGGATCAGATGTGATCAAAAAGCTCACGACGCTGATTGTCAGGAGGGCAGGCAAGGTCAAGGTGCTGGAGGAAGCTGTTTTTAGTAAGTTTTCCATTTAAAACAATGAGCTGTATTAAAACATTACTAAGATACTGTACATGTACTGAACAATGTGATGTATTGAAACATTAAGATACTGTACATGTACTGAACAATGTGTTGTATTGAAACATTATTAAGATACTGTACATGTACTGAACAATGTGCTGTATTGAAACATTAAGATAATGTACATGTACTGAACAATGTGCTGTATTGAAACATTATTAAGATACTGTACATGTATTGAACAATGTGATGTATTGAAACATTATTAAGATACTGTACATGTACTGAACAATGTGCTGTGTTGAAACATTACTAAGATACTGTACATGTACTGAACAATGTGCTGTATTGAAACATTAAAATACTGTACATGTACTGAACAATGTGATATATTGAAACAGTTTCAAGATACTGTACATGTAGTTTGTGTTCATGAAAATTGCAACCCTAGCTACCAATCAAAATTGCTTTAAAATTGACCATTTTACAACTTTTTGAATTTTCAGACCTATATTAATTTGTAAATCCATTGTTTTTCCCTGTGCTTCAATAATTTGAAAGGGAGGCCTGAATTATTTGACAGACTTGAGGGAAAATACCAGATATGGAAATGCTATTTGCTTTAATGTAGGCCACACTTGAAGTGGCTACCATATGGGTCATTAGTGTAAGGTTGTATTGGAAAAATCTCAAATTTTGTTGAATTTGTATTCTTATTTAAAAACTCCCTTGTATTTTCTTCATAAATCTCTTAATGATTGCAATATGAATTCCTTAACAATTTATTCCGTGCAAAAAATACCTAAAAACTTTCCTCCTTGGATGCAAAATTAGGGAAAATTTGAGACACTTTTTGAGGCCTTAAAAATGAAATTCTAGTCATTTTGTATTACCAAACTCAAGTTAAATCATACTATTTACATCAGATCATAAACAAATCTGAAGTTTGGGGTTAAAATACCCTTCCAAACATATATTGACTATTATTTAGTGATTTATTGATTAGTTATGTCAATGGAATTTGATAGTGGCTGCAAAAAAATGGCTGTTTTGAGTCTAACATGGCTTTCAGAATGGCCTCACATTTTCCCAGATTTTGCACCTAAGGAGGAAACAATTTTTTGCAGGGAATGAATTGTTAAGGAATTAATCTTTCAAGTGTTAAAGAATTTTAAGACCAGGGATGCAAGATTCTTTTACAATAAGAATTGAAATTCAACAAAATTTGAAGTGTTTCCTATGTAGACTAATACTAATGACCCCTATGGTTGCCATTTCAAGTGTGGCCTGCTGTATTTGTGTTTTGTTGTTGAATTTGAATTAAAGAAGTGTACAATGAGCTTTGCAGATCTGTTACATAAAACAAGCAAAGAAGCTTGGATTTAAATTTTCTGACACAAATATTGGTTTTCTTGAGCAATCAAAATGTGATTCTATCATTGCAGTACCATGCAACTCAATATGTATGCAACATACAGTCAGTAAAATTTATTGGATGCTAATGAAAGGTCTTATAAAGCAATTGAATGACCCAATAACACTTTCAATTATTCATAAAATATCAATATTTTGTTTTTACAAGCATTTCATTTGTGCTGCTTTCCATGGTCCAGCAGTCGGTCATAGCATCTGCTTTGCAAGCAAGAGGTCCCTGTTCCATTTCATTCACTAGTGTTTCACAACTGGTTTATCAAACGGCCGTGGACAGCTCTATATAACCGTAACTGTTGAGAAAGGAAGGTAAAATATCCAATCTACCTAGCATTGATATTGTTTTTTTTTCTGGATCTACCAGGACCAAATGTAAAGCTTCTGTACTTGTGTTCAATTTCTTGACAGGCCAAGGCTACAAAATGGATGTTGAGTTTGATATTCACGTTGGTATTGCGCACACTCGCTGGGCAACCCATGGAGTACCAGGAGAGCTGAACAGTCATCCTCAGAGATCTGACAAGAACAACAGTGAGTAGCAACTTTGAATATTTCATTGTTTTTGTGGTGCTTTATCTACACACAATATGCATACTCAAAGCGCTTGGCCAGCCAAATGCAGCTAGATATGGCGCCATGAAGGGGGGAGGAAATGCAACCCTAGATAGTGTGCCATGCAGAGGGGAGGAAATGCAGCTCTAGATATGGCGCATGAAGGGGGGAGGAAATGCAACCCTAGATAGTGCGCCATGAAGGGGGGAGGAAATGCAGCTCTAGATATGGCACCATGAAGAGGGGAGGAAATGCAGCTCTAGATATGGCGCATGAAGGGGGAGGAAATGCAACCTGAATAGTGCGCCATGAAGGGGGAGGAAATGCAGCTCTAGATATGGCGCCATGAAGAGGGGAGGAAATGCAGCTCTAGATATGGCGCCATGAAGAGGGGAGGAAATGCAGCTCTAGATATGGTGCCATGAAGAGGGAGGAAATGCAGCTCTAGATATGGTGCCATGAAGGGGGAGGAAATGCAGCTCTAGATATGGTGCCATGAAGGAGGAGGAAATGCAGCTCTAGATATGGCGCCATGAAGGGGAGGAAATGCAGCTCTAGATATGGTGCCATGAAGGGGGAGGAAATGCAGCTCTAGATAAGGTGCCATGAAGGGGGAAGGAAATGGTAGGTGCCAAATGCAGCTCTAGATATGGCACCATGAAGGGGGAGGAAATGCAGCTCTAGATATGGCACCATGAAGGGGGAGGAAATGCAGCTCTAGATATGTCGCATGAAGGGGGAGGAAATGAAGGGGGAGAAGGGGGAAATGCAGCTAGATATGGCGCCATGAAGGGGGAGAAAATGCAGCTCTAGATATGGCGCCATGAAGGGGAGGAAATGCGGCTCTAGATATGGCGCCATGAAGGGGGGAGGAAATGCAGCTCTAGATATGACGCCATGAAGGTGGGAGGAAATGCAGCTCTAGATATGGCGCCATGAAGGGGGGGAATGCAGCTCCAGATATGGCGCCATGAAGGATGGAGAATATGCAGCTCTAGATATGGCGCCATGAAGGGGGAGGAAATGCAGCTCTAGATATGGTGCCATGAAGAGGGAGGAAATGCAGCTCTAGATATGGCGCCATGAAGGGGGGAGGAAATGCAGCTCTAGATATGGCGCCATGAAGGGGGAGGAAATGCAGCTCTAGATATGACGCCATGAAGGGGGGAGGAAATGCAGCTCTAGATATGACACCATGAAGGGGGAGGAAATGCAGCTCTAGATATGGCGCCATGAAGGATGGAGGAAATGCAGCTCTAGATATGACGCCATGAAGGGGGAGAAAATGCAGCTCTAGATATGGCGCCATGAAGGATGGAGGAAATGCAGCTCTAGATATGGCGCCATGAAGGGGGTAGGAAATGCAGCTTTAGATATGGCACCATGAAGGGGGAGGAAATGCAGCTATATGGCACCATGAAGGGGGAAGGAATGCAGCTCTAAATATGACGCTATGAAGGGGGGAGGAAATGCAGCTAGATATGGCGCCATGAAGGGGGAGAAAATGCAGCTCTAGATATGGCGCCATGAAGGGGAGGAAATGCGGCTCTAGATATGGCGCCATGAAGGGGAGGAAATGCAGCTCTAGATATGACGCCATGAAGGTGGGAGGAAATGCAGCTCTAGATATGGCGCCATGAAGGGGGAATGCAGCTCCAGATATGGCGCCATGAAGGATGGAGAATATGCAGCTCTAGATATGGCGCCATGAAGGGGGAGGAAATGCAGCTTTAGATATGGCGCCATGAAGGGGGAGGAAATGCAGCTTTAGATATGGCGCCATGAAGGGGGAGGAAATGCAGCTCTAGATATGGCACCATGAAGGGGGAGGAAATGCAGCTCTAGATATGACGCCATGAAGGGGGAGGAAATGCAGCTCTAGATATGACGCCATGAAGGGGAGGAAATGCAGCTCTAGATATGACACCATGAAGGATGGAGGAAATGCAGCTCTAGATATGGCGCCATGAAGGGGGAGAAAATGCAGCTCTAGATATGGCACCATGAAGGATGGAGGAAATGCAGCTCTAGATATGGCGCCATGAAGGGGGGAGGAAATGCAGCTCTAGATATGGCGCCATGAAGGATGGAGGAAATGCAGCTCTAGATATGAAGCCATGAAGGGGGGAGAGGAAGTGAATGAACACTGTGTTTTCATGCTTGTCTTCTAAAATATTGTTCAGAGGTGACTGTCCTGCCGTGGGATATAATGCCCTCATCCAAGGGAAGGTGTGTACCATCCAACCAATGTCCCAAAGGCTGGATGAGGAGCAGGTGATGCAGACCAGTGGCATGTTGGCCGAGAAAGGGGGAGAGGAGGGGTAGGTGGGGGGCAACCTCCCCCAGTGAAGCTTTCTGAGAGGGCGCCGAATGCTCACAGGCGCGCAAAAATTGTCCTCAGAATATAGTTTGTATACTGTTTTTTTCTCAACTTCTGCACTTTGTATCATTACAAAACAAACATTGTAAATGTTTCTCTCATAGCTTTATTGTTACATCAAAACATGGCAACCATCCCTGGACCCCAACTTAAGGTACACATGGTAATCACTAGGATTCTACATTTGAACATTTGTTCTAAAAGTTATATTCCTTTTAACTAACAGACTTAAATGTTGAATTGACATGATTTTAAACAAGTTTCTGATACCACAATCACGCCAAAAAAAAGCTAAGCTGCTGGTGGCTTCGCCCCTGGGCTATCAGGACTTCAACCCTGGATTTGACACAATATGAAGCAATTTTCAGCTATCAAAATCACCATAACCGTAGGGCTTTCGGTCTCTTCGCCCCTGTGTCCCCACCAGGGCAAGTTCGCCCCTAGATTTGACACAATTTTCAGCAAGTTTTGCTACCAATATCAGGAGAAGCGCAGAGCTTACTTGCCTAGATTTCACACAAATTGGAACAACTATGTGCTATCAAAATCGCGAGAACCGCATGACATCCAGGGCTTTTGCCCTTTAGGCTTCTAACAGGGCTTCAACCATAGAGTTGCACAATATTAGTCAGTTTTTTGCTCTCAAAATTGTGAGAAATGTAGGGCTTCCAGCCTTAAGAGCTTTGTTCGTCCCTGGATTTGACACAATTTTAAGCAATTTTCTGCCACCAAAATACGAGAAATGCAAAGATTAGACACAATATTCTACAATCAAAATCACGTGAAATGCAGAGCTTCCGGGGGCTTTACCCCCGGATCCCTAGGGACCAGGACTTCGCCCATAGATTTGAAACATTGATTTTCAGCAATTTCCTCAGCTAAATGGTGCCATTAAAAATGATGCATGCAATTTAGATGTCCCCAACATATAATTCTTATGAGCATTTTTTTTGGTGGGGGTGGGGGAGAGTGCCAATATGCCCTTGCCCCTCAGTGGAACATGACCCACCATGCCACTGACACAGATGACATCTTGTGAGATTCAAAACCTCCAGCATCTCAGTCTTGCCCAACTAAGCCAACCTGTCTCTTGGTCAGAGAGGAACATTATGACATGATATAGTGTTTCTAGCTTTGAAATAGTTCATCACTAATTAATGTGTACAGGTTGAATAAATGTATAGATATTGGATGTGAATGGAATAAGACTTTAAAAAAGGAACAGATGAATAAATAATTGATTGATTCATCATATCAATAAATGTCAAACAGGGTTTGGAAAATCAACCTAAAAACATGTTGTTGGGTATTGACCAGAATTAATGGTTGTCCAAGTAAAGATTGGCTGTTCAGAGAACTTTTGTGCATAGTTGTGATAAAAATTGTTTTATGATGGGAAAATCCTGCATGGATAGCAATTTTGGGTTTGCCAGGAAGCTGGATGAGTCAAAACCAATCAACACAGAAATCACATTCTTATGCTGAATCATAAGGGAACAGGCGATTATTTAATCGAGATGCATCGCCGATTTTTAAAGACCTGTTGTGTGTTAATATTCTATGCATAATCCCCTGGTTACGACTATTACGTAACACTCTAACTCCCCCAGTGTAAATGAGGCAAGTTCACAGGATGTCTTTTGTTTGGGATGCATTTTTTCTTTTTTTGTTTCAGCTGTTTTTATTTCGTCTTCAGCTGTGAAAAAAACACATTATTTAAATGTGCAGCATCATACATAAAGAGATGGAATACAGCAAAGTAATCACAAAAGTTACGTACAGAAAATAAAATTAGGCTTTTAATGTATATTCGTTAAGGGAGGTAAAAGCAAGCAAGATCTGTGAGAACTTTTCCTGTGCACGCTTGTAAAGCTAACACAATCGATACGTGCCAGTCCAAAGTACAGGCTCTATTGTTATTATAAGGAGCTTATTTCTGGTGTGTGAACTAGAGAGAATATAACTGTTTTGACTGTGATTGGTTCTCAGGGAAATTTGGGCATTGATGTGTGACCATTAAAGCCTTAGTAACAGGTCATTAGCTTGTTCAGAAAAAAAAATTGGGGATGCACGGCGATTAAATAATCACATACTGCACCTAGGATACTTACTGCCTTCATCAAGTGAGCTAACCAATAGGTTACCATAACATACATAATATAACAAGATTATGGGCTAAGAAGGGTTAGTCACACCATAAAAAGCTCATACTAACACCACCACCACCACAAAAAAATCAAAGACGCCTAGAGTTAGTAAAGAACTTATCAATGTTGACCTTGAAATTGTGAACAAAATTGGAGCTAACTACCCACTCGGGCAAACCATTCCACTCATTAACAATTCTTTGTAAAAAGCTAAACGCCGAATATTTATCCGTGAGAACTCTTTGGTCAACTTCAAACTGTTACCACGTGTCACATGAGGATTAGCTGAAACATACAGAAATAACAGGAAGTCAAAGCATCACTACCAAATAGGAACTTAAAAACCTGAATCATATCGCCACATACTTTTTTCAACTCAAGCGGGGTCAAACCAAGAATTCGCAACCTAGATTCGTAAGAGAGATTCCTTATTCGGGATTAAGTCTAGTGGCTCTTTGCTGAACCTGCTCCAAAATGAACTTATCCTTCTCATAAAAGGGACTCCAAGCCTGAATAGCATACTCAAGGTGAGGCCTGACTAACTGCTTATACAAATTAAGAACAACCTCTCTACCAAGAAAACACAAATTTCGTCTAATCAAACCAAGCATCCTATTTGCCCTTGCAGCTGCTAAAGCACACTGTTTAGAAAGCTTCAGATTGCTAGTAATGACAACACCTAGATGCCTTTCTTTATTAACACAGCCAAGATTTGAACCATTCATGCAGTTATCAAAAGCCAAATTGTTCTGACCAAAATGAATAACTTTGCATTTATCAACATTGAATGACATCTGCCATCTTTGGGCCAAGAAACTATCTTATCCAGATCACTTTGCAAAAGTGAAGAATCCCTAGCATCATCAACAATCCTGTACAGCTTAGTGTCATCAGCAAATTTACAAATCCTGGAGCCAAGGGAAACATCTTTACCATGTGGACCACCAGTACAAAGATTCCAATCAATGTCTGGAAAATTAAAGTCCCCCAAAAACAATAACCCTCCTACAAGCAACTTTCCTGAAGCAGTCAAGCAATTTCTGATTGTTCTCAGGACTAGAATTTGGTGATCTATACACAACACCAACAGCCACTGAACTACCAACATCGCCATCAACAATAAGCTCACACCATAGACAATTCGAAAAACCAAAAGAAAACTGAGCAGTCCTATCTACACAATTAAAACTATTTTTCACAAACAATAAAACACCACCTCCTCTACCTCAGTATCTAATCTGTCTTGTCTGAAAACTGAGTAACCTGGAATATGTATCTCTGAATCACTAGTTTCACTATAAATCCAAGTCTCAGTTATACCAATTATATCTGATCTAATAATTGAAACTTCAGCCAGAAGCTCATCACGCTTATTCAAAATGCTACGAAAATTTAAAAACATAACCTTAATTCTACCACTAGAACAATCCCTATCCCCAGAAACATGCATGACAGGTGGGTTTAAACTCTCACCCCCCGTGACTAGTTTATAGGACTCAGATCCTTAATTACCCTATTGACACCCCTAGCAAGAACACGAGCACCTTTCCTAGTTAAATGCAAACAATCTCTCATGAACCAATCAACCCGAGATTCAAACTTATGCCAGAAATTTACAAAACCGAACTCAAATAGACGACAAATACTCTCTAACCAACTACTGATCAACAACATCTGTCATTATCCTGAAGTGCAACAAAGTCAGCATTCTTAAAATATGCAACCAGTTTATTAGCTGGAGAAACCTTTGTAAAACAATACAGATCAAAACTAATGAGGTCATGATCACTACACCCTACCTTACCGCTACTTAGCACATTTCTAACCATACTTTATTCACTATTGAAAATCAAATCAAGACAATTTCTAGCACGCGTGGGAAACAACACATGCTGGGTGAAAAAGCTTTTAGATACAGTTTACAGAAAATCTTTACCATGTGGACTACTCGTACAAAGATTCCAATCAATGTCTGGAAAAATAAAGTCCTCAAAAACATTAACCCTCCTACAAGTAACTTTCCTGAAGCAGTCAAGCAATTTCTGATTGTTCTCAGGACTAAAATTTGGTGATCTATACACAACACCAACAACCACTGAACTACCAACATCACCATCAACAATAAGCTCACACCATAATTAATAAACGATCAATGTACAGTATACTACCTTTATCAAGTGATCTAACCATTAGCTTGTCCTGGGGGATTAATAAACACTCAATGTATACTACCTTCATCAAGTGAGCTAACCAATAGGTTGTCCTGGGGGATTAATAAACACTCAATGGATAGTACTTTCATCAAGTGAGCTAACCAATAGGTTGTCCTGGGGGATTAATAAACACTCAATGGATAGTACCTTCATCAAATGAGCTAACCAATAGATTGTCCTGGGGGATTAATAAACACTCAATGTATACTACCTTCATCAAGTGAGCTAACCAATAGGTTGTCCTGGGGGATTAATAAACACTAAATGGATACTACCTTCATCAAGTGAGCTAACCAATAGGTTGTCCTGGAGGATTAATAAACACTCAATGGATAGTACTTTCATCAAGTGAGCTAACCAATAGATTGTCCTGGGGGATCAATAAACACTCAATGGATACTACCTTCATCAAGTGAGCTAACCAATAGGTTGTTCTGGGGGATTAATAAACACTCAATAGATACTACCTTCATCAAGTGAGCTAACCAATAGGTTGTCCTGGGGGATTAATAAACACTCAATGTATACTACCTTCATCAAGTGAGCTAACCAATAGGTTGTCCTGGGGGATTAATACACACTCAATGGATGCTATCTTCATCAAGTGAGCTAACCAATAGGTTGTCCTGGGGGATTAATAAACACTCAATAGATACTACCTTCATCAAGTGAGCTAACCAATAGGTTGTCCTGGGGGATTAATAAACACTCAATGTATACTACCTTCATCAAGTGAGCTAACCAATAGGTTGTCCTGGAGGATTAATAAACACTCAATGGATACTACCTTCATCAAGTGAGCTAACCAATAGGTTGTCCTGGGGGATTAATACACACTCAATGGATACTACCTTCATCAAGTGAGCTAACCAATAGGTTGTCCTGGGGGAATAATAAACACTCAATGGATACTACCTTCATCAAGTGAGCTAACCAATAGGTTGTCCTGGGGGATTAATACACACTCAATGGATAGTACGTTCATCAAGTGAGCTAACCAATAGGTTGTCCTGGAGGATTAATAAACACTCAATGGATACTACCTTCATCAAGTGAGCTAACCAATAGGTTGTCCTGGGGGATTAATAAACACTCAATGGATACTACCTTCATCAAGTGAGCTAACCAATAGGTTGTCCTGGGGGATTAATAAACACTCAATGGATACTACCTTCATCAAGTGAGCTAACCAGTAGGTTGTCCTGGGTGATTAATAAACAATCAATGGATACTACCTTCATCAAGTGAGCTAACCAATAGGTTGTCCTGGGTGATTAATATACACTCAATGGATACTACCTTCATCAAGTGAGCTAACCAATAGGTTGTCCTGGGGGATTAATAAACACTCAATGGATACTACCTTCATCAAGTGAGCTAACCAATAGGTTGTCCTGGGTGATTAATAAACAATCAATGGATACTACCTTCATCAAGTGAGCTAACCAATAGGTTGTCCTAACCAATGGATAGGTTGTCCTGGGGGATTTAATAAACACTCAATGGATACTACCTTCATCAAGTGAGCTAACCAATAGGTTGTCCTGGGGGGATTAACTAAACACTCAATGGATACTACCTTCATCAAGCTAACCAGAGCCTAAATAAACAATCAATGTTGTCCTGGGGGGGTGATTAATAAACACTCAATGGATACTACCTTCATCAAGTGAGCTAACCAATGGATACTTGTCCAATGGGTTGTCCTGGGTGATTAATATACACTCAATGGATGCTACCTTCATCAAGTGAGCTAACCAATAGGTTGTCCTGGGGGATTAATAAACAATCAATGGATACTACCTTCATCAAGGAGCTAACCAATAGGTTGTCCTGGGGATTAATAAATACTCAATGGATACTACCTTCATCAAGTGAGCCTAACACAATGGAGGTTGTCCTGGGGATTAATAAACACTCAATGTATACTACCTTCGTCAAGTGAGCTAAGCAATAGGTTGTCCTGGGGGATTAATAAACACTCAATGGATACTACCTTCATCAAGTGAGCTAACCAATAGGTTGTCCTGGGTGATTAATATACACTCAATGGATACTACCTTCATCAAGTGAGCTAACCAATAGGTTGTCCTTGGGGATTAATAAACACTCAATGGATACTACCTTCATCAAGTGAGCTAACCAATAGGTTGTCCTTGGGGATTAATAAACACTCAATGGATACTACCTTCATCAAGTGAGCTAACCAATAGGTTGTCCTGGGGGATTAATACACACTCAATGGATACTACCTTCATCAAGTGAGCTAACCAATAGGTTGTCCTGGAGGATTAATAAACACTAAATGGATACTACCTTTATTAAGTGAGCTAACCAATAGGTTGTCCTTGGGGATTAATAAACACTCAATGGATACTACCTTCATCAAGTGAGCTAACCAATAGGTTGTCCTGGGGGATTAATAAACACTCAATGTATACTACCTTCATCAAGTGAGCTAACCAATAGGTTGTCCTGGGGGATTAATACACACTCAATGGATGCTATCTTCATCAAGTGAGCTAACCAATAGGTTGTCCTGGGGGATTAATACACACTCAATGGATGCTATCTTCATCAAGTGAGCTAACCAATAGGTTGTCCTGGGGGATTAATAAACACTCAATGTATACTACCTTCATCAAGTGAGCTAACCAATAGGTTGTCCTGGAGGATTAATACACACTCAATGGATGCTATCTTCATCAAGTGAGCTAACCAATAGGTTGTCCTGGGGGATTAATACACACTCAATGGATGCTATCTTCATCAAGTGAGCTAACCAATAGGTTGTCCTGGGTGATTAATAAACACTCAATGGATACTACCTTTATTAAGTGAGCTAACCAATAGGTTGTCCTGGGGGATTTGATATACACTCAATCTACTCTGTAATAACAACTAGCTGTTTGAGTGTTGGAGGTGGAAGTAAGAACTATGTCAAATTTATCTGAAATTTATTATTATTATACTCTATAAACAGCACGAAAAGATGTTGAGCCAGGCGTAGCAATCAGTTACATTTATCCTTCAAGATTAATTTGTATGTTTCCTAATTAGCGTTCGTCTGTGTCCACAATGGCATCGTCACCAACTACAAGGATATCAAGACATTCCTCATCAGCAAAGGCAAGAAGTTTGAATCGGAGACAGATACTGAGGTTATCGCCATCCTCATCAAGTATGTGTACGATCACTGTGACAACGAAAACATCACCTTCAGAGAATTGGTGGAAAATGTCATTCAACAGTTGGTAAGGACCCATGAACGATGGTTGTACTGAAAATTTGTATGTTTTGTCATTTTGAAATTGCTCATGAATTGCTCATTAACGTATTCAACGTGATAAGCGCCCCGGACGCTCACGTAAATAGAAGTTCACTACTTTTTAGGCCCAAAGTTTTTTTTGTTATCTAATTAGCGTTTATGCTTCGGCCACATACAGTGTGCTCTTCAAACCACATTGTGTGAATTGGTTCCACACAACAACTATAAAGACATCGTGAGCGTCAGATGCAAAATTAGCAAATAACATGACAACACTTATTTTAAGTCTTCAAATTAATCAAATAAATTATGTTATCAGTTAAAAAATGTTGTTTGGGCGCTAATTAGAGCATGGGCGCTTAATACTTTGAATACAGTATTTATAAAAGGAATATGTAGTACATCATTGCAAATAAGGGCTTTTATGCTTTACAAAAGTGTATGGTAAAGTAGTGTGTGAGGAAAATGATTTAAAAATGAATTAAATTGGTGATTAATTTGAACAAAATTTGCCTAGAATTTGCTGATGACCTGATTTCATTTTGAAATATGTTAGATCAGATTATTTTCAAATTTGGAAGGAGTCTCGATGGCTGTTTTCCTTAATACTCTATTCATTGTAGACTCATTTATGTTTTAATTTGCCCATTTACACACAACTAGCTTCAGATTCATTGACATGAGATTAAATGATTGTGTTAATAGGAAGGAGCTTTTGCCCTGGCTTTCAAGAGCACTGCTTTTCCCGGGGAATGCGTTGCAACAAGAAGAGGGAGCCCTCTGCTGATTGGCATTAAGTCACAGAGCAAACTTAACACTAATTTCATCCCTGTGCTTTATAAAAGTGATGATGACACAGGTACATACTTCAACAATATTAAATCTAAGATATCTCTTTTTCTTGATTAAAGTAACATGTATATACTGTAAAATGTGTATCAAAAACCTCACAAATTCACTTTGTTTTCATGAAATGGAAAGTCAGCACCACTCGAGAGTAATTACTTTACATTGTAAATCCATGATTGTGAAGAGGAAACTATTCCTTTTCTGGTGCCTTGTAATGAATATATTCCCCCCCCTCCCCCTTCATGGTTGTGAAGGAAAAATATTCCTTTCCTGATGCTTTGTAATGGATATATCCCCATGGGTGTGAAGGGAAATATTTCCTCTTGGTGCTTTGTTATGGACATATCCCCCATGGGTGTGAAGGGGAAATATTCCTCTTGGTGCTTTGTTATGGACATATCCCCCATGGGTGTGAAGGGGAAAATATTTCTTTTCTGGTGCTGTGTAATGGACATATACTCCATGGGTGTGAAGGGAAAATATTCCTCTCCTGGTGCATTGTAATGGACATTTCCCCTACATGGTTGTGAAGGGGAAAATATTCCTCTCCTGGTGCTGTGTAATGGACATACTCCCCCAGGATAACTGCCTATGCTTGCTTGCAAGCCTCTACGATAGACCATTTTCAAATTTAAATAGGGAATATCTGGAATACTAAGCTAAATAATCTTACATGGCCGAGGGGGATCCTTGTCTGTCTGCACAATTCACATGGGGTATTGGGCAGGATTTCATCTAGAATTTGTAGAAATGGGTGTGCATTGAGAATTTCAGGTGTGCACCAATTTTTTGTTATGCCTCTAGGGTGGGTTCCAGGCGTAACACTTCCTTAATGACCATGGGGCGAAGTTCCTGAAAACGTTTGGTCAATTTAAGGGGTCAGGATTGGCTTCTAATATTTATGAAAACATACATGAAATCTAAGCAAACATCTCTTGATAAATAAACATATTGCTTTTCTAGTTGACATATTATGTATATTTTGCTAATCTATGATGGAGGCTGATGTTCCATGCTGGGATATTCAATTACTCTTGTCCACTTAGCACCATAATATAAACACAGGCTCTATAAGCCCTCGAGGCTTGATGGGATTTAACTTAACCCTTACTCTACCACGCAGCGATAGTATCGCCGTTTTCAAACCACCTTTTTCTAAAAATAAAATCGGGACTTTACCACAGTCCTATAAGAGTAATCTTGGTATCATTTTAAAGTATTCGGATATTTCTTTCACAAAATGAAACTTTTTCATAGGGGTCATATTACATAATTTTTAGAAAAAGTACATCGAAAAAGGGTAAAACTCAATAATTTGCTAAAAAATTTACAATTTTTTAATTTTTCTCTTTTACATCTTACGATAATTTCAAGATCACATTTTTGCTTTAAAATCAAACACGCAAGTCCTAAGACATGATAGTATTGGTTTCTGGTATAATTTTTATAATCCCTACGTACAATCTTTTGTTCTGGAGAAATATTTTCAAAATTTCATGAATTTCTGCCATTTTTGACCCGTTTTTTCTTCAAAAAATCGTGTAACCCAAACCGTACATCACGCATGCTTTGTTGAACCGCCGTTCGAAAGCGCTTGAAATTTCCTTTCATTTGATATATAAATAAAGGTATACCTCTCTCTATTTAGAACCTATCCTATAAGAATAAAATTACACCTCTCCAATTTAAACGACTACGTGGTGCAGAGAAATTGTACGTGACTAGCATGCGAGCGCTCCGGGTTCGAGTCTCGCCCTGACCACTGCGTAATTATTTTTCTGCTGCAGCTTTCAGGGGACGTTTGACTCTTATCATTTTGGATGTGTTTTCATCTTTCCTTTCTTTCTAAAAATTATAAATTAGTATCATTGGAAAGGAAATTTCAAAAAGAATCTAAATATGTAACACAAATCTCTGTTTTCAATACTGACAAGAAGTTATACTTCTTCAAAGATTGACCATTTCTTCACCAAATTTAGCCAAAAATTACTTAATTTGCATAATTTTGTCCAATATTTCCTAAATTGGTTTTAATTACTCAAAAGATAAATATCTTAGCATCTATTTCAACCAAACTTGCAACAATAGAAAATGAAAGGAAAGTTGTCAAAAATGCATATGAAAAAAAAGTTACGAAAATTGGGGTCGCTTTTTTAAAGCCATGATAGAGTAAGGGTTAAACAACTATTGAACTTGGTTTTGTGGAGTATAATTACATTTATGAATTTTTTTGTTTAAAAAGACATTTGTTTAATTATGCTGCTTGATCCATTGTTTTTCTATTTATGTTGTCATTTCTGTATTCTTATTTTTGTTTTCATATCTAATTTGCCTGTATGTAAAGTGTTTTTGAATGTTTTTACAAAATTAGTGCTATTTAAATTAATGTATTATTATTATGATTATTTTACTGGTATTTATATGATTATCAGTTTAAATTTCCAGCAAAAGCTGCACCTTGTTAAGATTTTAGCATGTTAACAAAAAAACTATTTAACTTTGTTATGTTCTTTTGTAGAGTTTAATTAAAAAAAAACCCCATTCACTTGTATTGAAGTACTGAAGTAATCACGTTCGGCTAGATTCAGTTTGAAAAAGTCTATGGAGGGTTGATTCATTTGATCCTATCCTGGTGTTTGACCTCATTCATTTGATCCTATCCTGGTGTTTGACCTCATTCATTTGATCCTATCCTGGTCTTCTACCTCATTCATTTGATCCTATCCTGGTGTTTGACCTCATTCATTTGATCCTATCCTGGTCTTCTACCTCATTCATTTGATCCTATCCTGGTCTTCTACCTCATTCATTTGATCCCATCCTGGTGTTCTACCTCATTCATTTGATCCCATCCTGGTCTTCTACCTCATTCATTTGATCCCATCCTGGTCTTCTACCTCATTCATTTGATCCTATCCTGGTGTTCTACCTCATTCATTTGATCCTATCCTGGTGTTTGACCTCATTCATTTGATCCTATCCTGGTCTTCTACCTCATTCATTTGATCCCATCCTGGTCTTCTACCTCATTCATTTGATCCTATCCTGGTCTTCTACCTCATTCATTTGATCCTATGCTGGTGTTTGACCTCATTCATTTGATCCTATTCTGGTCTTCTACCTCATTCATTTGATCCTATGCTGGTGTTTGACCTCATTCATTTGATCCTATTCTGGTCTTCTACCTCATTCATTTGATCCCATCCTGGTGTTCTACCTCATTCATTTGATCCTATCCTGGTGTTCTACCTCATTCATTTGATCCTATCCTGGTGTTCTACCTCATTCATTTGATCCTATCCTGGTCTTCTACCTCATTCATTTGATCCTATCCTGGTGTTCTACCTCATTCATTTGATCCTATCCTGGTGTTCTACCTCATTCATTTGATCCTATCCTGGTCTTCTACCTCATTCATTTGATCCTATTCTGGTCTTCTACCTCATTCATTTGATCCCATCCTGGTGTTCTACCTCATTCATTTGATCCTATCCTGGTGTTCTACCTCATTCATTTGATCCTATCCTGGTGTTTGACCTCATTCATTTGATCCTATCCTGGTCTTCTACCTCATTCATTTGATCCCATCCTGGTCTTCTACCTCATTCATTTGATCCTATCCTGGTGTTCTACCTCATTCATTTGATCCTATGCTGGTGTTTGACCTCATTCATTTGATCCTATTCTGGTCTTCTACCTCATTCATTTGATCCCATCCTGGTGTTCTACCTTATTCATTTGATCCTATCCTGGTCTTCTACCTCATTCATTTGATCCTATCCTGGTGTATGACCTCATTCATTTGATCCTATCCTGGTCTTCTACCTCATTCATTTGTTCCCATCCTGGTGTTCTACTTCATTCATTTGATCCTATCCTGGTCTTCTACCTCATTCATTTGATCCTATCCTGGTCTTCTACCTCATTCATTTGATTCTATCCTGGTCTTCTACCTCTAGATGAAAGCAAAGCTTCACTCAATCGCGCCATGAGCACGTCAGAGTTTGAGGTGGCAGGAGAAGCGAAGGAGGCCGAATACTTCTTTGCGAGCGATGCGAGCGCTGTCATCGAGCACACCAATAAGGTCATCTTCTTGGAGGACAACGATGTTGCGGCTGTGAGCAAAGATGGAGGTAAGTCATGTGATATGGGAGCACCAATCGTACCCTGCTTAGTTCTGTCTAATGTTTATATTAAACAGAGTTTTTGTGTGAAATCATTCTTTACACTTAAGGCACATGCCAGGGAAATAATGATGATAATGATTGTAAACCTATAAAGCGCATGCAGAAACATAATAAACCAAAAAGGTGCTCATGGTGCAGTACAGGGCTAGCACGTGCAAGTCACCTTTGACTTGTTTTAAGAGTGGACTCAAGAAATTTTCCAGGACGGGAAGTGGATGAATACTGGGTTAACACCCTACTCTATTGAGAAGTGCTTAGAGAACCATGGTAAAGGGGTGAATCTCCTACCATCAGGACCAATGTCCCTTCTAAAGGATGGTGAGCACCAGTCAAGCATTTTCTCAAGATCTGCCTGAGGAGCAGGAGCTGCAGACAGACAACGTGCTTCCAGTTTGATGTTCAGCGTATCTGTAAAAGCTGCAGAAAATCGAGTGAGACTAGAATCCCGTGACTTCCAGCATCTCAGTCGTGCTACGTGAGTTACCTGACTACTATAAATAAGTGATATTGTTGTTGTTTGTTTTATTACTAGTCTTGTCAATCCACCGCATCAAGAGAGTACAAGGAGAGAATATGTCACGTGAGGTCCACACCCTCAAGATGGAAATCCAGGAAATCATGAAAGGTTGGCAACTTTTTTTGGTTCTATTTTTTCACTGAAATGACTTTATTTGAAGCTTGTCAAACTCTTTGCAGCTTCTTTTTATAACTTTTCAGGAAAGTATGTTTTAGAATGGGGAAGTGTGCCGATTATGCCTAGCCATTGACCTCTCTTCATAAGTCTGATTGCTTTTTGGAGTATTTGTGTAGAATCGGGATAGAGTTAACAATGATAACAAGGGATAGAAAGACGGGTTGATAGCTAGTTAGTGAATCAGGATAGAATTAACAAAGATAACAAGAGATAGAAAGATGGGTTGATAACTAGTTAGTGAATCAGGATAGAATTAACAATGATAACAAGGGATTGAAGGACTGATCGATAACTAGTTTGTGAATCAGGATAGAATTAACACTGATAACAAGAGATAGAAAGATGGGTTGATAACTAGTTAGTGAATCAGGATAGAATTAATAAGTCATAAGTATCATGTATAATAATGATAATAATAAGTATCATGTATAATAGTAATAATAAGTATCATGTATAATAATAATAATAAGTATCATGTATAATAATAAGTATCATGTATAATAATAAGCATCATGTATTATAATAAGTATCATGTATGATAATAAGTATCATGTATAATGATAATAAGTATCATGTGTGATAATAAGTATCATGTATAATGATAATAAGTATCATGTATAATAATAAGTATCATGTATAATGATAATAAGTATCATGTATAATAATAATTAGTATCATGTATTACTGAAGGTGGATACACTAACATCTGAGATTGTCTGGTTTTATATTTTCACAGGAAACTTTAAATATTTCATGCAAAAGGAGATCTTTGAACAACCTGAGTCTGTCATAAACACCATGAGGGGAAGGGTCAACTTTGAAGACAATAGAGGTGGGTGAAATGCTTTCATTGAAGGGTCTGATCAAGTTCTTGTTGAATATCAGAGGTGCCGTGACTCAGTGGTTATGAAGTGAAATGCTTCCATTGAAGGGTCTGATCAAGTTCTTGTTGAATATCAGAGGTGCAGTGACTCAGTGGTTATGAAGTGAAATGCTTCCATTGAAGGGTCGGATTAAGTTTTTGTTGAATATCAGAGGTGCTGTGACTCAGTGGTTATGAAGTGAAATGCTTTTATTGAAGGATCTGATCAAGTTCTTGTTGAATATCAGAGGTGCTGTGACTCAGTGGTTATGAAGTGAAATGCTTCCATTGAAGGGTCTGGATCAAGTTCTTGTTGAATATCAGAGGTGCCGTGACTTAGTGGTTATGAAGTAAAATGCTTTCATTGAAGGGTCCGATCAAGTTCTTGTTGAATATTAGAGGTGCCGTGACTCAGTGGTTATGAAGTAAAATGCTTCCAAAATTCTTGTTGAATATCAGTGGTGCCGTGACTTCTTCATTGAAGGGTCTGATCAAGTTCTTGTTGAATATCAGAGGTGCCGTGACTCAGTGGTTATGAAGTGAAATGCTTCCATTGAAGGGTCTGATCAAGTTGTTGAATATCAGAGGTGCTGTGACTCAGTGGTTATGAAGTGAAATGCTTCCATTGAAGGGTCTGATCAAGTTCTTGTTGAATATCAGAGGTTCCGTGACTCAGTGGTTATGAAGTGAAATGCTTCCATTGAAGGGTCTGATCAAGTTCTTGTTGAATATCAGAGGTGCCGTGACTCAGTGGTTATGAAGTGAAATGCTTCCATTGAAGGGTCTGAATATCAGAGTTCTTGGTTGAATATCAGAAGGTGATCAAGTTCTTGTTGAATATCAGAGGTGCTCAGTGGTTATGAAGTGAAATGCTTCCATTGAAGGGTTTGATCAAGTTCTTGTTGAATATCAGACTCAAGTGGTGCCGTGACTCAGTGGTTATGAAAGTGAAATGCTTCCATTGAAGGGTTTGATCAAGTTCTTGTTGAATATCAGTGGTTATGAAGGTGCCGTGACTCAGTGGTTATGAAGTGAAATGCTTCCATTGAAGGGTCTGATCAAGTTCTTGTTGAATATCAGAGGTGCCGTGACTCAGTGGTTATGAAGTGAAATGCTTCCATTGAAGGGTCTGATCAAGTTCTTGTTGAATATCAGAGGTGCCGTGACTCAGTGGTTATGAAGTGAAATGCTTCCATTGAAGGGTTTGATCAAGTTGTTGAATATCAGAGGTGCTGTGACTCAGTGGTTATGAAGTGAAATGCTTCCATTGAAGGGTCTGATCAAGTTCTTGTTGAATATCAGAGGTGCCGTGACTCAGTGGTTATGAAGTGAAATGCTTCCATTGAAGGGTTGGATTAAGTTCTTGTTGAATATTAGAGGTGCCGTGACTCAGTGGTTATGAAGTGAAATGCTTCCATTGAAGGGTTTGATCAAGTTCTTGTTGAATATCAGAGGTGCTGTGACTCAGTGGTTATGAAGTGAAATGCTTCCATTGAAGGGTTTGATCAAGTTCTTGTTGGATATCAGAGGTGCTGTGACTCAGTGGTTATGAAGTGAAATGCTTCCATTGAAGGGTCTGATCAAGTTCTTGTTGGATATCAGAGGTGCTGTGACTCAGTGGTTATGAAGTGAAATGCTTCCATTGAAGGGTCTGATCAAGTTCTTGTTGAATATCAGTGGTGCTTCCATGACTCAGTGGTTATGAAGTGAAATGCTTCCATTGAAGGGTCCGATCAAGTTCTTGTTGGATATCAGAGGTGCCGTGACTCAGTGGTTATGAAGTGTAGTGCTTCCATTGAAGGGTCTGATCAAGTTCTTGTTGAATATCAGAGGTGCCGTGACTCAGTGGTTATGAAGTGAGATGCTTCCATTGAAGGGTCCGATCAAGTTCTTGTTGGATATCAGAGGTGCCGTGACTCAGTGGTTATGAAGTGAAATGCTTCCATTGAAGGGTCTGATCAAGTTCTTGTTGGATATCAGAGGTGCCGTGACTCAGTGGTTATGAAGTGAAATGCTTCTATTGAAGGGTCTGATCAAGTTCTTGTTGAATATCAGAGGTACCGTGACTCAGTGGTTATGAAGTGAAATGCTTCTATTAAAGGGTCTGATCAAGTTCTTGTTGAATATCAGAGGTGCTGTGACTCAGTGGTTATGAAGTGAAATGCTTCCATTGAAGGGTCCGATCAAGTTCTTGTTGAATATCAGAGGTGCAGTGACTTAGTGGTTATGAAGTGAAATGCTTCTATTGAAGGGTCTGATCAAGTTCTTGTTGAATATCAGAGGTACCGTGACTCAGTGGTTATGAAGTGAAATGCTTCTATTAAAGGGTCTGATCAAGTTCTTGTTGAATATCAGAGGTACCGTGACTCAGTGGTTATGAAGTGAAATGCTTCTATTAAAGGGTTTGGATCAAGTTCTTGTTGGATATCAGAGGTGCCGTGACTCAGTGGTTATGAAGTGAAATGCTTCCATTGAAGGGTTCGATCAAGCTCTTCTTAGATATCAGAGGTGCAGTGACTCAGTGGTTATGAAGTGAAATGCTTCCATTGAAGGGTCCGATCAAGTTCTTGTTGAATATCAGTGGTGCCGTGACTCAGTGGTTATGAAGTGAAATGCTTCCATTGAAGGGTCTGATTAAGTTCTTGTTGAATATCAGAGGTGCCGTGACTCAGTGGTTATGAAGTGAAATGCTTTCATTGAAGGGTCTGATCAAGTTCTTGTTGAATATTAGAGGTACCGTGACTCAGTGGTTATGAAGTGAAATGCTTCTATTGAAGGGTCTGATCAAGTTCTTGTTGAATATCAGAGGTGCTGTGACTCAGTGGTTATGAAGTGAAATGCTTCCATTGAAGGGTCTGATCAAGTTCTTGTTGAATATCAGAGGTGCTGTGACTCAGTGGTTATGAAGTGAAATGCTTCCATTGAAGGGTCCGATCAAGTTCTTGTTGAATATTAGAGGTGCCGTGACTCAGTGGTTATGAAGTGAAATGCTTCCATTGAAGGGTATGATCAAGTTCTTGTTGAATATCAGTGGTGCCGTGACTCAGTGGTTATGAAGTGAAATGCTTCCATTGAAGGGTCCGATCAAGTTCTTCTTGTTGAATAATAGAGGTGCCGTGACTCAGTGGTTATGAAGTGAAATGCTTCCATTGAAGGGTATGATCAAGTTCTTGTTGAATATCAGTGGTGCCGTGACTCAGTGGTTATGAAGTGAAATGCTTCCATTGAAGGGTCCGATCAAGTTCTTCTTGTTGAATAATAGAGGTGCCGTGACTCAGTGGTTATGAAGTGAAATGCTTCCATTGAAGGGTTTGATCAAGTTCTTGTTGAATATCAGAGGTACCGTGACTCAGTGGCTATGAAGTGGATTGCTTCCATTAAAGGGTTTGATTGTTGAATATCAGTGGTACCGTGACTCAGTGGTTATGAAGTGAAATGCTTCCATTAAAGGGTCTGATCAAGTTCTTGTTGAATATCAGAGGTGCCGTGACTCAGTGGTTATGAAGTGAAATGCTTCCATTAAAGGGTTTGGATCAAGTTATTGTTGAATATTAGAGGTGCCGTGACTCAGTGGTTATGAAGTGAAATGCTTCCATTAAAGGGTCTGATCAAGTTCTTGTTGAATATCAGAGGTGCTGTGACTCAGTGGTTATGAAGTGAAATGCTTCCATTAAAGGGTCTGATCAAGTTCTTGTTGGATATCAGAGGTGCTGTGACTCAGTGGTTATGAAGTGAAATGCTTCCATTAAAGGGTCTGATCAAGTTCTTGTTGGATATCAGAGGTGCTGTGACTCAGTGGTTATGAAGTGAAATGCTTCCATTGAAGGGTCTGATCAAGTTCTTGTTGAATATCAGAGGTGCCGTGACTCAGTGGTTATGAAGTGAAATGCTTCCATTAAAGGGTCTGATCAAGTTCTTGTTGGATATCAGAGGTGCTGTGACTCAGTGGTTATGAAGTGAAATGCTTCCATTGAAGGGTCCGATCAAGTTCTTGTTGAATATTAGAGGTGCCGTGACTCAGTGGTTATGAAGTGAAATGCTTCCATTGAAGGGTATGATCAAGTTCTTGTTAAATATCAGTGGTGCCGTGACTCAGTGGTTATGAAGTGAAATGCTTCCATTAAAGGGTCTGATCAAGTTCTTGTTGAATATCAGAGGTACCGTGACTTAGTGGTTATGAAGTGAAATGCTTCCACTGAAGGGTCTGATCAAGTTCTTGTTGAATATCAGAGGTGCTGTGACTCAGTGGTTATGAAGTGAAATGCTTCCATTGAAGGGTTCGATCAAGCTCTTCTTAGATATCAGAGGTGCAGTGACTCAGTGGTTATGAAGTGAAATGCTTCCATTAAAGGGTCTGATCAAGTTCTTGTTGGATATCAGAGGTGCCGTGACTCAGTGGTTATGAAGTGAAATGCTTCCATTAAAGGGTCTGATCAAGTTCTTGTTGAATATCAGAGGTGCCGTGACTCAGTGGTTATGAAGTGAAATGCTTCCATTAAAGGGTTTGGATCAAGTTATTGTTGAATATTAGAGGTGCCGTGACTCAGTGGTTATGAAGTGAAATGCTTCCATTAAAGGGTCTGATCAAGTTCTTGTTGGATATCAGAGGTTCCGTGACTCAGTGGTTATGAAGTGAAATGCTTTCATTAAAGGGTCTGATCAAGTTCTTGTTGAATATCAGAGGTGCCGTGACTCAGTGGTTATGAAGTGAAATGCTTCCATTAAAGGGTTTGGATCAAGTTCTTGTTGAATATCAGAGGTACCGTGACTCAGTGGTTATGAAGTGAAATGCTTCCATTAAAGGGTCTGATCAAGTTCTTGTTGAATATCAGAGGTGCCGTGACTCAGTGGTTATGAAGTGAAATGCTTCCATTAAAGGGTTTGGATCAAGTTATTGTTGAATATTAGAGGTGCCGTGACTCAGTGGTTATGAAGTGAAATGCTTCCATTAAAGGGTCTGATCAAGTTCTTGTTGAATCTCAGAGGTTCCGTGACTCAGTGGTTATGAAAGGTATTGAGTTTGAAGCTCATCGTGATCACTGCATTGTGTCTTTGAGCAAGACACTTCCTCTATTTACTGGAAAGTTATTGTATGATGGACTGGTGTCCTGTCCAGGCTTTTTTAATTTGCTAAAGATCATAAATACTCATGCATTAGAGATTCTTGTGATGATTATAGCTTAGTATGTTGTTGATATTTAGATAAAATTAGTTGAAAAAAGATTTGTGTATGAATTTTAAAGCTTTTATTGGTATGACAGAGTTTATGGAACTTATTTTATTTAATAAATTATTCTGGAGCATTGATATATTACAATTCCTAAATCTGAATTCTGTTTTCAATATGTCTGTGTGGTATAAAGAGATCATTTTTTGTTTCTTTTTAGTTCATTTATTTACTTCCAATGAGCATCTTTTGGATGTATGTTTAAATTCCTCTCATAAATTCTTTTAGAGTCATAGCAGTCTTTGAATGTTTTGGAAACTAGAAAATGATAATTAAATTATGGTTAATCAGGGATTTTCGACAATTTCAATAATGAATTCAATGCAACAGATGTAAAATTGCGACAGAACTTTGGCTTGCAACAGATGTAAAATTGCCACAGAGCTTTGCCTTTCAACAGATGTAAAATTGCCACAGAGCTTTGGCTTTCAACAGATGTAAAATTGCCACAGAGCTTTGGCTTTCAACAGATGTAAAATTGCCACAGAGCTTTGGTTTTCAACAGATGTAAAATTGCCACAGAGCTTTGACTTTCAACAGATGTAAAATTGCCACAGAGCTTTAACTTTCAACAGATGTAAAATTGCCACAGAGCTTTGGCTTTCAATAGATGTAAAATTGCCACAGAGCTTTGGCTTTTAACAAATGTAAAATTGCCACAGAGCTTTGGCTTTCAACAGGTGTAAAATTTCTACAGAGCTTTGGCTTTCAACAGATGTAAAATTGCCACAGAGCTTTGGCTTTCAACAGGTGTAAAATTGCCACAGAGCTTTGGCTTTCAACAGATGTAAAATTGCCACAGAGCTTTGGCTTTCAACAGATGTAAAATGGCCACAGAGCTTTAGCTCTAAACAGATGTAAATTATACACAGAGCTTTGGCTTTCAACGAAGTAAAATTTCCACAGAGCTTTGGCTTTTAACAGATGTAAAATTGCCACAGAGCTTTGGCTTTCAACAGATGTTAAATTGCCACAGAGCTTTGGCTTTCAACAAATGTAAAACTGCCACAGAGCTTTGGCTTTCAACAGATGTAAAATTGCCACAGAGCTTTAACTTTCAACAGATGTTAAATTGCCACAGAGCTTTGGCTTTCAACAAATGTAAAACTTCCACAGAGCTTTGGCTTTCAACAGGTGTAAAATTGCCACAGAGCTTTGGCTTGCAACAGATGTAAAATTGCCACAGAGCTTTGGCTTTCAACAGGTGTAAAATTGCCACAGAGCTTTGGCTTGCAACAGATGTAAAATTGCCACAAGAGCTTTGGCTTTCAACCGATGTAAAATTGCCACAGAGCTTTGGCTTAGCTGATTATGTGACTGGCCTAAAGTTGATGTCTTTTTTTTAGCTGAATTTCCTTTTATTTATAATAGATGATTTTTCATCCGGTTTTACCTCTTTTTAATTCTGTTTGGTGAACCATTAAGTAGGGATGCAACCGTTTATCTATTAACTGATAAACAATCGTTACTATCGTTTACCGTTACAATAAGTAGTGTTTCGTTTAAACAAAAATTCGGCCTCAAAATTTAATTCAAACCATCATATCATAATATTCAAACCATTATTATCATATATCAGCTACTTAACATTCACTTTGGAGAATCAAAAACTTCAAAGAAAATCATTTTTTTCCCTTTACAGCATCATAACTTTGTTTTGTCCATCCTGACGAATTCAAAATGTCATCAGAATACGAGCACAATACAGTGCTAGGCCTAACCATCATTACAAACAATGCTAAGCCCATTTGCTGACGGCAACAATGTTATTCTGTCCACCACATACTCTCTTTGTATAGTGAAAATATCCTCAGAATGTCTTGTAGTATTCCTTAAATGCACCAAAATCAATATCTTGTTTACTTGCGTGGCTCTATAGCAAAGATAATTGTGGATTATCCTTAGACTCTAGATGTGGCCATCCTACCATTCACTGCTTAAACAAGGGAGCACTTAATCAACAATGTCAGCATTTGTATTGATCTGCATGGTGGGTGTGACTTATGAAGAAATATCATAAAACAAATATTTCATGATATGCATGACATGACAGTTAAAATAAAATTTGCAAATCATTCAGCTTATGAAAAAAGCATCGGAACCACAAAACCTTTTGGTTCTGTTTTCTTTTCAGTTACCCTTGGAGGTTTGATGGAGCATCTGTCAGAGATTCGCCGTTGCCGACGATTGTTATTCATTGCGTGTGGTACAAGCTACCATTCAGCTTTAGCGGTAAGTTGAAGATTTATAAAGCACTGGTTATATTGCTAGTAACATGAATATAGCAAACAATCACTTATTTAGACCACATTAACACCAAGTGTATTCATTTTCTAAACAAGCAAATTTTTGTGTTAATTTTTAAAGTATTATTGGGTATTGGACCTCTGTATTTTCTTATGTTAATTCTTTGCCTTTTATTCAGGTACCAAAATTTTCTGAATTGGCTGATTTTGTAGTATTCTTGCTTATACAGCATAAGGATTGTAGTATTCTTGCTCAGCATAAGTATTGTAGTATTCTTGCTCATACAGCATAAGTATTGTAGTATTCTTGCTCATCATAGGTATTGTAGTATTCTTGCTCATCATAGGTATTGTAGTATTCTTGCTCATACATCATAAGTATTGTAGTATTCTTGCTCATACATCATAAGTATTGTAGTATTCTTGCTCATACAGCATAAGTATTGTAATATTCTTGCTCATACATCATAAGTATTGTAGTATTCTTGCTCATACATTATAAGTATTGTAGTATTCTTGCTCATACATCATAAGTATTGTAGTATTCTTGCTCATACATCATAATTATTGTAGTATTCTTGCTCATACATTATAAGTATTGTAGTATTCTTGCTCATACATCATAAGCATTGTAGTATTCTTGCTCATACATCATAAGTATTGTAGTATTCTTGCTCATACAGCATAAGTATTGTAATATTCTTGCTCATACATCATAAGTATTGTAGTATTCTTGCTCATACATTATAAGTATTGTAGTATTCTTGCTCATACATCATAAGTATTGTAGTATTCTTGCTCATACATCATAATTATCGACAACGTTCATATTACCCGTCTTAGAATTGGTCACACCCACCTCACTCTCTCCCACCTCCTTATTGGTTCCCCCCAACCCCTCTGTAACAATTGCCACTGCATCCTCACAATCCAACACGTTCTCCTTGCTTGCCCCCTGTACAACCTTCCCAGAGCTTCTCTCGCTCCCCACAACTCAATTGCTGAGTTCTTCCAAAAAAATCCTCCAGATAAAATAGTCTCCTTCCTTCAGCATGCATCCCTCTACAACCATATTTAATTCTCCTCTTCCACCCCCTCTCTACTTTGTTTTTAGTTTTACCCATGCACCTCCTCTCTCGATCACAGCTTTCTGGCTTTTGTTCTTGAATTTCTCTCATTCTTCCCCTGGTCTCTTTCCTTACTACCTCTAAAATGATCTGACCTCTCAGGCACAATTTGACCTTCGTTGTCGTGGTGCCGTTAAGACCTCATCAAACAAACAAACAAACAATTCTTGCTCATACATCATAAGTATTGTAGTATTCTTGCTCATACATCATAAGTATTGTAGTATTCTTGCTCATACATCATAGGTATTGTAGTATTCTTGCTCATACATCATAAGTATTGTAGTATTCTTGCTGATACATCATAAGTATTGTAGTATTCTTGCTCATACATCATAAGTATTGTAGTATTCTTGCTCATACATCATAAGTATTGTAGTATTCTTGCTGATACATCATAAGTATTGTAGTATTCTTGCTCATACATCATAAGTATTGTAGTATTCTTGCTCATACATCATAAGTATTGTAGTATTCTTGCTCATACATCGTAAGCATTGTAGTATTCTTGCTCATACATCATAAGTATTGTAGTATTCTTGCTGATACATCATAAGTATTGTAGTATTCTTGCTTATACATCGTAAGTATTGTAGTATTCTTGCTCATACATCATAAGTATTGTAGTATTCTTGCTCATACATCATAAGTATTGTAGTATTCTTGCTCATACATCATAAGTATTGTAGTATTCTTGCTCATACATCATAAGTATTGTAGTATTCTTGCTCATACATCATAAGTATTGTAGCATTCTTGCTCATACATCATAAGTTGTGCAAATGTCAAAAATCCTCATTATCTGATTTACAATACCTTTAAAACTACATGCACTATTAAATATTGACCCACTCTTTGTAATAAGACTTAAAATATGAATATTTGTGGATGTTGGAGGGGTAGGGGATGGATTAGTAACTTGCTAGCAAATATCTACTGTAGCTGCTTTGTACAACTCAGGATGAGCGATGTGGGATATATCCACTAGCTGCTTCTGTACAACTCAGGATGAGCAATGCGGGATATGTCCACTAGCTGCTTCTGTACAACTCAGGATGAGCGATGCGGGATATATTCACCAGCTGCTTCTGTACAACTCAGGATGAGCGATGTGGGATATGTCTACTAGCTGCTTCTGTACAACTCAGGATGAGCAATGTGGAATATATTCACCAGCTGCTTCTGTACAACTCAGGATGAGCGATGTGGGATATATCCACTAGCTGCTTCTGTACAACTCAGGATGAGCGATGTGGGATATATCCACTAGCTGCTTCTGTACAACTCAGGATGAGCGATGTGGGATATGTCCACCAGCTGCTTCTGTACAACTCAGGATGAGCAATGTGGGATATGTCCACTAGCTGCTTCTGTACAACTCAGGATGAGCGATGTGGGATTTATCCAGTAGCTGCTTCTGTACAACTCAGGATGAGCGATGTGGGATATATCCACTAGCTGCTTCTGTACAAGTCAGGTGAGCGGTGTGGGATATGTCCACTAGCTGCTTCTGTACAATTCAGGATGAGCGATGTGGGATATATCCACTAGCTGCTTCTGTACAACTCAGGATGAGCGATGTGGGATATATCCACTAGCTGCTTCTGTACAACTCAGGATGAGCGATGTGGGATATATTCACTAGCTGCTTCTGTACAACTCAGGATGAGCGATGTGGGATATATCCACTAGCTGCTTCTGTACAACTCAGGATGAGCGATGTGGGATATATCCACTAGCTGCTTTTGTACAACTAAGGATGAGCGATGTGGAATATATCCACTAGCTGCTTCTGTACAACTCAGGATGAGCGATGTGGGATATATCCACTAGCTGCTTCTGTACAACTCAGGATGAGCGATGTGGGATATATCCACTAGCTGCTTCTGTACAACTCAGGATGAGCGATGTGGGATATGTCCACCAGCTGCTTCTGTACAACTCAGGATGAGCAATGTGGGATATGTCCACTAGCTGCTTCTGTACAACTCAGGATGAGCGATGTGGGATTTATCCAGTAGCTGCTTCTGTACAACTCAGGATGAGCGATGTGGGATATATCCACTAGCTGCTTCTGTACAAGTCAGGTGAGCGGTGTGGGATATGTCCACTAGCTGCTTCTGTACAATTCAGGATGAGCGATGTGGGATATATCCACTAGCTGCTTCTGTACAACTCAGGATGAGCGATGTGGGATATATCCACTAGCTGCTTCTGTACAACTCAGGATGAGCGATGTGGGATATATTCACTAGCTGCTTCTGTACAACTCAGGATGAGCGATGTGGGATATATTCACGAGCTGCTTCTGTACAACTCAGGATGAGCGATGTGGGATATATCCACTAGCTGCTTTTGTACAACTAAGGATGAGCGATGTGGAATATATCCACTAGCTGCTTCTGTACAACTCAGGATGAGCGATGTGGGATATATCCACTAGCTGCTTCTGTACAACTCAGGATGAGCGATGTGGAATGTATTCACCAGCTGCTTCTGTAGAACTCAGAATGAGCGATGTGGGATATATTCACTAGCTGCTTCTGTACAACTCAGGATGAGCGATGTGGGATTTTCCCTGTATGAAGTGAAATGGGCATGCTTATATTTGGCAAGAAAATTCATTCAAATGTGCTTCATTGACTGTGATTGTATTTTGTTGATACATACTTTGTATGACCTTCACCATCAAAGGGTCAGTATATTAAACAGAGGGAGATTTGATGTACTTCGCAAACTTGCATTTAAAACTGACATTGTTGCTGTCAAATTGAAGAACTTTTGTCTGTTAAAGTTCAATTTATACTTAATGAAGGAAAATATTATCCATAATATATTATTGGTTTATAGACTCGCCAGTTGATGGAAGAGCTCACTGAGTTACCCTGCGTGGTTGAAATGGCGAGCGACTTCTTGGATCGTGAAACTCCCATATTTAGAGATGATGTTGTCTTCTTTGTCAGCCAATCAGGTTTGTTGTTTTGTTTTTTCATCATATAGGAATTATTCTCTGCCAGAATAGTCCGAATGACCTAAATCAATCTACATAGCTGACTGGCCATAAGATGTTCAAAAGCATTTCTGTAATTTCTTAGAAACTGTAATTCTTTGGTGCCTGTATTTTGTCTTGGCATGTTTAAATGCAATGCAGATTCTTTATATGACTTTCTAGTGAAAAACTTGGTATAGCTTGGTTTTTTTTTTTTTTTTTTTTTTTTTTTGTGTGATTGTTTTGAGAGTTTAAATTTTGTGTACACAAATGCTCTTAAAAGTTTAGAAATTTAATCATTTCCAAGATATGGCTTTCTGAAGACATTTAGATATTTGGTGAATATTTCAAGGTTATTGACATTCCAAGGCCAGTCATTATTGAGATACAAAGGAGAAGTAGCATCAAGATGTACATTTTTATGTTTTATTTTAGTTTTAGGTTAAAATATTGACAAAAATATGCAAAGCTGAGATCTGGAGTTTTTACAAACTCACCATTTTTTTAAATAAAAGAAAAATCAAATCCTTTTAACCCTTTGTTACTTTAAATTTATGAAAAGCATCTGACTTTGGTGAAGATTTTTGAAACCTTACAAACTCAAATCAGCATTTAGCTTGGATTTGAGGGAGTCTTCAAATGTTGAATAACACATGATGATTTAGCTGCACGCATTGAAAAGTTGTCCAAACAGGGAGGTATACCTGTCTAATGATGCATGCATCATCCCTCCTCCACTAATTGGAAAAACCCACCAAAGTAATATCACCTTTTAAGCATAGCCGGATAGTTTCCAGACACGATTCCTTCCCAGAGCTTCCCTCGCTCCCCACAACTCAATTGCTGAGTTCTTCCAGAAAAATCCTACGGATAAAATAATCTCCTTCCTTCAGCATGCATATCTCTACAACCATATTTAATTCTCCTCTTCCACCGCCTCTCTACTTTGTTTTTGTTTTACCCATGCACCTCCTCTCTCGATCACAGCTTTCTGGCTTTTGTTCTTGAATTTCTCTCATTCTCCCCCTGGTTTCTTTCCTTCCTACCTCTAAAATGATCTGACCTCTCAGGCACAATTTGACCTTCGTTGTCGCGGTGCCGTTAAGACCTCATCAAACAAACACGATTGCATGCATGAAAGCTACTCATATTGAGTTGAATCACTCATGCGTGAATCACGTCATGGAGCATGGAAACTGTATCCTATGATTTAATGGACGAGTAAGCAAGCAATGCAAATCAGAATTGGGGGTATGTAATTTGATCACCCGACCAGTTTTATATTAATATCGGGTGTTAAGGACACAATTTTAATGCAAGGCGCATGATCGTAATGAACATTTATAGAATGGCATACTAGTAAAGAGGTATGGCTTGCATTCAGATCACTACATTAGTAAAGGCACTGCTTAAAAATCTGTCCTGCAATTTTGAAGCAACAAATTAACCACATCATTCAACAAAATTAACTTTGCATCATAACATTGAGGTATAAATAGGTCTAAGCTCAATAGTTTATGTCACCTTTCCCCAGCAGCAAAGACAAACAATGCCAGCATTGATTACGGTTACTACTAATATTACAAATTCAGATGTGTGTCACTAAAAATACCACCTAACACCAGTGGGAGGAGTTGTTATCTTGAAGGAGCGTAGATAAGGTGAAACTGTATACAGTTTTGTGGTTTGGGAAACAAAGAAATATATAACTTTGACTTTGACCGACCCTGCTCCATTTGAGGGCCGGTTGAGATGTTCCTGGTTTTAAGGCAGAGCCATATCTAATGTATTGTGAAGTCATATACAATTTCTTAAATTAGTAGGTTCAAACTATTTTCCAACAAAATCCAAAATATTTTCAACATTGCTTTGCAATGATAAGATGACAGTAAGTATTGCCTTGCTTACAATCTTGAAAGCAGCAAAATTTGACCTTAGATACAAGCATGCAACTTGAAAACATTATTTTGCTATTATAGACTAAATCTAGAATTGTCTGCCTTACTGTTATTTTAATGTTTGTTTCAGTGTTGGACTGAAAAGCAATCATAGCCTCAATTTGGCTGCATCTTCTAGATGAGGGAGAATTCGTTTTTTTTGATATTCCTCAATTTTTCTATTGATATTTTAGTATTTTACAATGCTTAATGTTTGATCAGTTTTGACAAGAAGTTATATTTAAATTTGAATTGCAGTGTAGTATGGAAAAGAAATCTATTAGCTAGATCAATTTAAAACCTTTTGAATAATGATGAAAATAGCATTTATCACGCTGCCTGTTTTTAGTGACATACTTTGGTATATGATGGAGGTTCTTCAGATTTTGATAGAATTTTGCAGATTTTTACAAAGAGTTACAGACTAACTTTTACAAAGACAAAAAAACTTTACCTAAGGCTCATAAATATGTAGATTTTGACCATGAAAATTAGAAATGTTAAGTGATTGTAATATAACTTTTATAACATGAGTTGATATATATATAATGATACAAAATAATATTTAACTTAAAATTATTGTCTGAATAGGACATAGTCTCTATTTTCTGATGTAAATCCTTCGTTTTCAAACCCTCTACCATTTCTGTTGAAAAAGGGAAGATGATTATAATGAATAGGATTTGATCTTTACCATACCCTCCAAACAACCTCAAGCTGGAGAAGAAATTTTAAACATTTTTAAGATATGAAAGTAAAGGAAGAAATATAAAGAAAAACAAAAGCATTTTCATGTTTTTCTGTTCATACATCACATTTTTTCAATAAATTAAAAAAATGTCAAACTTTGATTTCTTTATAAGATGAAAACTACACATTCTATTTTCAAAATTTAAAGACTCAGAATGTAATGCTTTTATCGGTTGAAGAGAAACCTTTAGTACGTCCCTACTACTCAAGAAATCATCAAGCCAGTTTAGTGAAATGAAATCACATTGGTGGTTCCTAGTTCTTTTATCTCATGTTCCTCACTCAAGAAATCATCAAGCCAGTTTGGTGTAATGAAATTTCATTGGTGGGTTCCTTGTTCTTTCGTCTCCTGTTCCTCACTCAAGAAATCATCAGTTTGGTGAAATGAAATCACATTGGTGGCCTCCTAGTTCTTTCATCTCATGTTCCTCATTCAAGAAATTATCAGTTTGGTGAAATGAAATCACATTGGTGGGTTCCTAGTTCTTTTGTCTCATGTTCCTTACTCAAGAAATCATCAGTTTGGTGAAATGAAATCACATTGGTGGGTTTCTAGTTCTTTTGTCTCATGTTCCTCACTCAAGAAATCATCAGTTTGGTGAAATGAAATCACATTGGTGGGTTCCCAGTTCTTTCATCTCATGTTCCTCACTCAAGAAATCATCAGTTTGGTGAAATGAAATCACATTGGTGGGTTCCTAGTTCTTTCATCTCATGTTCCTCACTCAAGAAATCATCAGTTTGGTGAAATGAAAACACATTGATGGGTTCCCAGTTCTTTCATCTCATGTTCCTTACTCAAGAAATCATCAGTTTGGTGAAATGAAATCACATTGGTGGGTTCCTAGTTCTTTCATCTCATGTTCCTCACTCAAGAAATCATCAGTTTGGTGAAATGAAATCACATTGGTGGGTTCCCAGTTCTTTCATCTCATGTTCCTCACTCAAGAAATCATCAGTTTGGTGAAATGAAATCACATTGGTGGGTTCCTAGTTCTTTCATCTCATGTTCCTCACTCAAGAAATCATCAGTTTGGTGAAATGAAAACACATTGATGGGTTCCCAGTTCTTTCATCTCATGTTCCTTACTCAAGAAATCATCAGTTTGGTGAAATGAAATCACATTGGTGGGTTCCCAGTTCTTTCATCTCATGTTCCTCACTCAAGAAATCATCAGCTTGGTGAAATGAAATCACATTGGTGGGTTCCCAGTTCTTTCATCTCATGTTCCTCACTCAAGAAATCATCAGTTTGGTGAAATGAAATCACATTGGTGGGTTCCCAGTTCTTTCATCTCATGTTCCTCACTCAAGAAATCATCAGTTTGGTGAAATGAAATAACATTGAGATGGTTCCTTGTTCTTTCATCTCATAGGTGAAACAGCTGACACCCTGAATGCCTTGCGCTACTGTAAGAAGAGGGGTGCCCTTACTGTTGGTATCACCAACACTGTTGGAAGCAGTATTTCACGTGCAACTCACTGTGGGGTTCACATCAATGCTGGACCAGAAATTGGTGTCGCCAGTACAAAGGTAAGATATCAGCAGCAGGAGCAAATACTGTAATCAACATATTAAGCACCTCTGCTCTAATAAGCGCCCTCCCAACATTTTTTAACTAATATAATTTTTTTGATTAATTTGAAGACTTAAAATAAGTTATATGATTAATTTGAAGACTTAGAATAAGTTATATAATTAATTTGAAGACTTAAAATAAGTTATATGATTTATTTGAAGACTTCAAATAAGTTATATGATTATTAAGTTGAAGATTTGAAATAAAAGTTATATGATTAATTTGAAGATTTAAAATAAGTTATATGATTAAGTTGAAGATTTAAAATAAGTTATATGATTTATTTGAAGACTTGAAATAACTTATATGATTATTAAGTTGAAGATTTAAAATAAGTTATATGATTAATTTGAAGATTTAAAATAAGTTGTATGATTAATTTGAAGACTTAAAATAAGTTAAATGATTATTTTGAAGACTTAAAATAGTTATATGATTAATTTAAAGACTTAATAAGTTATATGAATAATTTGAAGATTCAAAATAAGTTGTATGATTAATTTGAAGATTTAAAATAAGTTGTATGATTAATTTGAAGACTTAAAATAAGTTAAATGATTATTTTGAAGACTTAAAATAGTTATATGATTAATTTAAAGACTTAAAATAAGTTATATGATTAATTTGAAGACTTAAAATAAGTTATATGATTAATTTGAAGATTCAAAATAAGTTGTATGATTAATTTGAAGATTTAAAATAAGTTATATGATTAATTTGAAGATTTAAGATAAGTTATATGAATAATTTGACGACTTAAAAAAAAGTTATATGATTAATTTGAAGACTTAAAATAAGTTATATGAATAATTTGAAGACTTAAAATAAGTTTTATTACATTGTCTGCTTATTTTGGGTCTGACACTCACAATGTTTTCGTGGTGCTTATTGTATAGAACCATTTCACACAAAGCAGTTCGAATAGTACACTGTACATGGCCCGGAACATGGGCACTTATGAGGAAGAAACTTTGGGCCTAAAGAGTGGAGCAATTCTATTTTCATGAATGTTATTACGTTGAATATGGTAACTATTTTATGTAGCGTAATAATGCTATTGGTGATCTGACTTTCGAAAATATTACGTGTTTGATTTTGATATTAGGGCATTGAAAGAATTCAATATGAATACCTCAACCTCTTATCCTTGGCGAGAAGTGAAGATCTATGTCAGTATGATAATATTAAAAGAAAAATGTGCAGTGCTTATGTAACGCTTTGTGCAGTGCTTATGTAACGCTTTCAAAGGCCCTTTGCAAAGAAGCTAAACAGTCTGGTATCATTATGCACTGGTAAGAGTTTACACAATAGATTTCAATCATTTAGTAGTATCTGAAAGATAGGTAGTAGTATAGGCTGATAGCAAAGTGTCTTATACTTTGATGAAGCACAACATGAAAGATGTCATGAAAATTTGATTGGCATTATACAAAAAATCATCGACTTTGTTAAGAGCTGAGAGATTTGAATCTTATCCTGTGGCTGTTTATGTCAGATGTATGGGAATGTTGAAGAAGTTATTTTGTGGCCCTTTCCTTGTAGCTATGATTGATTCATGAATAATCAATTTGCAGCAATCTGACTGGTCAATTTCATTTAAGACCAGTCTTGAAGAAGAAAATTTGACCAGTCAATGATAGTAAGGAGAATTGATCAACATGATCATTATCTGTTTATTCTATATTTTATAAAAATTAAAGTTTTCATGATAACATTAACAAAAAGTCAAATTTGCTTTGCACTCTTCTTTATTAAAAGTCCATGTCAATAGCCTCATTAGCTTTTTTTGAGAAAATATGTGACTTCAAATTGTTGCAGTCTTCTTACAAATATGTTCAAAGTAATCTTGAATAATTTCAGCAAAACAAAAATAAATGGTCTAGTTATGCGATAGGCATTGCTCTGCTGCATTTATCTGTAGGCCTAGCCTAGTTATGTCATAGGCATTGCCCTTCTGCATTAATCTGTAGGCCTAGCCTAGTTATGCCATAGGCATTGCTTTGCTGCATTCATCTGTAGGTCCAGCCTAGTTGAGTCATAGGCATTGCTCTGCTGCATTCATCTGTGGGCCTAGCCTAGTTATGTCATAGGCATTGCTCTGCTGCATTCATTAGTAGGCCTAACCTAGTTATGTCATAGGCATTGCTCTGCTGCATTCATCTGTAGGCCTAGCCCAGTTATGTCATAGGCATTGCTCTGCTGCATTCATCTGTAGGCCTAGCCTAGTTATGTCATAGGCATTGCTCTGCTGCATTCATTACACAGAACTTCAAAACAATGGATATGAACAGGAACCAAAAGTGTGCACAGCAAGAAAACATATAATACGTCTCATCTAAAATATGTGCCGTAGCCTTACCTAAACCTAGAGACACTACTACAGGGCTAACTTAGTGTAACGTTAACACTAACAACACAAAACTTAGCAAGAGTGTTAGTGCAAGTGGTAGTGATACCTTAGCCATTAGCGTTAGGCTTGCAATAAGTTACAGAGTGTTAGTGCAAGTGGTAGCAATACTTTAGCCATTAGCGTTAGGCTTGCAATAAGTTACCGAGTGTCAGGGCAAGTGGTAGCGATACCTTAGCCATTAGTGTTAGGCTTGCAATAAGTTACCAAGTGTTAGTGCAAGTGGTAGCGATACCTTAGCCATCAACGTTAGGCTTGCAATAAGTTACTGAGTGTTAGTGCAAGTGGTAGCGATACCTTAGCCATTAGCGTTAGGCTTGCAATAAGTTACCGAGTGTTAGTGCATGGTAGCGATACCTTAGCCATTAGCGTTAGGCTTGCAATAAGTTTTAAAAAAGTTCAGCAAGACAGTAATTACACCTTCGAAGGTCCAGGTGATGTGATTACCAATAAATCATAATTAAAACTGTTGTGTAGCATCAAAACTTTTTATATGGTTACCTTTTCAACCGGCAGACTTTTTCATCTTGTTCGAACTTGAAAATCGTTGTCTAAATTTATTCATACCTTACCATTCAGCCAGTGTCGTCTGCTATGCAACTCAATGCGAGGCCGAGTTTGACAACAACAAAAGCAAGATATATTACTGGATTTGACCTTGGAAAGGTCATTTGAGGGCCGAAATGTTATGTTAGCATGAAGGGTAGGCTGGATTCAGCCGCTCGTAGTTATACATCGTCCAAAATTCTTAATAAGTTGTTATATATCGTCGAAGGTTCTTAATAAGTTGTTATATATCGTCCAAAGTTTCTAATGAGTTGTTATATATCATCCATTATATATCGTCCAAAGTTTCTAATAAGTTGTTATATATCATCCAAGGTTCTTAATAAGTTGTTATATATCGTCCAAGATTCTTAATAAGTTGTTATATATCATCCAAGGTTTTTGATAAGTTGTTATATATCGTCCAAAGTTCTTAATAAGTTGTTATATATCGTCCAAAGTTTCTAATAAGTTGTTATATAACATCCAAGGTTCTTAATAAGTTGTTATATATCGTCCAAGATTCTTAATAAGTTGTTATATATCGTCAAAGTTCTTAATAAGTTGTTATATATCGTTTAAAGTTCCTAATAAATTGTTATATATCGTCCAAGGTTCTTAATAAGTTGTTGTATATCGTTTAAGTTTCTTAATAAGTTGTTATATATCGTCAAGGTTCTTAATAAGTTGTCATACATCGTTCAAGATTCTTAATAAGTTGTTATACATCATCCAAAGTTCCTAATAAGTAGATAAATATCGTCCAAGATTCTTAATAAGTTGTTATATATCGTCCGAAGTTCTTAATAAGTTGTTATACATCGTCCAAAGTTCCTAATAAGTTGTTATATATCGTTTAAGGTTCTTGATAAGTTGTTATACATCTTCCAAAGTTCTTAATAGGTTGTTATATATTGTCCAAGGTTCTTGATAAGTTGTTATACATCGTCCAAAGTTCTTAATAGGTTGTTATACATCGTCCAAAGTTCTTAATAGGTTGTTATATATCGTCCAAGGTTCTTAATAAGTAGTTATATATCATCCAAGATTCTCAATAAGTTGTTATACATCGTTCGAAAGTTCTTAATAAGTAGTTATATATCGTCCAAGGTTCTTAATAAGTTGTTATATATCGTTTAAAGTTCCTAATAAATTGCTATATAGCGTCCAAGGTTCTTAATAAGTTGTTGTATATCGTTTAAGTTTCTTAATAAGTTGTTATATATCGTCAAGGTTCTTAATAAGTTGTTATACATCGTTCAAGATTCTTAATAAGTTGTTATACATCATCCAAAGTTCCTAATAAGTAGATAAATATTGTCCAAGATTCTTAATAAGTTGTTATATATCGTCCGAAGTTCTTAATAAGTTGTTATACATCGTCCAAAGTTCCTAATAAGTTGTAATATATCGTCCAAGGTTCTTGATAAGTTGTTATACATCGTCCAAAGTTCTTAATAGCTTGTTATATATCGTCCAAGGTTCTTGATAAGTTGTTATACATCGTCCAAAGTTCTTAATAGGTTGTTATACATCGTCCAAAGTTCTTAATAGGTTGTTATATATCGTCCAATGTTCTTAATAAGTTGTTATACATCGTCCAAGGTTCTTAATAAGTTGTTATATATCGTTCAAGGTTCTTAATAAGTTGTTATACATCGTCCAAGGTTCCTAATAAGTTGTTATATATCGTTCAAGGTTCTTAATAAGTTGTTATACATCGTCCAAGGTTCCTAATAAGTTCTGATATTATAGATTGAAATTTCTGGTGTTTTAAAGTTTATCGAGACGCGGTTTTACTTGTATTCTTTGTTGTAAGAGTCAAAAGTTCTTCAGCTAAGACATGACACTCGTTGGGTATTTTTTTTATTGTGAACAAAATATGTTGAAAATTTTAGGTTTCTTTCATGTTTTAACAAAATTTCAACTTTGAAACCAAAGTATTTTAACAATGTTCTCTTTGATGACAGGCCTACACCAGCCAGTTCATCTCATTGGTCATGTTTGCTCTGGTGCTGAACCAGGACCGCATCTCCTTTACAGAGAGGAGGAATGAAATCATCCAGGGACTCAAGAAGCTTCCAGGTAAGTTTCTGCAACCTGCTAGCATGGTCATTAGGAGAAACAGCAAATAAAACAAAGGCTTCCTTTTCAAAGAGAATAACGTTGGGTTATATACATCACACTCAGGGCTATATACATCACACTCAGGGTTATATACATCACACTCAGGGTTATATACATCACACTTAGGGTTATATACATCACACTCAGGGCTATATACATCACACTCAGGGTTATATACATCACACTCAGGGTTATATACATCACACTCAGGGTTATATACATCACACTCAGGGTTATATACATCACACTTAGGGTTATATACATCACACTCAGGGCTATATACATCACACTCAGGCTATATACATCACACTCAGGTTATATACATCACACTTAGGTTATATACATCACACTCAGGGCTATATACATCACACTCAGGGTTATATACATCACACTCAGGGTTATATACATCACACTCAGGGTTATATACATCACACTCAGGGTTATATACATCACACTCAGGGTTATATACATCACACTCAGGGTTATATACATCACACTTAGGGTTATATACATCACACTCAGGTTGTAGCCCATATTCAAAGGATCTGGGTTCAATTCCCTATGTAACTACAAACTCTAGAGTGACATGTGAATGATAATGCAGTGGGTATTACTTATTACACTCAAAAAAATTGATTATTTTCTTTCTTTTTTTACCTTCTGCATTTTTGGTTGAACCTATGCGATCATGATGGCATATGTGTGTGTGGGTGTATGTATGGGTGAATGTGTGGGTATATGTATGTGTGTGTGACACCAAGCTTGTAAATACCATAAAGTGGATTCATATCATATATGGTGCACAGGTAGCCCATGGTTTGTAGAAATGCCATATTTTTTTGGTGTAGATGTCATGCATATTAATGAGTGGGTGGGGCTTAACATAAAAAATTTGAAACATACATATTTTAACAACTGTATGTCTGTTTTGTTTCATATAAGGTATAATGTTGTTAAGTAGTGTTTACATGCTCATGGTATAAAAACATTGAATCTTATTATTATGTGCAGTGGACTGGGCTAAAAGTAGTTTTGCCAAATAAAGCTTGTAAACATGATATCTCAAGAATGGTAAAGTGGATTCATATCATATATGTCACACAGGTAGCACATAGTTCATAGATGTGCCCTATTAATTTTGGTAGTGATGACCTGCATATTAATGAGTGGGCTGGGCTTAATGTAAGAATATTTAGATATTCATATTTCAATAACTGTTTGTCCATTTTGTTTCAAATAATGTTGTTAGCTACTGTAGTGTTGATATGCTCATGGTATAAAAATGTCAAATCATGAATATGTGTAGTGGGCAGGGCTTAAAATTGTTTTGCCAAATAAAGGCTTGTAAACAAAATCTCTAGAACGACTTATTGGATTTATGTCATATGTGGTACATGCAGCCCATGGTCTGCAAATGTGCCCTTAATTTTGGTGGTGATGTCATGCATAGTAATGAGTGGGTGGGGCTTTAATGTACAAATCTGGAAATGCTCATGTTTTGACAAATGGATTTTTGTTTTCATATTTGGTGTCATTATGTTGTTATTATGCAATGTTGTTATTATGCTAGTGTGCATATGTACATGATGTAAAATTGTTAAATTTCATTAATATGCATGGTGGGCGGGATTTAATGTGGTTTTGCCAATAATAGAGCGTCTGAACATGAACACTCAAGAGTGAAACATTGATGTCAGATGTGGTACTGTGATTATAAACATTGTAGGACTTATAAAGTTATCATTCCTTTTGCTTGTAACTTTAACATCCAAAAAACATCAAAGCAATTCAGTTAATTGACGTGCATGTCATTTTGGAGTTTCTTCATGATTTGTTTGTATTTTGATATCACAACACATTAGTTCACGTACATGCATGCATTGTTCTGTACAAAACACTCATTATAACTTCATTACAATAGTCATTCAGTGGCTACCTTATCCACAACATACACAATGATATACTAAATATCATGATGTACTAAATATTAATCATGATGTACTAAATATTAATCATGATGTACTAGATATTATTCATGATGTACTAAATATTATTCATGATGTACTAAATATTATTCATGATGTACTAAATATTAATCATGAAGTACTAAATATTTACTTCAAGTTATACCTTTCTTTCCATACTATGAATATGCGATCTGGTTTAATGACCTAATTCTAACGCACTTCTAACCGACCTTAAAAACGTAGTTACCAGCCCAGCCCTGACCTCCGTAATACCTCTAACATCCCTCACTACTTTCAGCGCGTTGCTTTCACAACATTGCTGGAACTGGCAATATTTTTTTTTATTTTTGCCTTTTTCTAACAATTTTCTTCCTTGCAGCTCCTACCATGCAGCTTTTACGCTGTTTGGCATTTTCTTTTAGCCTTTGCAAGTCAACTAAGGTAAGACGAGGTGGCCATGGTACCTGGAGATATTCAGTCCAACTCACAGGACTTTTCCCATTGAGCCTAAGTGTTTTTGCTTCCATCTGTACGAAACAGGTGGCTAGAGCAAGAGAGTCCCACTCTCGCGGTGGGTGTTTTTAGTCCCAAGAGCACCTGGTGTGCTAGTTAGAGGACCCCTTTCCCTTGAGTTCATGTGTTTTTCACCCCATGTCTCCGCCCTACCACAAGGATAGCCTAGCGTTATACTGTGCATTGTTATTAACTTGTTAGGATGTCTTCAGTACAGGTTCTCATATGCATTAGGCCAACTTCTCGTTTCGATATTGGCGCATGAGCAGGAGGTTGATTTCACCACAGGGTGAGTGAGGAGCCGGTTTTAGCCAGCTCCAAGGTGCTGCATTTATTACAAGAGAACCTATATTTTATTTTACTTACCATACATATCATGACTTCACTTTTCTTGCCTATAATTAAGACAAGAGTTTTTGATTTATGAGCTCGATTTATGATGCAGTGGGGGGACCCTGATGGGGGGGGTCTCCCTTTTGCCCCTTGCCAAAAGAATTCACCTTTTCTTTTTATCTTCACAGACACCAAGTTCACAGTGGTTTGTGTTTTCTATGCTACTTCTGTGCAAATAAAGATTTTACATTTTATGCATTTTCTTGGGTTTCAAAATTTTCAGATTTAAGTCTATCTGATTCTTTTTTCTGGTGTACTAAATTGCTGTGGCTTGCCTCATACCATGTTTGACGACTTCCACAGTTTCCTTGCATCTGCGTAAGGGTCGTAACTACATCTCCCGTGGGAGAGCCTTGGTGTAAGTATATATTTATAAGCGCCGTTAGAGGCGTTCCTAATTAAATATCTACGCTCCTTCATAGTTTCTCAGAGTTTTCTACTTACGCCACGACCCACGGCTCAACGATACTGAGAAGCGGAAGTCTGAGGCAGTAGTCTACTTTGTTAACTTACACTGACTTATCCCCCGGGGGCCCTCGATTTGACTACTGATTCGGCAGGACCGCGGGCAGAGGTCTGTCGGACTTAAGTTATTTCTGAAACTGTATTGATTAGGTCGTTGCATCTTAACGCCATAATTTAGAATAAACCACATGATACTAGTGCCCACGTCTTGACGATACTGAGTCATTGGTGCCCAGGTAGTGGTGGGTGACTTCTTATTACACCGCTGTGGACCATGGTTCCATGTAGGGATGGGTAGGGTCACTAGGAGCAGCGTCTTAAGTAAGTTACAAGTAATTGCATCTTAGCGACTTAACTTAGAATGAACCACACTAGCACCCACGTCTCGATGTTACTGAGTCGTGGGGGAAAGTAGTGGTGGGTGACACATATAACACCGCTGTTGACCACAGTTCCATGTAGGGAACAGTAGGGCCACAAGGGGCAGCGTCTTAAGGAAGTTACAAGTAAGTTTACAGCTTGCTGTCGAGCTATTAGATTACTTCCATTAGTCCACAGAGCTCTGGTGTACGGGTCCATACGACTCCACTGCATGGGTTCACGGCTCTGTGACACGGCTTTATGGGTCCATCGCACGGGTCCATACGGCTCCGTACCCAAGCTTTAAGGGTCCACACGGCTCCGTATCCAAGCTTTACGGGTCCATACGGCTCCGGTGAATTGCTCCAGTGAACGGCTCGGGTAACAGCTCCATATGGGTCCTTATGGCACAGGTTGATGGCTCCCCACTCGACGGATTCACGGGTCTGTGATACGGTCTTACGGGTCCAGTGCATGGGTCCATACGGCTTCGTATCCATGCTTTATGGCTCGGGTGAACGGGTTCGTACGGCTCCATAGTTTTTTAACGGGATAACGCACAGCATACGTTAAACCCGGAAGTGCCACGGTTTTACGGGTCCATTGGACAGGCCCTTAGGCCCCACAGGACCTACACGGGATAATGTACAACGTACTGTAAACTCGGAAGTGTGCCCACCAGCAGCACAGCTGCATGGTAAAGTGGCCAGTAACCATTAGCTACAGAGTTCCGCGGCCATTATTCTTACCGGGACGCATACTAAGTACAGCGGTAGTCCCCCACATGTAACCACCTGTTTCGTAGCTCCGTGGTGAATAGAAGCAAACGGAGTTAATGGCTCATATAGCTTACACAGCACGTGAACTCTCCCATATTTCCATAAATCCCCAGTGTAATTTTTGCTATCACAACAGGGACCCATACTGAGTACAGCAATAGACCCCACACGTAGCCACTAGCTTCGTGGCTTTGTGGTGAATAGAAGTATACAGAGGTAACAACTCATATAACATACATTGTGCGTTAACGCTATTGTAGATCCAGGCGGTTTACTATTACTGATAGCTATTCCGATAGGGATACGTACCGAGTACGGCAATAGTCCCCCTCAGGAAGCCACCAGCTTTGTAGCTCCGTGGTGAACAGAGGCAAACTGGATAGACTGCTCGTTAAACATAATTGCCTGTGTAGCATACGCGGTACGTTAACAAGACACTAAAACAAGTAAACAAAGTCTATAAGCGGACAAATTATTGCCACCGGCTACGTAGTTCTACGGTTGCACGTAGTATACGGTGCACGTAAACACTATATCGGAACGGTTATAACTTCTTTACATTAAGTATATGATGTACATGTTAATGAGATATTAAATACCTTAACTAAGTTCATTACCGGACAGGCTGTAGCTGTCAGCCCCAGGCTTCCACGGTTGCAAGATCTGTTTAACGTAACGGTCGGTATTGCTTACGGTGCTCGTTATTTTCAGGCAAATGGACTTTCATTAGTTAACGGCCCGTCCTGTGTATAGTGCTAGTTATGCCGTAGCCAACGGCTTACGGCTCCACGATCTTGCGACCCATAAACATCTTACAGCTGAAAGCCTTATGTGGTTAGCAGCCCAAAGCTTACGTATTGTTGAAACCTTTTAACTCGTTAACCAGGGTTAATAGTACCAGTCAGACCCACAACATTGTGTTATCTGTACTTTTTTAACCACGCAGGTCTCTACGGCCAGAGCGGTTTACTCATCGGTTTAAATCAGTAAAATTAAACAAACTTTATTCGTAGCCAACCTAGACTCACACCAGCAAGGTCTTGTGTCTACGGTGGACAGCTGAACAATGTAGCGAGGAGACAGTTTTCCTCACTACCGTTCACGTGGATTGACTAATGACCCATTTTTCATACGCTGTTACTCTAACGCTAGACTTTAACAGTGCTAAGTGACAGGTGTAGTCACTCCTGCCACGTTGCTCCTCGGTCATTGCATAGCGTCTTGGCAATGTTTTTTGTACGAAGACACAATACAAAGACAACGGTCTCTTTACTCTCCTGCGATAACCATGGGCTCCACAGTTACACTTTTAGAAGAGCTTTCCAGAGTTAACGGCTTGTAGAGCATATGACGTACGTTAACCCTAATAACTGTTAAAAATTAGCTTATCGGAGCCAATGGCCAGAAGAAAAAAAAATCCTAATTTTCACTGCACTTTACTGGTGACTTGCACAACCTAAGTAGGGCATCCATCGTAGCCAGGTGCACCCCGGACATACCTGGGTGCGGCTTTGGCTAGAGGTCGGTTTACTCCGCCCAGGGTTTTCCGCGAGTCGTGCTATGACAGCTGACTGTGTGTGATCCCTGCAGACTTACACACTATACAATGACTGAGACGTTGTGGCGTGGCTGACACTACGCGTGGCTTAAGGAGCAGTACTTAAAAAAAGTAAGAGCGGGGAAGGGAAGCACAGTTTGACGGTCCTCTCCCCCCCCCCCTTCTCCCCGCCTCCTCATCCACCACGCTCAACAGCACTCCACCTGCGGGTTTTGCTTACTTCTCTATACCCCGGTCCTCTCCACAGCAGAGCAGGTCCAGAGTAGGGTTCGAGAAAGAAGCAGGAAGCGCTAACAGAGAGGACAGTTTCGTCCTTCCCTTCTCACTTTCTTCCCACCTGAGCCCAGGGGTGGACATAGGAAGAATAATGGAGTTAATCCATGGTAAAATGTTTCCTACCTTGGTAAGATGTTTCCTACCTTCATGGACTCCTTAATATCCAGGCTTCTGTCTTGGGTCACACAGACTGTGGAAAAGAAGTTGCTACCTCCCACCCACCACTGGCCAGCAGCGACCGATGCATACTTTTAACACTCCCAGACTTTTTGAGTCGCAGGGAGGATGTCTTTGAAATCTACTCCTCAGGCCGAAGATGGCCTCACGGAGACCTTGACCGTCCTGGACTTTACACATGGCCATTTACCTGCTGATAGAGGAGAGAGTGCTAGCGGTGAAGGCGATAACGGATTTCCTTCTCTCACAGCGAACGACCGCGTAGCCGGTTGGGTGGATGTAGTCCCCATGTGCAGGTTTCACATGATGGACCAACGTCACCTTCTGCGGTCCCTCCCCTTCACCGTCAGTGGTAATGGATGCTTCTTGGACCGGGTGGGAAGCACTTTTAACGAGGTCCCCAATTGCTGGAACTTGAGCAGGTACTTGGCATATGCTGAAACCGCTAGTTCTGAGCAAAACAGTTCACAGCTTTCAGGCCGTTCACCTTTCAGGATAAGAGAACATGGTCACAGATCAGTCGTCTTGCCTCATTGGAACTCCTAGAGATGACTGTGCTTACCACAGGTGACCAGAATGATCTGGACAACATTCGACCTCCCGGACGTAGGTCTGTCCGTATCCGTGGACGATCACAAGCTACCGATTCTCTACATCCTGACTCCTGACCCACGGGTTTTCGGAGTCAACGCATTTGCAATCACAGGGACTCACTACATGGGTTTCGTCTTTTCTGCCATTCGCTGGTACCGAGGGTACTTAGTAGGGCGATGTACAACCGGTAGCACCCATTTGGCCCGGCCAACTGCGGTTCCCTTAGCTGCTCTAAACTCTTTTCAGGCTTCCGTATGAGCTTCTGGTCAGAGACGAGTTTTATCTCATGCCCGGACTTGCAAACTGCACCACAGTCCCAGAACACTTCTTTTGACTTGGCCTTTGTCCGCCGATCCTTGGCGTAGCAAGGCTTTTTTGAGGAGTCCAAGACTCCCCTTCCCTTCCTCTCCTGTTTTAAGGAGGTCTTCTCCTAGACTTTGTTCAGCCACCCCCATCCACTTCCCCCAGACTCATGATCACTGGGTAAATTAACCCCCAAAAACCTTCTTATAAAAACCTTCCAAGCATGCAAGTTGTCTTAGGCACACTGGTGGAAGCTCTGCTTGAGCCAACTCCCCCTACCCCCACCCCATGTACCCACTTAAAGAGTTGGCGCTTAAAAGAGTTGTCTGCTTTCCGCGGACTCTACTAAGCGCAGAAGTGCTTTTGTGCGCTTACTCCAAAAGATGGTCATTTTTGTACCGCCGCTTTCCGTGCCTTCAAACCCACCAGAAAACGGGTTGGTGCCCCGTCTGTCTGGTGTCTTTAGAATTGCTTCATAAGTACGCAGCCGATGCTCTGCGTTACAAAAGCATTCTTTGTTTCATTACAGAAATCTCATCGGATGGTGTCGCGAGGCACATATCTCACGAGGAATCGTCCAAAGCAATCTCTTAAAATGGTTGGCGCTGTTCATGGAACAGCCAGGGTATGCACTCGGGTTAGAGGCATAGACCCTTTCACGGGATAATTTGTACAGCCGTTGTAAAAAACGCATGTAGCATTTATTCCCCTGTAGTTGCTTGACCTACTGTACGACATTAGTGTTACCCTGCTAACTTTTGCTTTAGCAAGGTTGCGCTAACAAATTTTTTCCTCGGTTCGGGAATTCCTTAATTCGCATTAGCTTACACGGACTTCGTTCTGAATCGTGTTTTTACTCACTGGTTCCTTCTCGTGGACGAAGTCGGTGAGTTTTGTTGCGTTATTTTAGACGCTACTATGATGTTTATATTGTGTCCGAACGCTCTCTTGATTGGCATGTTTTCTGAGTTGTCTAACTCTGGTTCATGCGGCGATTGCCTCAGTTACTGATAACGAGTAGTGACCTGTTCAGTTTGACTGTAACTAGGAGTTATTTATGGTTTAGTAATTCCTATTCAGAGGTTTTTTGTCCTTAAGAGGTGAAGGAATCTAATCCTATTAAGTAAGATAAAACTAGTGCCAGTATTAGGACCAGCGTTTTAAAAATTAGGCTTCAACCTGAAATCCCTTCCATTCCTCGGTTACAATTTGATTGCATATTTATAGCATGGAAGGTAAGATATAGCTTGAAGTAAATTTACCCCACTAAGTGTAGCGGGGATATTTACGAGAGTTATACTTACCTTTCATGCATCTCAGCCCGCCTCCCCTCTTGTTCAGGCCTTGGTGGAATGTTAAGTGAGGGATGTTAGAGGTATTAGGGAGGTTAGGGCTGGGCTGGTAACTGAGTTTTTAAGGTCGGTTAGAAGTGCGTTAGAATTAGGTCATTGGACCAGATTGGATATTTATAGCATGAAAGGTAAGTTTAAATCTCATGAATATCCCCGCTGCACTTAGCGGGGTAAAATTCATCATGATATACTGAAAATACAAGATCATATGCAAAGTATTATGATGATATATACTAAATATCATGATATACTACATATTCATTATGATATACTGAAAGTACACGATGATGTACTAAATTGATATTGATTTGAAACAGTATTGATCGTATGCAAATGTATTTGATAGCGTATACATATGTATAGTTCAGAATAGGAGTGGCTTTTATGAGAATGCAATCTGGAACTACAAATGCTACTCTAGTTATTGATCTGGTGGGTGTGGCTTATGAATGAATATCATGGAACAAATATTTCATGATATGCAATGACATGACAGTTAATACGAAACTTAGAAATCAATCAGCATATGAAAAAAGCATCGGAACCACAAAAGCTTTTGGTTCTGGTTAAAGTAGCTTTCATGTATACATTAGAAACAATAACGATTGATTTGAACTCTCATACCAAAGGTATTAACTACATCTTGTGCACAAAATGTGTGTTCTAGAAACTCAAGAGTAATAGGCCCTCAGCCAGGGCTTCACTGATACCTCAGCCAGCCAGGGCTTCACTGATACCTCAGCCAGCCAGGGCTCCACTGATACCTCAGCCAGCCAGGGCTTCACTGATACCTCAGCCAGCCAGGGCTTCACTGATATCTCAGCCAGCCAGGGCTTCACTGATATCTCAGCCAGCCAGGGCTTCACTGATACCTCAACCAGCCAGGGCTTCACTGATATCTCAGCCAGCCAGGGCTTCACTGATACCTCAGCCAGCCAGGGCTTCACTGATACCTCAACCAGTCAGGGCTCCAGCCAGTGATACCTCAGCCAGTCAGGGCTCCACTGATACCTCAGCCCAATTAAATTAGGTACTATGACATAATTTTTAAAAGTTGTCATAGTACCTAATTTAATTTTTTAATGAATATTTATTTGCATTTTATTGAACTTCTTGGCCATTTGGTCTTTTTCCGTCATTTTGATTAGTGACAGAACAATATTTTTACTGTTACCAGTTGAAGATTTGTTCAGTGGACCCTAAGGTTTAAAAAAAATATTGGTTCGGAGAGTTGTGGGTGGGGGGTGCACGTGGAGTGCAGCTGGCCCATGGGGGGGGGGGTGCCAGTTGGTCCATGCATGGCCTATATTGTGTCCAGTTCAGATTGTCCTTTCACTACACCTCTTATTTCATGTACCTTCATTTCATTTGAGCAGAAATGAAAGCACATACACTAAGCATAGTTTTGGTTGATGTGTTTTGTTTTAGAGCTGATTCAGGAAGTGCTAGAGCTTGATGATGAGGTGAAGAAACTAGCAGAGGAGCTCTACAAGAAGAGGAGTATTTTGTTGATGGGACGTGGGTTCAATTACGCCACATGTTTGGAAGGAGCGTTGGTAAGTAAACAAATCTTTTCAGACTCTTTGTCCAAGAATGTTGAAAGTACTTCAGTGTTTACAAGACATTTTAAAGAGTTTCAAAGTGCTTGAAATTTTGAAGAAAAAAAATTGAGAACTTTGTCCTTTAAAAATTTGATTGGTGATTTTTGTTTTATATTACTATGAGATAGATTTGCCATTGAATTTGAGAAGAGAAGAGCGATATGGCGAATAAGTGAGATCAGGGCACATGATAATGATAATGTCAGACACATGGAAGATCTGCAAGAACAAAGTAGACAAGTACAAGTTGAAAAATTCTTTGTTCCATTTCAGAAAATTAAAGAGTTGACATACTTGCATTCAGAGGGCATCATGGCAGGAGAGCTGAAACATGGACCATTGGCCTTGATTGATGAGGAGATGCCAGTTATACTCTTGATCATGAAAGACAAAGTATATGCTGTAAGTACACACTAAGAAGGACAAAGTATACCCTGTAAGTACACACTATGAAGGACAAAGTATAGCCTGTAAGTACACACTATGAAGGACAAAGTATAGCCTGTAAGTACACACTATGAAGGACAAAGTATACCCTGTAAGTACACACTATGAAGGACAAAGTATACCCTGTAAGTACACACTATGAAGGACAAAGTATACCCTGTAAGTACAAGAAGGACAAAGTATACCCTGTAAGTACACACTATGAAGGACAAAGTATACCCTGTAAGTACACACTATGAAGGACAAAGTATACCCTGTAAGTGCACACTATGAGGGACAAAGTATACCCTGTAAGTACACCCTAAGTATACCCTGTAAGTATGCACTATGAAGGACAAAGTATACCCTGTAAGTACCCACCATAAATGACAAAGTATACTCTGTAAGTACCCACTATGAAGGACAAAGTATACCCTGTAAGTACACACTATGAAGGACAAAGTATACCCTGTATGTACACACTATGAAGGACAAAGTATCCCCTGTAAGTACAACGTGAGTATACCCTGTAAGTACACCCTAAGTATACCCTGTAAGTACACCTTAAGTATACCCTGTAAGTACACACTATGAAGAACAAAGTATACCCTGTAAATACACACTATAAAGGACAAAGTATACCCCTGTAAGTACACACTATGAAGGACAAAGTATACCCTGTAAGTACACACCATGAAGGACAAAGTATACCCTGTAAGTACACACTATAAAGGACAAAGTATACCCTGTAAATACACACTATAAAGGACAAAGTATACCCTGCAAATACACACTATGAAGTACGAAGTATACCCTGTAAGTACACACTATGAAGGACAAAGTATACCCTGTAAGTACACACTATGAAGGACAAAGTATACCCTGTAAATACACACTATGAAGGACAAAGTATACCCTGTAAGTACACACTATAAAGGACAAAGTATACCCTGTAAGTACACACTATGAAGGACAAAGTATAACCTGTAAGTACACACTATGAAGGACAAAGTATACCCTGTAAGGACACACTATGAAGGGCAAAGTATACCCTGTAAGTACACACTATGAAGGACAAAGTATACCCTGTAAGTACACACCATGAAGGACAAAGTATGCCCTGTAAGTACATACCATGAAGGACAAGGTATACCCTGTAAGTACACACCATAAATGACATGACAAAGTATACCCTGTATGTACTTACAAAGTGTATATATGAAGTAAATATTGTTCAGAACGCCTTCTAGTGTATCTTGCTACAATATTTAGTTATGTCTGATTGTAATACTAAGATGGAAGGTATTGAGTTTCTTCTCATGTGTTAAGTGATCCGTCATATAACAGCAGTGTACTATAACAGCAGTGTACTATAACAGCAGTGTACTATAACAGCAGTGTACTATAACAGCAGTGTACTATAACAGCAGTGTACTATAACAGCAGTGTACTATAACAGCAGTGTACTATAACAGCAGTGTACTATAACAGCAGTGTACTATAACAGCAGTGTACTATAACAGCAGTGTACTATAACAGCAGTGTACTATAACAGCAGTGTACTATAACAGCAGTGTACTTTAACAGCAGTGTACTATAACAGCAGTGTACTATAACAGCAGTGTACTATAACAGCAGTGTACTATAACAGCAGTGTACTATAACAGCAGTGTACTATAACAGCAGTGTACTATAACAGCAGTGTACTATAACAGCAGTGTACTATAACAGCAGTGTACTATAACAGCAGTGTACTATAACAGCAGTGTGCTATAACAGCAGTGTGCTATAACAGCAGTGTGCTATAACAGCAGTGTGCTATAACAGCAGTGTGCTATAACAGCAGTGTGCTATAACAGCAGTGTGCTATAACAGCAGTGCGCTATAACAGCAGTGCGCTATAACAGCAGTGCGCTATAACAGCAGTGCGCTATAACAGCAGTGCGCTATAACAGCAGTGCGCTATAACAGCAGTGCGCTATAACAGCAGTGCGCTATAACAGCAGTGCGCTATAACAGCAGTGCGCTATAACAGCAGTGCGCTATAACAGCAGTGCGCTATAACAGCAGTGCGCTATAACAGCAGTGTGCTATAACAGCAGTGTGCTATAACAGCAGTGTGCTATAACAGCAGTGTGCTATAACAGCAGTGTGCTATAACAGCAGTGTGCTATAACAGCAGTGTGCTATAACAGCAGTGTGCTATAACAGCAGTGTGCTATAACAGCAGTGTGCTATAACAGCAGTGTGCTATAACAGCAGTGTGCTATAACGGCAGTGTGCTATAACAGCAGTGTGCTATAACAGCAGTGTGCTATAACAGCAGTGTGCTATAACAGCAGTGTGCTATAACGGCAGTGTGCTATAACAGCAGTGTGCTATAACAGCGGTGTGCTATAACGGCAGTGTGCTATAACGGCAGTGTGCTATAACAGCAGTGTGCTATAACAGCAGTGTGCTATAACAGCAGTGTGCTATAACAGCAGTGTGCTATAACAGCAGTGTGCTATAACAGCAGTGTGCTATAACAGCAGTGTGCTATAACAGCAGTGTGCTATAACAGCAGTGTGCTATAACAGCAGTGTGCTATAACAGCAGTGTGCTATAACAGCAGTGTGCTATAACAGCAGTGTGCTATAACAGCAGTGTGCTATAACAGCAGTGTGCTATAACAGCAGTGTGCTATAACAGCAGTGTGCTATAACAGCAGTGTGCTATAACAGCAGTGTGCTATAACAGCAGTGTGCTATAACAGCAGTGTGCTATAACAGCAGTGTACTTGTAGATTAGGGTCTTTGTCCTTATATTGGTAAGCTGCCCAAAAGTTGTTGAAAGTCTTACGAAGGCGGTTTTAAGTATGAAGTGAATATATATTATAGGGAAAATCATTTATATCCCAACCTGTCCTACAACCCCATGGTTTTAAGTATGAAGTGAATATATATTATAGGGAAAATTATTCATATCCCAACCTGACCTACACAAAAAATATTCCCATTTTTTTTTTTTTGTGGGCCAAAAATGGAGCAATGTTTTACAGGGAAAAATTTGTGGCTTATGAAAACAACCAAAAATGATGTTAAGGTTAAAGATCAAAAAAAGTTGATGATATCAACATGTATGTGTGTTTCTTTTTATTTACAGAAATGTCAGAACGCTTTACATGAAATAACAGCAAGAAAGGTGAGACAGCTTTTAATTCTTGAATAGAAATCTGTAAATTGTTGTAGTGTACATTGTGTCATCGGGACTGAGGCTTTATTATACTATTATGAGAAGGAGTAACATCGATCTGCATTGATATGAATCCTGTTGCATTTTAGTTACAGCCATCGGGTGTGTTGGAGTGGAGGCGTGCACTGAGTGTTAGAGTGTGAGGCGAGTAATGAGTGTGTTAGAGTGTGAGGCGAGTACTGAGTGTGTTGGAGTGGAGGCGAAAAATAAGTGTGTTGGAGTGTGAGGCGAGTAATGAGTGTGTTGGAGTGGAGGCGAGTAATGAGTGTGTTGGAGTGTGAGGCGAGTACTGAGTGTCTTGGAGTGTGAGGCGAGTACTGAGTGTTGGAGTGTGAGGCGAGTAATGAGTGTGTTGAAGTGGAGGCGAGTAATGAGTGTGTTGGAGTATGAGGCGAGTATTGAGTGTATTGGAGTGTGAGGCGAGTAATGGGTGTGTTGGAGTGTGAGGCGAGTACTGAGTGTGTTGGAGTATGAGGCGAGTACTGAGTGTGTTGGAGTGGAGGCGAGTAATGAGTGTGTTGGAGTGGAGGCGAGTAATGAGTGTGTTGGAGTGGAGGCGAGTACCGAGTGTGTTGGAGTGTGAGGCGAGTAATGAGTGTGTTGTAGTGGAGGCGAGTAATGAGTGTGTTGGAGTGGAGGCGAGTAATGAGTGTATTAGAGTGGAGGCGAGTAATGAGTGTGTTGGAGTGGAGGCGAGTAATGAGTGTGTTGGAGTGGAGGCGAGTAATGAGTGTGTTGGAGTGGAGGCGAGTACCGAGTGTGTTGGAGTGTGAGGCGAGTAATGAGTGTGTTGTAGTGTAAGGCGAGTAATGAGTGTGTTGGAATGGAGGCGAGTAATGAGTGTGTTGGAGTGGAGGCGAGTAATGAGTGTGTTGGAGTTAAGGCGAGTAATGAGTGTGTTGGAGTGTGAGGCGAGTAATGAGTGTGTTGGAGTGAAAGCGAGTAATGAGTGTGTTGGATTGGAGGCGAGTAATGAGTGTGTTGGAGTGTGAGGCGAGTAATGAGTGTGTTAGAGTGGAGGCGAGTAATGAGTGTGTTGGAGTGTGAGGTGAGTACTGAGTGTGTTGGAGTGTGAGGCGAGTAATGAGTGTGTTGGAGTGGAGGCGAGTACTAGGTGTGTTGGAGTGGAGGCGAGTACTGAAATTATAGTGAAATAACTGTGATTTCTCATCAGAAGAAATTATGGAAATATTTTGACCAAGTGAAAAAATTATTAAAATCAATTTTCTGTATAATTCGTAATTTCATATGGTACATATAAGACAGTAAGGAGGGTGAGTGACATTTTGGAACAGATATCAGATAATAAAAACAATGGATATCTCCTGAATGGAAATAAGTATTGTCTTGAAAATTCTGTTTGCATTTTTTGCATGTCTGACTACTAAACCGGTTCTTCACATTTTTCTGTTTTAATTTTCAAGTACCAACTAATCATGTTTCACTACCAAACCGATACTTCACATTTTCCGTGTTTTTATTTCCAAGTGCCGACCAATCATTATATGTGAAAAAGGTGATGAAGAGGCCAAGCGTCCTGCCGCCAGTGTCCTAGAGCTGCCCCACTTGGTGGATTGCTTGCAGGGCATCATTACGGTCATTCCCCTCCAACTCCTGGCATACCACATAGCCGTCCTCCGAGGATATGATGTAAGTTACTTTGTTGTTGTATTAGTTTTTACTTTGTTTTTGTTTTTACGTTCTACCACTGAAACTCACCCCACTCCACTGTAATTTCTGTTACAGCTAAGTCTATTGAATCATTAGAGAAATAGCAAAAATATATTTGGCATCTTTCAAATAAAAAGGAACCATACGTGAATGACGTGTATAGAAATGGACAATTTTGATCCTGAAGATGCTACGTGTTGGCAAATAAGGTGGTGTGTTTTATCAAACACTGTTTTATCAAACACTGTTTTTTTATCAAGAAATGTTAATATGAAAGCCCTAAAACTCAGTGGTCAGTAAGGTATAAAGCTTGAACTCCCATTTTATCTTCCGCCGATATCATCTATACTTCTCTTTTCAACATTACTCCCATTTCATCTTCCTTTGATATCATCTATACTTCTCTCTTCCAACATTACTCCCATTTCATCTTCCTTTGATATCACCTATACTTCTCTTTTCAACATTACTCCCATGTCATCTTCCTTTGATGTCACCTATACTTCTCTTTTCCAACATTACTCCCATTTCATCTTCCTTTGATATCACCTATTTTTCTCTTTTCAACATTACTCCCATTTCATCTTTCTTTGATTTCATCTATACTTCTCTTTTCAACATTACTCCCATTTCATCTCCCTTCAATATCATCTATACTTCTCTTTTCAACATTACTCCCATTTCATCTTCTTTCGATATCATCTTTACTTCTCTTTTCAACATTACTCCCATTTCATCTTCCTTTGATTTCATCTATACTTCTCTTTTCAACATTACTCCCATTTCATCTTCCTTTAATTTCATCTATACTTCTCTTTTCAACATTACTCCCATTTCATCTTCCTTTGATTTCATCTATACTTCTCTTTTCAACATTACTCCCATTTCATCTTCCTTCAATATCATTTATACTTCTCTTCACTTTTCAACATTACTCCCATTTCATCTTCCTTCGATATCATCTATACTTCTCTTTTCAACATTACTCCCATTTTATCTTCCTTTGATTTCATCTATACTTCTCTTTCCAACATTACTCCCATTTCATCTTCCTTCAATATCATTTATACTTCTCTTCTCTTTTCAACATTACTCCCATTTCATCTTCCTTGATATCATCTATACTTCTCTTTCAACATTACTCCCATTTCATCTTCCTTTCGATATCATCTATACTTCTCTTTCCAACATTACTCCCATTTCATCTTCTTTTGATATCATCTATACTTCTCTTTTCAACATTACTCCCATTTCATCTTCCTTTGATTTCATCTATACTTCTCTTTTCAACATTACTCCCATTTCATCTTCCTTGATATCATCTCAACATTACTCCCATTTCATCTTCCTTTGATATCATCTATACTTCTCTTTTCCAACATTACTCCCATTTCATCTTCCTTTGATATCATCTATACTTCTCTTTTCCAACATTACTCCCATTTCATCTTCCTTTAATATCATCTATACTTCTCTTTTCAACATTACTCCCATTTCATCTTCTTTTGATATCATCTATACTTCTCTTTTCAACATTACTCCCATTTCATCTTCCTTTGATTTCATCTATACTTCTCTTTTCAACATTACTCCCATTTCATCTTCCTTGATATCATCTCAACATTACTCCCCATTTCATCTTCCTTTGATATCATCTATACTTCTCTTTTCCAACATTACTCCCATTTCATCTTCCTTTGATATCATCTATACTTCTCTTTTCAACATTACTCCCATTTCTTCTTCCTTTAATATCATCTATACTTCTCTTTTCAACATTACTCCCATTTCATCTTCTTTTGATATCATCTATACTTCTCTTTTCAACATTACTCCCATTTCATCTTCCTTTGATTTCATCTATACTTCTCTTTTCAACATTACTCCCATTTCATCTTCCTTCGATATCATCTCAACATTACTCCCCATTTCATCTTCCTTTGATATCATCTATACTTCTCTTTTCCAACATTACTCCCATTTCATCTTCCTTTGATATCATCTATACTTCTCTTTTCCAACATTACTCCCATTTCATCTTCCTTTGATATCATCTATACTTCTCTTTTCAACATTACTCCCATTTCATCTTCCTTTGATATCACCTATACTTCTCTTTTCAACATTACTCCCATTTCATCTTCCTTTGATATCACCTATACTTCTCTTTTCAACATTACTCCCATTTCATCTTCCTTCGATATCATTTATACTTCTCTTTTCAACATTACTTCCATTTCATCTTCCTTTGATTTCATCTATACTTCTCTTTTCAACATTACTCCCATTTCATCTTCCTTCGATATCATCTCAACATTACTCCCATTTCATCTTCCTTCAATATCATTTATACTTCTCTTTTCAACATTACTCCCATTTCATTTTCCTTCAATATCATTTATCTTCTCTTTTCAACATTACTCCCATTTCATCTTCCTTCAATATCATTTATACTTCTCTTTTCAACATTACTCCCATTTCATCTTCCTTCAATATCATTTATACTTCTCTTTTCAACATTACTCCCATTTCATCTTCCTTCAATATCATTTATACTTCTCTTTTCAACATTACTCCCATTTCATCTTCCTTTGATATCATCTATAACCTCCCATTTCATCTTCCTTGATATCATCTATACTTCTCTTATTTTATCTTCCTTCGATATCACCTATACTTCTCTTCTCAACATTTTTGTGATAAAGTTGAGCTTCAACATCAATGATGTTTTGGTTTATTAATGTTCAATCAATCAATGGTATTTATATGGATGACCATTGTATACAAATGGACAATTTTGATTCTGATGTTGCTACCTGTTGCCAAAAATGGTGGTGTATCTGATCAAACACTGATTATTCATTACTGTTCAATCAATGAATTGTGTTTATATGAATGACCTTTGTAATAGAAGCAGACAATTTAAAAATTGCTATGCATTTTTTTTTTCATCATTGATTTATTTCATATATTTGATGCTACGTGTTGGCAAGAAAGTCTTGTATTATTTCACGTTGATTGTTTATGCAATCCATCATATCATGCTCTAATACGCTTTGTAAATAGAGAATCACTTCTGCTACTTATATTGACTAAGTCTGCTGATTGACAGTTCCACTAACTAGACACAGTAGTTGTTGCTATGCCATAAGAGCAGATTTTTACTCTTTTGTAATTTAATTGAAAATTTGGTGTGTGATCTGAATTTGTTTCATCTTATCAGCTATGCATAGCTATTAATTTCTTATTCATTATTTGCATTTCAGGTTGACTGTCCACGAAATCTGGCGAAGTCTGTGACAGTAGAATGATGATGCTTAATGACAATTGTGAACAACTCATCGTCAGCGTGCCTAACTTGAAGTTTTCCACGATTGGGGACAAAATTCAGTGATAGCCATTCCATTGTTGTATGCTGCCCACCTTTCGAACCAACTTTGTAGAAATTAAGCAAACATAATATTCTTCATTCTGTTGTGAATTTTTTAAACTTCTGTTTTAACCAATCACAGCTCTTGCATTAAAAATTGAAATTGTATAGTAATTACTGAATATTCTTTTCTTGTCTGTCAAGTCTGCAAGATGAGAGGAGGTTCTCCATGTGTATTTTTCAATATTATTTTCATTTCTTATTGAAACGAAACTTGGACACAGTCTTTGCTGTAAGTTTGATATTAACCAATTTTCTTTTTGTGCATGGTTTGTTACAAGACGAGAATGGTTCAGTGTTCTTGGACAAGTATTTCTTTTCTAGTATTAATGACAGAACATCTAGCTTGATCATCATCTTCCAGGTTTTAGTCCCTAGTTAACTTCTAGCTTGGTGATTTAGTTCCACATAAATTTGGGGTAAATCTTGGATTAAAACCCTCTTTTTTGAAGTCAGCTGATCTGTTTCAAGGGAATACCAAAACAACTAATTTGCATAATCATAGTGATTTGCATAATCATAATGACATCTCATATTTGCACATGTTCTTGAATAATTAAATTAAAGTTCAAAAAGCAGCTGATTTAAGTGGAATTTCTGTTCTTTGCCAAAGATTTTAAAAGAATGTAGCTAATTTGGCCCTCAAGTGTCTGTATTAAATGTGAGCAATGAAAGATTTATCCTGGTGGAAAGCCAGAGCATTTGGTTATGGATGGCAGATTTAATCATGTTAGAAGCTGTCAGAATTAGCTTGGTGAAAGCCAGAGCCTTTGGTTATGAATGATAAATTTATTCATGTTAGTAGCTGCCAGAATTAACCTTGTGAAAGCTGCCAGAGCCCTTTGGTTACAGATGTCAGATTTATTCATGTTAGAAGCTGTCAGAATTAGCCTGGTGAAAGCCAGAGTCCTTGGTTACGAATGTCAGATTTCATCATGTCAGAGGCTGTCAGAATTAGCCTGGTGAAAGCCAGAAGCCTTTGTTACGGAAGTCAGATTTAGTCATGTTAGAAGCTGTCAGAATTAGCCTGGTGAAAGCCAGAGCCCTTGGTTATGGATGTCAGATTTAGTAATGTTAGAAGCTGTGAGAATTAGCCTGGTGAAAGCCAGAGCCCTTGGTTACTGATGCCAGATTTAATCATATTGGAAGCTGTCAGAATTATCCTGGTGAAAACCAGAGCCCTTGGTTATTGATGTCAGATTTAGTCATGTTAAAAGCTGTCAGAATTAGCCTGGTGAAAGCCAGAGTCCTTGGTTACGAATGTCAGATTTCATCATGTTAGAAGCTGTCAGAATTAGCCTGGTGAAAGCCAGAGCCCTTGGTTATGGATGTCAGATTTAGTCATGTTAGAAGCTGTGAGGATTAGCTTGGTGAACACCAGAGCCCTTGGTTACGGATGTCAGATTTCATGTTAAAAGCTGTCAGAATTAGCCTGGTGTTAGCCAGTGCCCTTGGTTACGGATGTCAGATTTGATCATTTATTCTTTATGAACCTGCCGCCATTGGTGTTTGAAAAATCACAAAATTTTGATACAATTATAGTAACTGGCATGTTAGTAGGCTTGTTTTTCATTACATTGTTTTATTACCTTTTTAGACATTTTCAATTTGTATTTTTTTCATTTGTGGAGAGCATTAACTTATATATCCATTTTTGCATCAAAGAATTATGTTGTTAAATTTTAGTTAAAATAAACAATGTATTAGATTTACATAGCTAATGTGCCTGCCATATAATGCAATGTGAATTTGTCTTTGTTTTGTGTGGTCAATATCTTTTTTTCTGAAACAAAGGGTACTATCTGTTTACTGATATTAGAGATATCTTATCCATCCACCAAAATAGAACAGAATTAAGTTGATTTGTTTAGTATGTTGTATTTATCGGAGGATTTGCCAAGATTAAAGTCTGTACTGAGATGGGAGATATATCATATCATATCTTATTATTTGTCTGTTTACTGAAATGAGAGATTTATCATAACATATCTTATTATTAATCTATCAGAATTGTCTTTTATTTTCTTTATTTATCTTTATTTTCTTTTGAGGGCCATAAGATTTTAACTTTCTTAGAAAGTAAATGGTGAAACCCCATGGAATCTTTAAATAATCATATCCGAAATTTACCTGTTTGTAATAGGTCAATCGTATACTGAGGAAATCTTATTAACCAATCAAATACTGGGATTCTTGGCTGTCTGCACAATTCATGGGTCCAAGCATATGGAAAAAAGCTTTCAAACGTTGCGTTATACATGAAGGTAATACATGGATGCTTTGTTGCTTGCAACTCTTCTTCCACTAACTGCAGCTCATTGATTTGGGTAGCAAAGGAAAAATTCCCTCAGCAGTTGATCATTACGAATAAATCTCGCAATAAATATTCGGTCTTCATACCCGCAGAATCATGGATTTCTGACGGGTGCTACTTTAAGACTCCAGCCCTATGCAGGTAACTAATACCACCACACCCATCATTGAATCTAAGCAATCAGGAATTAATTGGATTTTGAAGGATGATTAAATCATTGGGTTGGTAGTATTTGCCTAGGTGTATTGTTTGCACACCAATAATGAAAGAAATGGACTGGAAATTTATAGCCTGAGGTATTCGTCATGATTAGCTGAAGTTTTGTTAGTAATCACGTTAGGCTAAGATTCAGCTTGAAAAGTGTATGCCTTTTATACATCTAATCATTGGCATTCAGTACCAAATTATAGAAATTAACATGATGGGATGTTGTGAGGAGGGATACAGTCGAGAAACTAACTTCTTTACAGGCAGTGCAAGAGTTTATGAGAAGGGTTACAGTCGAGAAACAACTTCTTTACAGGCAGTGCAAGAGTTTTCATACACAAACAAAGTAGTGCAAAAGTAATGTATTTCTTTCTGGTACAAAGTTCAGTATCATTGCTTGTGTGCTAAATCACATTTTCTTCATTTTCACTGAAATACATTTAATATTTGTTTTTGCTGTTGATATTTTTGAAACCCTTGTATGCTTGATGTATACTGGGAATGATAGTATGGGACTAAATTTCCTCCTCACCCCCTCTTATGCTTGATGTATACTGGGAAAGATAGTGTGGGACTAAATTTCCTCCTCGCCTCCTCTTATGCTTGATGTATACTGGGAAAGATAGTATGGGACTAAATTTCCTCCTCACCCCCTCTTATGCTTGATGTATACTGGGAAAGATGGTATGGGACTAAATTTCCTCCTCACCCCCTCTTATGCTTGATGTGAACTGGGAAAGATAGTATGGGACTAAATTTCCTCCTCACCTCTAACCTTTCTTTTGAATATTTGTTTGATACATTCAAGTGCTGCTTTTATACCTTGTTATAAATGAACAAAGGACAAGATTGTTAAAAGAATAGAAAGACATTTATAAATTATAGAGCCAGTTGTGACAAAAATGACTTATATTAACTTGATGTGTTCATGTCATTGAGCTCGGTCTGCTGGAGCAGGTTCCGTGTTATATTATTGTGGCTTTGCACATACGGTATATCTTCATTGAGCTTGGTCTGCTGGAGCAGGTTCCGTGTTATATCATTGTGGCTTTGCACATACTGTATATCTTCATTGAGCTCGGTCTGCTGGAGCAGGTTCCGTGTTATATCATTGTGGCTTTGCACATAAGAGATATCTTCATTGAGCTCGGTCTGCTGGAGCAGGTTCCGTGTTATATCAATGTGGCTTTGCACATATGGTATATCTTCATTGAGCCGGTCTGCATGAGCAGGTTCCGTGTTATATCAATGTGGCTTTGCACATACGGTATATCTTCATTGAGCTCGGTGTGCTGGAGCAGGTTCCATGTTATATCATTGTGGCTTTGCACATACAGTATATCTTCATTGAGCTCGGTCTGCTGGAGCAGGTTCCGTGTTATATCATTGTGGCTTTGCACATACGGTATATCTTCATTGAGCTTGGTCTGCTGGAGCAGGTTCCGTATTATATCAATGTGGCTTTGCACATACGGTATATCTTCATTGAGCTCGATTGCTGGAGCAGGTTCCGTGTTATATCAATGTGGCTTTGCACATACGGTATATCTTCATTGAGCCCGTTCTGCTGGAGCAGGTTCCGTGTTATATCAATGTGGCTTTGCACATACTGTATATCTTCATTGAGCCCGGTCTGCTGGAGCAGGTTCCGTGTTAAATCATTGTGGCTTTGCACATACGGTATGTCATCGTTGAGCTTGGTCTGCTGGAGCAGATTCCGTATTATATCAATGTGGCTTTGCACATACGGTATATCTTCATTGAGCTCGGTGTGCTGGAGCAGGTTCCGTATTATATCAATGTGGCTTTGCACATACGGTATATCTTCATTGAGCTCGATCTGCTGGAGCAGGTTCCGTATTATATCAATGTGGCTTTGCACATACGGTATATCTTCATTGAGCTCGATCTGCTGGAGCAGGTTCCGTGTTATGTCAATGTGGTTTTGGAGTTTCAACATATGTACATCTTCATTCGCCAAATACCTTAACATGACCAAAACCATAATGTCATACATTAATGTCTTACATTTTGTCTGTTATATTTCAGTCACAGAACACTTCTGTATAATCTTATTTGTTATTAATATGAAACATTAACATATATTAAACTCGGTTATATTATATTTTTAATTCTGGTCACAATTGATTTTGTAATTATTTCTATATTCTAATTTATTTCTTATATTTGATTGAATTTGTTATATCTTTACACACCTCTGTTTTAGGAGGTACAATTACCTTGCAAATAGTTACAATTCCAGCTATTTTCTCAAATTGCTCTATATCTGTACTTTTTATAAGTTTTAATATTATTTTTCAGACATCTTTGTAATTGGATAGTGCCATAATTCAGACCTTGCTAGGAGTAGTTGTTGTGAAAGTTTCCCATGTAGAGAATACAAAGAGGTTTCTAGGACGGTCTGCAATTGGATTTTAAATTTAAAGTGTACTTCTTTTGGTAGGGTTATCTTTTGCTTGGTTGTATAGCATAACTGAAAATCTGATTTGTTTATTAATAATTTAAGAAGATTTGTTGTCGTAAATTGGAGAGACAAAGTTTGTTGTCATAAATGGGAGGGACAAAGTTTGTTGTCCTATAAATGGGAAGGACAAAGTTTGTTGTCATAAATGGAAGGAACAAAGTTTGTTGTCCTATAAATGTGAGAGACAGTTTGTTGTCCTATAAATGGGAGACAAAGTTTGTCCTATAAATGGGAGTGACAAAGTTTGTTGTCCTATAAATGGGAGAGACAAAGTTTGTTGTCCTATAAATGGGAGAGACAAAGTTTGTTGTCCTATAAATGGGAGAGACAAAGTTTGTTGTCCTATAAATGGGAGAGACAGTTTATTGTCCTATAAGTGGGAGAGACAAAGTTTGTTGTCCTATAAATGGGAGAGACAAAGTTTGTTGTCCTATAAATGGGAGAGACAAAGCTTGTTGTCCTATAAATGGGAGAGACACAGTTTGTTGTCCTATAAATGGGAGACAAAGTTTGTCCTATAAATGGGAGAGACAAAGTGTGTTGTCCTATAAATGGGAGAGACAATGTTTGTTGTCCTATAAATAAGAAAAACAAGTTTGTTGTCCTATAAATGGGAGAGACAAAGTTTGTTGTCCTATAAATGGGAGAGACAAAGTTTGTTGTCCTTTTTTCTTTGAGGGGAGGGGTGGCCCCTTTTTTCTTTGAGGGGAGGGGGTGGCCCCTTTTTTCTTCAAGAGGGAGGGGTGGCCCCTTTTTTTTCTTTGAAGGGGAGAGGTGGCTCTTTTTTTCTTTGAAGGGGAGGGGTTTGCCCCCTTTTTTTCTTAGAGAGGTAGGGGTGGTCCTTTTTTTCTTTAAATGGAAGGGGGTGGTCCCTTTTTTTCTTTAAAAAGTAGGGGTAGTCCTTTTTTCTTTGAGGGGGAGGTTTGTCCCCTTTTTTTCTTTAAGAGGTAGGGGTGGACCCTTTTTTTTAAGACGGAGGGGGTGGTCCCTTTTTCTTTGAGAGGAAGGGATTGGCCCCCTTTTTCTTTGAGGGGGGTAGCCCTTTTTATTTTGAGGTTAAGGGTTGGTCCCTTTTTCCTTCGAGAGGGAGGGGGTGGTCACTTTTTTCTTTGAGAGGGAGGGGGTGGCTGCCTTTATGTGAAAATACTTAAATTTGGAGTAAGCGAGTTTTAATGAACAAAAGATCCCCTCTCAGTGTGGGAGGAATAGGTTATCTAAGGTCAAATATCATTTTCTCACTATGCATGTACTTAATATCAGTTATGACTTCCTATCAGATATGTTGTGTGATGTAGGCAGCCATCAGTTGTTATCCTAAAAGCAGGGGAGGGGGGTAATTTGACCATTTTGGAAGTGCCATTTAGGGGGGAGGGGGTAATTTGACCATTTTGGAAGAGCCATTGTTAAGGAGAGATGATAATTGCCCAAGCCCATCTCTGAAAATCAAAAGTAATGGTAATATTTTTCTTTATATTGCGACCTATTTTGAAAAATATCTGTAAGGGTGAAATATTTGTTTAATTTGTAATAACTTTATTTTCATGGGAATTAAATTTGTAATCCGCACCCTTTGCTCTTTCCTAAAAATGAAAAAAATTATGCTGATTACAATTTGATGGAGTTGTGTTTTCTTATTATTCATATTAATGGTGTGTTCTTTTGTTGAAATCATTAACTCACAGGCTCGTGTCCACCTCTATATCCAAGCCCACAACCAGGACTTTTCACAAAGAGGTGGAACAGACCTTCCTAAAGGGCAATCCGCTCCCCCACCCAGGTCTGTTTATGTCACAACTGTAACGGACAGCCGTTGTTCACATATCTGCATATGCATCCTTCTAAATGGTCCTCTCCTAGTCATCTACCTATCACACTCTAAAACTTCTTAGTGGAATAAAGGAAAGAAAATGAGAGGCAATTCTACAGACCTGCCTTGGTGAAATTGTCTCTGTTTTAATTTTATCCCATTTTTCATCTAATTCACTTGGTGCTGGCGAGATCCAAAATCGTTTTTATTTTCTTCAGATATTTAGCCCCTTTGTTACATTGGGCAAATCCAAGTTTGTGTCCTTGTGAGGGAGTTAGCAGATTTAAGTTCTTGATCAAGTGCTTCTTCATAACAGTAGTTTTCATTCAATTTTGATGCAAGAAATAGCAATAAGACGGACAGTCTGGTACCATCCTTCATTTTACGGTAAAACAAGAACTACATTATTACGGTAATAACGGAATGCCGTGCATGCGCAGAAGTAATTTTGTCAATCGAGATCGCAGTCGAAAGTCTCTTCCGCAGGCGCATACTTTAATCCACTAGCAATTAATCATAAAAAAAAAAGCAAATTGATACTAATACCGCCCTTAAACTGTTAATCCACTATTTACTTAGTAACTTGATATGTGTCTGAAGCCGCCGAGGTCTATTCAATTGATCATTACGTTATTGCATGTAACAGAAACGACTGTTCGACGTCTTACTCCCGAGCTATTTTGCTATTTCTCTTTAAAAGGACGCGGCAATTTTAAAATTTACCTTGGCAGAAAGTTTTGAATATTCATGTTATATCAGGTGCGAAAATTTTACAGTATTCAATTAAACTTCCAGCTATCAGCAGCGGAAAATGTGTATGTTTAGCAGCCACAGTGTAGGCGCGAGTTAGTGCCGTGACACCAGCTGTAATTTTACCGTATTTTAAAGTACCGTAATATTAGGGATGCTCCCGAACTGACGGATGGGCCCAGAACGTTTCTTCGTGCATGTCCTGTCCCTTCACCTGATTTTTAGTAATTTGAATATAATAGCTCACTAACCATTTGCATTAGAAATTGCAAATTCAGCAACCTGTGTAGCCAGTTGAATTAATTCTAAAGCAATTCAACCAGTTAGCTAAAGTGGCGGTACGCGTCCGCAGACCAACCAATTTATAATGTTCTTTTATGTCTTCTAAATGATCCAGTGCGATCATTAATTTATCATTACCAGATTTCTTGATCCCCGAGACAGAAGAACAAAAGTTTCGTCTGAGCTCTATTACAAGCAGGGGCGGCGTAAGATGTTTGAATCTGGGGGTCACAAGATCTGAGGGGCACTTTCCAATTTCAAAGCATGCAACCTAGCTTTATAGGGTCAACTCTCCCTCCCCTCTACCAGAACAATTACTGGTTACCAATTTTGCCTTTTTTTTTTACAGCTTCAAGAATTCAAGATACTTTGATCCAAAATTCGGTAAAATATAAAATATTTATAACAAAATCTACAAAAATCGGATTTTTTTTAGATCATAAGCCTTGAAATTGGAAGGACTTAAGACTTATAGATTATGATTAGCCAATTGTATTGGTCATGGATCGGAATATATTTAATGTGAAAAGCAAATAAGGGGTCCTTAGAATTATTCAGGAGGCCATCATTTTCTTGCTGAGAATAAATGTAACTCGGTATATCAGTATACATTAGACCAGATGCCCAAATTCACACCCAGTCTTCAGCGAGTCAGTTATAAGGGTCCCCATTGTAATTTTTTTTTTCTTTTCCAGAACCTAAATTGCTTGATGTTTGTGTTACTTTCTTCAATCTGTCAATAAAAAGATCAATTATAATCAGATAATAAGAGGACTTCAATATATTTTGATATTTGAAATAACACTTTTTTTTATCTCTGTAAAAGGGCACCTTTTAATTTTTGCAAAGAAGGTTCAAGTGGGGAAGAACACGTCAGTTTATGTCATGACAATGGCCTGGGTCCAAATAGTAGGTTTTGCCCTGCATATGGCCCACTTTATAAATGCCCCATTAATAAAATTTGAGGTGGATTGCACATTCTAGGGAGATCTTATTTTACAGAGTTTTTACAAATTATAAGCTGGGAAGACAAAGATAGGCAGGGCTGCAGGGTTGAAGGCTTTCTAAGTATGAAAACGTCCAATATGTAGGGCTGATGCCCCCAACTTTGTCTTTAGGAAAAATTCAGAAGCGCGTAAAATTGTACTAATAGGAGGGTGATATTTGTGTAACTTACTTTCTTTTATGAAAATATTAGATATAAAGTCTTTAAAGAAACACTTGTTCAGTGCTTGAAATGGCTGGTTCCTTTTCTAAACTGCTATTGTAAATAGACACTTTTTCTGCTCTAAAAAGACACTTTTTCTTCTAAAAAAAGGGCACTTTCCCTCCAGCCCTCAGAACTAGAACTGTCAGAAGGACAGTATGCTCGACTAATCAAAGCTAGTATAACAGTATAAAGAATGTGCTTATGGAGCGAAGTATATACAGAAATAGGGTAGCAGGGCAGATGGTTTCAAATTATTTGAGCTTTGAAAGATGCACTTACATTTTTATTTGCACTACAAGCTTCTAAATACTTTTCCAAGATATCTTAAGACAAAAAAAAGTTCAAGGTTACCTCATCCAGTAACTCAGAAAACATGTAAAACTTAGCAGTCTTTATAACAAAGAAAGGAGAGCCCCTGACTTGCCAATGTCAATGAAAGAATGTCATTCAACCCCCTTTCCAACATGCACCCTTCCCCGGCCCCTACACATTCCCAGAAGTACATTCTGGATTGTAATACAATTTCCAATTCAAGAAAATATGTGTGTCACGCAAAATCAAGCAAAATGAAAAATGTACAATAACATTAAAGCAAAAATATGCGAAACAATATTGCTTAACGTATGACAAACTACACATTGGAAACAATACAAATCCCCTCACCACTAATAATGCATAATCCGGATTATCCCACATTCCATCCCAACGTGTCCCAAATGTCATCCCACGTCTATTCTCCATGTAATCACACCTGAAAACCAGATAATGTATGTCACTCCACAACTTGCATGACCCACATGCCATCACAACTGAAATCCAGATGACATCCCACCACATGTTATACCGCCCTGTCCCACATGTCGACCCACCCTGTTCCACATGCCAACCCACCCTGTTCCACATTCCAAGCCATCCTGTTCCACATGCCAACCCACCCTGTCCCACATTCCAAGCCATCCTGTTCCACATGCCAACCCACCCTGTTCTACATGCCACTCCACCCTGTCTAACATGCCAACACACCCTGACCAACATCCCACCGCACCCTGCCCTACATACAATTCCACCCTGTCCCACATGACCTTATCCTAATTCCTTCTGCTATTTCATCATCATGTCATCTTCTACCCCACATTCTGCTTATTGTTTATATTTCTCAAACCCCTAGTTAAACATCCGTTAAAAGCGAGGAAACTTTTATTTGCTTCTCTATTCATGGCAAGACGAACAGTTTTATTGCAATTCATGTCAGGAATGTCAATATCATAACAAAACTAGAAATGTGAAGTTAGTAAATCAGTAAGCCATATATTTTTGATCTCAGGTCAAACATATTGCAGCAAATGTACACTATACCTCACCAGTAAGTGTGAACAATGCTCTTCACATATACTGTATGATCATTTGTTTAAGCAAAATCATCATACCCACTTTAATTCAAGAGATACCACATAATACACATATTTTCATTGCTATGCAAATAGGCTAACTATTATGCACACACAATACCCAATCATGCTTAAGTGAAAAGTACCAATGCCCTCTTTCACTGTCACAAATAGCAAGTTATTTTCTCAGGTTAGATATTTTGTACGCAAGTCTATTGTTGTGCAAATAACCCACTAAATATGCACACTACGCCTCACCATTGAGTGTAGGCAATGCTCTTCACATATACGATCATTTGTGTGAAACAAAATCCCCACTCCCACTTCAATTTAAGAGATATCATAGATACAAATATTTTCATTGTTATGCAAATAAGCTAATTAGTATGCACACACAACTCCAAATTATGCTCATTTGAACAGTACCCATGTCCTCTACCCCTGTGCCAAGTTACATCAATGTACATCATTCATAACTTAAGTTATGCGCTCATGAATTTTAAACATTTTTTACGAGTCTATTGTTATTCAAATGACCTAATTAATATGCACACTTCACTTCAACATTAAGTATAAACAATGCTCTGTACATATATGATCATTTGTGCAAACAAAATCCCCACACCCACTTTAATTTAAGAGATATAATATATACAAATATTTTCATTGTTATGCAAATAAGCTAATTAGTATACACACACAACCCTAGTCATGCTCACTTGAACAGTGCCAAGTGACATGAATGTACGCCATTCATAACTTAAGTTATGAAAACTTTAAACAAAACTTTAACCTGATAAATATTTGCATTGTTATGCAAATAAGATAATTAGCATACACACCCAACCCCTAATCATGCTCATTTGAACAGTACCCATGTCATCTACCCCTATGCCAAGTCACATGAATGCACACCATTCATAAGTTATGAAAACTTTAAGCAAAACTTTACCGGACGCCGACGCCGACGCCGATGCCGATGCCGACGCCGATGCCGATGCCAAAGCCGACGCCAAAGCCGACGCCGACGCCGGTGGTAGTAAAATAGCCTTACTATTCTTCGAATAGTCGAGCTAAAAAGGGAACTTTTTCTCTCTGAAAAGGGGCACTTTAAAACTTTTAAGAAAAGTGTGTTGAGGCAGGTACCCCGGTTCCGCCAACTATGATTCCAATAATACCTTGAGAAAAAGTATACATCACCAATCACTTCTGATCAGTCGAGCTGTAGAAACGGATCTTCATGCTTGGAAAATTGAAAAGGAAACAGAGCACGAGATTATCAGGCTTGAACCACTGAATTCTCATCTGGTTGACAACATAACCGCTGCTATGTCCAAAATTCTAATTTAGCATTAATTGACGCTTCAATTGCAATCAAAATTCAAGAAAGATGTTTAAAAGCCGAGGGTACATAACCGGTATTTAAATCTCCTAATGCCACATTATCGCTAGCATTCATTTTGGAATTTTGTCATTGATATTCCAGCTTTGTAGATCACAAACATTCTTTATTTGTCTGTTTTTTACAGTTAACTGAGCAGTTACCCAATGATACACCTCAAAAGATAATCAAAAATAGCTTTTGAAAGTAATTTGGTTGCATTTACCGAGATAGGTGAATGATCGCTTTCACGTACTTTGTGAACAATTTAACTCTCAAGCGGGTGAGTTCTGAACCTGTCGAACTATTCTTTCCTTCTTTCAGCTTTATACACCCGTGCTTTAATATCATAAAGCGATTATGTATTCAGATTTTAATTTACCAATTATTAGATGCTCGAATAAATATGACTTGACTAATATCAACTCTAGTCAATTAGTACATTACCATTAGGTGTGTGGGTATAAGAAAACAGCCGCATTTTTCGCTCCAGCTGATTAATTACATTTTCCACTGAAATGAATTTTGAATTATTACCACTTGAAATGCTGCAAAACAGATAAGCATATCAAAGATAAATGAGAGAAATTATCAAAGAGAAATAAAATTTCTAAATGAGATTTAACCACCCGAAAACAGAGAATATACCGAAGCGTGAACAGGAGAAACAAGCCCTAAGAAAGTTGATGTAATAAGACGGCATAAGACAATGACTTGTGTACACACAACTAATGGAAGGGAGATGTGTGTATTCTGAGAGAGAAGGCGAGAGCAAATCGAGAGGAAACAAGAAAACAAGAGTTAAAAGGAAAAATGATTATTAAATGATCTCTTGGAGACAAAAGAGTTGCCATAAAGCCTTGCGTTACATAGTTTGTCCCGGTTCTGACCAACGGCTTGAGAGTATAATCAAATAAAGTTCATGGCTGACGAGCTTGATTTAGGAAGCTTTATTGGTTACATGTTAATTGGAGAATGAAAGTTCAAGTGTGCAACTGGTCGTTGACTGGATTGCTGCACTTACATTGCATAAGTTACTTGCTTCATAGAACGTACTGTACAGTGCACACTACCGTAGAGCCAGGAAAAGAGAAGGGGTGAGAGGGGGGGGGTGCCGGGGCGGGGGAAGGGGGGTGTCGGGGATGTAAGTAGTGTCACTTTTGGGGTGCTGAACTCCCTAAACTTTGGGGTATCCTGGTAAAAATTACACTTGCTAATTAAGTTTTAATGAAAATGCTTGTAACCTCTTCTTAACAAAGTAGCCCTTAGTGCTTTTTCTCTACGTGCGTTATCATTTCCCAATCGCGCCTGTGGTTCTCTGGAGAAAACATACTTATACAGGAAGGGAAAATACTCTAGGAGCCCCCCTCCTTCCCCATTTCTTACGTCTGTGGAAGTGCCTACTCTTTCTTACGTATGTGGAAGTGTCTACCCTTTCTTACGTCTGTGGAGGTGTCTACCCTTTCTTACGTCTGTAGAGGTGTCTACCCTTTCTTACGTCTGTGGAGGTGCCTCTCTTTTCTTACGTCTGTGGAGGTGTCTACCCTTTCTTACGTCTGTGGAGGTGTCTACCCTTTCGTACGTCTGTGGAGTTCCCTACCTTTTCTTACGTCTGTGGAAGTGCCTACTCTTTCTTACGTATGTGGAAGTGTCTACCCTTTCTTACGTCTGTGGAGGTGTCTGCCCTTTTTTACGTCTGTGGAGTTCCCTACCTTTTCTTACGCCTGTAGAGGTGCCTATCCTTTCCTACGTCTGTGGAGGTGCCTATCCTTTTTTACGTCTGTGGAGGTGTCTACCCTTTCTTACGTCTGTGGAGGTGCCTGCCTTTTCTGTGGAGGTGCCTACTTTTTCGTACGTCTATGGATGTGCCTATCCCCTCTTACGTCTATGGATGTGCCTATCCCTTCTTGCGTCTGTGGAGGTTCCTACTCTTTCTTACGTCTGTGGAGGTGCCTACCTTTTCTTACACCTGTGGAGGTGCCTACTTTTTCTTAGGTATGTGGAGGTGCCTACCTTTTCTTAGGTCTATGGAGGTACCTATCCTTTCTTACGTCTGTGGAGGTGTCTACTCTTTCTTACGTTTTTGAAGGTGTCTACCCTCCCTTACGTCTGTGGTGGTGCCTACCTTCCTTACGTCTGTGGAGGTGCCTATCCTCTCTTACGTCTGTGGGGGTGTCTACCTTTTCTTACGTCTGTGGAGGTGCCTCTTATTTCTTACGTCTGTGGAGGTGTCTACTCTTTCTTACGTTTTTGAAGGTGTCTACCCTCCCTTTCTGTGGTGGTGCCTACCTTCCTTACGTCTGTGGAGGTGCCTATCCTCTCTTACGTCTGTGGGGGTGTCTACCTTTTCTTACGTCTGTGGAGGTGCCTCTTATTTCTTACGTCTGTGGATGTGCCTACTCTCTTTTACGTCTGTGGAGGTGCCTAGCTTTTCTTAAGTCTGTGGAGGTGCCTACCAGCTTTTACGTCTGTGAAGGTGTGTACCCTTTCTTACGTCTGTGGAAGTGCTTAGCTTTTCTTACGTCTGTGGAGGTGCCTACCTTCTAATTACAAGAAGTGTTCTTTTATGAGAGTAGGATAACAATCTTGATGTTATCCTTTCCAAGTTTGATAAAAGATGCCATTGCACCATAAAATATGTTATTCTCGATAATCGTTGATGCTTTCGGTTTGTATTTGATTAACGCAACCCTATTTCCTTTATTATAATGATACTACTTTATAATCCAAATTATTATTGAAAGGTTGCATGGTTGATGACTTCTTCGATATCAGCCCTAAAACAGTAAAATGTTCTTATATGATTTCAGCACTATCATATTAGGACAAGTGACTCAGGTCCGTGGCCAAGAATTTTAAAGGAGGGCGCGGCAGGGAGAGGGGTTGGGTTGAAGGGGGGGGGGTTGAAGGGGGAGGATGGGGGTCGTGTTTCGTATAAAAGGGCATCAAACTTTGAAATTCCATGTACCTATTATTTTGTTAGATTTGAAAAGGGCACTTTCTCAACAAAAGGGGGTTCGTTTGCTCGGACGAACCAACTGACTGCGGGCCTGGATGACAGTGTTTTAGTTAATGTGCTTTTTTCAGGGGCGGATCTAGACACATAACTTCCAAAAGGGTTCTTCAGATTTGTGACAGTTCAACATTTATTACTTTATTGGTCACATAAATGAATTGTTTTAGCTAGTGAACATCATGATGTGATGCATGATTCTAAGATCATTACAACTTGATTGTTTTATAGACTAATACATAGCTTCTACAATTACCGGTGAAATCGTGACTGAAATTTTGAGTTAAAGGAGACATAAAGTCAGACATAATCCTTATATCATATGATAGAATAAAAATTGAATATAAAATTTCTGACCAACTTTCATACCTCCCGAAGCAATTTAACATATCTATTGTAATTATTACAAACTTTACTACTACTACTAAATAGTACCATGGAAGCTGCCGTTTTGATTTCAAAACATGCAGAATATGATGTCATCAGCCCAGGAGGATGTTGGAATGCTTTGTATTTCTTTATAATGTACCTCAAGTTTTCTAGCTTATGAAAAAAATGTTTTTCTTTTGTAAGGGTCAATATCATTTTTGTGTACAAAACATGCTGTTAAAACTTTGTGTCACATCATTTTGGAATAAAAACTGTAATCACATTTATAAAGAAATACATTATAATTTCTTATGTCCTTGTTGGGGAAATAATGTCATCATGCACAATATTTCAATACAAATTTGAATAAAATGGCAGCTTCCGTGTGTCGACTTCAAACATCAATAACTTGAGATAGGAATAAGATTTTGACTTGCAGTTTTGGGAAGTTGGTTAAGATTTGTAACCTCTATCATATAAAATAATGATTGTTTTTGAACAGTTTCTGGATAACTAACACTTCTTTCCTTCTGTTGTAGTCGACTGGTCAATGAACCACTGAACCAGTTGGATTATCCGTTTTGCAACAAGCCATGCACTTCAATGGACATTCAAAAGAGAAAAGTTAAAAGAGCTTAGTGAGAAGCCAGAAAAATGTAATTTTTAAAGTAAAATAATTTTGTAAGATAATTTTGTAACATATAGAAGCCATAATTAGTCATAAAGTGAAAGACTTTGAAAGTATTTCATGTTAATTAGGCAGTTAGGGATATTAACCTGCTAAACTCCTGTGCCACGTTGGAATTGATTGTTTTTTTTGGGGTTTTTTTTAACAATACAAAATTAGCAGTTAGAAAAACATTTAATAGATATATAATTTTACTAAAAAAGTACAAGACCTACACCAACCCTATGTTGTACCATAATACCTTGGTACATGAATTTGTGTCCGTAGACTCTGGGATCAAAAGGTCAAAGTTCACAGAGCTATTGACCACTTTTCACCATTTTCTCCTATAGTTATTTAATATGGTAAGTGTGACGTGGGCATGAATGGTGTCATACAGTAGGGTAGGCCTACAATAAATGTGAAAAAATTTAGATGTTGTTTCAGTAATTAGGGTCAAGGGTCAGAGGTCAGAGGTCAAATATGTGATTTTAGGGGGTAATTATGTAATTTGTACATTTTTGTGCCACTTTACAGTCGGAAACATGACCTCGGTTGACCCAAAAACTTTTATCAAAATCACGTGACAATCAATTTGAATTCGAGTGATGAATTTCCATTTAGTCTCTGTTTTAGATCAGGGTAATTTGCTCTAAAACCGAAGAACACATATTTATCGTATAGATACACGATAAAGAATACGACTTTTAATAATTAACGACATCGTTTTATGTCACAATGCGAGCCCTGCTTTTCGCACAACAGCCTACGAAAGATTAAAAAACGTGATAGAATTGACAACCGACCGATACAAAAATTACGAGAAAACAAAAAAAAAACTTACCAATTTCGTAAAGTAAAACCAAATGTTGTTTAAGGTATGAAAAAAATAATTTCAAATTCATCTTAGGACAAATCACAAACCAAGAGCCTAAGAAAAGTTCTATCACAATTCGATTAGACCCGCTGTCGGCTTGAATTGGACGCCATGATTATAACGCATGCGCATTGAGTGTATGTCCGTAAAGCGGATGTACAACACCAATAGACGATCTACAGTGCTCCTGCCTCTCAAGAACAAGTGGTGTTATTGGAGGGGAAATAAACGCTCGAGGTTTACAAAATACTCTTAGATTCGATTGTATATCAAGAAAAAGAGTTTATTTTGTGATTTATAAGAGTAATTTCATACCTAATTTTGAGACTATTCGTCATATCAGCTTTAGCGTTGAAAAACTAGATACCTCTCAATTTTTATAACTGTTAAGTTTAGATAGATAAGTAGGCCCCATATGTATTTTACGGACCCAATTTACCTCATTTAATAATATGAAGTAAAATTTATAACAAATTTAGACATTTTTGCATTCCTATCAGCTTTATGAAATTTAGTGAGAGGGGCTCTGAGTTTTCATATTTCGCCTGAAAAATGAGCTGTTTATCTATTACTTTTTTTGTATTTTGTGATAATTTTTTTTTTTTTATCATGGGCCACCCCCCTTCCCTCCCCAAAAGGCCACCTTCCCCCTCTCCCCTAATAGGTCATCACTGTTTGATGGAAACCCCCTTGTTGAATTATTTAGAACACATCACTGTGATGGGGCAGGCTCCCAAAACAAGTTGAAAAAATGTTAATTTGCAGCTATTCTCATATACATAGCAATAGACTTCAACATGTTATGTAGTCAGTGGTGTAGCCACGGGGTAAATGGGGTCGGGGTGCCGGGCGGGGGGTCTGGGGTGCCTTTTTACAAGAAAGTTTCAAAAATTGGGATAATATTTCTTCGGGGCCCTTGTCCAAGTGTTTGCAATATGACATTGCTTGAGCCGCTTACATTTACGTTGAGATGTACGCAAACACTTTAGTTACACTGGCATTGTATGGAAGTTTACCCATTAAAACTGGTACTTCATTGGTTAGAGACCCTGGGAATAGAAGCACAAACCTGATAGGCTGACACTTTTATCTCCAAGTAACTTGTGTCGCCTTACCAAGAACGTCGCTGGGATATTCTGATTAAGCTCAGGGTCTTCTGAATGGTGGTGGTGGTGAAGGGGGTTGGAGGTTGAGGGGAGGGGGTTGACATCAGTTTCCCAATTGGGTGGATTTATAAGGGTACCCCGAAGAGGAACGGTTGGATTTCCAACTGCCATGTTAATTTTTCAACTGGCGTCCCATTTAAAAAAAAAAAAAAAAAATTGGGGGGGGGGGGAAGGAAGGGACTGGGAGGCACCCCAACCCCCATATTATGACAGCTCTGCTCCTTACCAACCATGTTGTTACACACCTGGTAGGAATGTTAACCTCTGAAAATCTTATAACTCACCTGTATAACATGGAACTCCAGACTTGGTTTAATTAACATTCCAGCTTTAAATAAGCCTGTTAATCTGTCATGAATTTAAGTGGTTCTTCTACTGTGCAATGTGGGACAAACTGTCATTGGGGTGAATAGAGTGGGACATGAAGGGCACTGTCACTAAGCAATCCATTGGAGAATAAAACTCTTGACCAATAGAAGATCATAAAAAGTTGCACGTAAGGGGTATACATAACACCGCTGAGGAGCAGTCCCCACCACGGGAGCTCGGATAACCTATAATATTAAAGCACTATTAAGATGGCTGGGGCAACCTATCGCAAACAATCATGGGAATGGCCTGGGAGGAGTAAAATGATAAGGAAATCAATGACTATAAGGCGTATAAGTGATATATTCAGAGGGCTGTGCCGGGTCTCCTTGTCACTAACTTTCAGTCTGTTAATGTTGTGATACTGTTTTCATCTGGATGTGCTTGAAGATGATCTGAGTAAACCAAGGTGCCTCCAAGTTCCAAACAGAAATCGACTTATTTTAGGTCACAGCAAATTTTCCATTCACCAAATTCTAACCCCATTTCTGTGTGAATGAACCGTTTTCAGAAAAATCTGAATGTTTGATACAGGGTTATATCTAAGGCTTCACATGAGTGGTATAACCCATATAATTAACCAAACGTGGCACCACCACAGTATTAGAGAGTCCCAACCCAATGAGCATATCTAAACTAAGATCATGATAGCAATTTTTCATTTTAAAGGCAAAATGTACCTCTGTAACATACATACATCAATATTTGAATGAAAGGTAACTATTAACACAATGTGGTTTTCTTCCCCTGGAAAATCTGCCTCACACTTTTCAATGAAATCATTGTAGCACTTTTGTTTTTTTCAAATCCAATTAAATTTTACAACTGATGGTGCATTACTCTTTTCCCATTATCTATTAAATCATTTCAAGAATAAGCATTTCAAAATTAGTCATAACTTTTCTCTGGGCTGTCAAATTGCATAGAAAATATTTTCAATATTATATTATCTTTCCAATATTATATTATATTACTTTCCATCCTTGTTTCTGACAGAAATAAACGAAAAATTATTGGATTGGTTTAGTGTTACACAACACATTACTTTGCGAATGCAGGACATTGATGTATACCTTGTAGGTCTGTTACAATACGCTTGTCTGCTATTTCAATTAAAAAAGTGGCTCCATCAGACCTACAGTAACTTAAAACACAAAATATATACAAAACTGGTATGTCTATCCTTGTTTGAGGCAGATGAATTTATAGATAAATAATTAGGAGATAAATGGTACACAAATACAAACATTCACATAACACTTAAAAAATTCAAAGAAAATACTTTATTTGATAGTACAATTTATTTATCTCTTTTGGTTTCAACTTCACCACAAATAAGAAATGCATTAAACCCTTTATATGTATAAATGCTTCTTTAAAGATATATGGATGTGTAGCAGCAACATGCTAAATTGCTTTAAAATCCATGGAAAATAGCAAAAAAAAACAAATTATCCAAATCGGTTAAAAATTGACCATTTTAGAGTATTTTGAATTTTCAGGCCAAAATATGCAAATTTTTCTTCCTCTTTATGTTCCTCTTCTGATGTATGAGTGGGCGGAAATTCCTATTTCCTTATGTCAGTATGTAACACCTTTCTTTTGTTTTTATTTAATTGTCACACATTTGTGAAAAATGGAAAGGAACTTTAACTAAACGTTTTTAAGTGTTGACCATACCCTTAACCATAATCTAGCAGGAATAGACTTTGTCCTCATTTTTAAGAACTGAAATTTATGAAGGAAATATAACAAATTACATAAAGCTTTTCACCTACCCATTCGTAAACTTTTAAACTTTGATTTGGATTACAGGTATATTTCACTTTACATCTGAGCAAGCTTTATATGTTTGCTCTAAAGGACCAGGCATCAGTTAATGATGTAATCAAATTTAGTTTTAAATTGAGTATTTTAAAGCTTTGTGAAATAACACAACAAATAAATGTTTACACAAATGCAAAGTGTTGGTTGTCTCGTGAGTAGAACTGCCCTTCATTTCCTGTTTTGTTTTCTTCTTCGAAATTGTAATGTACAATAGTTTCAAAGAGAGCAACTAGCATTTTTTTCTTCGTCATATCCTACAGTGAAAAATAAACTTTCTCAGTCAATGGAGAAAAAAGACAAAATATCACACTGTAAAAATATTTTATATCATACTGCATTACATCACATATCATACATACCCTAATAAAGCTCAATTTTTGATTTGATGTGTCTAAAACTTAATATGCTTCCTTAATATGCTTAACTAGACTTCCTTGTCAATATTTTCTTGCACCAAACTGAAGGAAAATGTTCTAGATGTCACTAGTCTTTTATGACAGCCTTTCGAAGTATGTGTCTATAAAGTACTACTATCAATGCCTCAACCTGGTGTCAGAAAATGGACAAAAATCCCATCAATATAGTCTGAAAGAATCCTTAAAAAGTTCAACTTATTTTCCTGCTCCTCCACATCATTTCTCTTTGTACAGTGCATACAAATGCTTAAGACGATTTTGCACTATACAAATTAATCATTGTTTTATAATAATAACATTATTGGTAAAGATGGTAATTATTGACCATTAACCAGTTACATGGCACTTTACTTTTCTAAGTTGAGTTTTCTAAAGGACCAATAATGATAGTTTGCATAAAACTGTGAGACATTAAACCATCTGCATCTTGTTTACCTTTTCTGTTGATGCAAAGATATATTGTGGTACCCATATGCATGTCTTACACTGCTTCAATATTAAAATGTACTGCTCCAATTTATTACTGCAGGTAAAACAAAGAAAAATATAATATGAAAGAATCATTTCATAAAACAATATTTCATATATAGTATAAACACTTATTTCATTTTATCATGTATAAAGTATGCTGTAAAAAAACAGGATGGATGGAGACATCATTTGATGCTGTATCACTGTCAGTCACAACATTCTTCTTCTGTTGGTATTGCTGTAGCTTCCATGCAAGCTAAATGACTGATGGGTAAATACAGATCTAGTCCTGATACTGCACTTATTTGAGCACATTTTTTTTTTAGAAATATAGTACTTATTTGATTTCTCTGTTGCTCTGCCGCAATCTTTGAGGGAAAGTAAAAGGTATAACGTTAATATCAAGACAATGTGATGCTGTAGTACTTTCCTCTCAAACAACTGAGGGATACTTGAAGAAAAAAAATTAACATCAAATGATACTGTAGATTATGAACAAAAATATGACATGTGAGGTAAAAAACAATTGTGATGGTTTACTATACAAATCATTTCGGTTTTGCAATACACATTTTTTAACCAAATGTGTTTTTTAATTGAAGTTTTAAGCTCTTTCAGTGTTGAAGCAATAATTCAAATATTTTTGCAAGTAGCACAAAGAGTAATTTCAAGTAGACAAAACAGCATTTTAACAATGTAAACATTGACCCTTTTTACATTGTGGGCTTCAAAAGTCAGGATTTATATTAAAAATCTGAAATCTTTTTCCCCTAATATACACTGTTCTGGAAATAAATATGATATGTTATTTTTAGATATGCCGTATAGGGGCCTTGAAGCAACATGCATGAAGGCAATTTGTGTACAAATCAATTAATAGCTTTCTTATAATGAAGGTGAGAAAAATGGCTGCAATATAATAGCAGAACTATAAAAGAGAGCAACACTCCGTATGGAACCGTACTGCACCCAATTTATACTCTTTTCAATCTACAGAAACAATATGACAGAATAAATGAACTGTAACAACAAGATTTTTGAAGACGGTACATAATGTTACTGTTAAGTCCTGCCAACAGTACACTGCTTTGTATACTGTATACTGTATCTAAGGAGCCACACTGAGAATCAACAGAGTTAATCAAATTTGTTGTTTATCTCAGTATTGCTAAAGAAAAATAATACGTTTTTCAGATCTACATGTACTATAAGATTGTTTTATGGGGCCTGTGAAAGCATGAAATAATCACAAATCTGCAATGTAGAACAACAAGCATAAAATGTTTCAAATGATATCAGTTCTGAAATTAAAAAGACTGACAACAAGAACATCAAAATAGTGTATAGTACTGTAGCTTGTTCCTCACTCAAAAAAAAAAAAAAAACACACAGTTATTTCTGCATTAATGTTCTATACTGGTCTAGCCACAGACCCCTAGCTTGATTTAAAAAGGGACAGGGTGCTAGATTTGTTGAGGGGCACATTAATGCGTGCGAACCGCTGCGTCGTTTCGACATGTAGTCCAGGGGCCCCTTAAGGCTCAAGCCTCTGGTGAAGAAGTTTTGGGATTTTAACTATAATCATACCTCTGAATGAAACTATTTTGATTGATGAGGACCAGTCATTAGCCAAACAGGACAATTGTTTTCTATGCTATCATTCTGTGTTCTGTATCCATGTAAGGTATTTATTTATGAGGTTCAATAAGATTATTAAGTAAACAAATATATAAAAAATAAATAATAATAATTGTAACATTTTCTCTGAGGGGCATGGCGGACCCCCAGTTGGTGGGCGAGTCATCGGAGGGGCAGGGCGGGCTGTGAAACAGCAAAGCTAGGGGTTTCAGCCAGATAATGATAAAGAGTATGCTTCGAATCAACTCAGAAAAACAGCTCTACCTACAGACCTATAAGCTTAACTTTTCAACATGCCAGAATATTGATAAAATTGTTTTTGGAACAAACAAAAACAAAAAAACATTTTGTTGTAATTTAAACTAGTTAAAATTTTATAAACCTTCTATATCAAGGCGTTGTGTAAGGTAAATATACAATGTATGATCGGGCACTGCAAACTTATGTTAAAACCAATATCAGGTTTATGTTATGTTTTTGTGTTATATCTGTGATCCAAAAGTAAATTAGCACATTTTTTACAAAACAATAAGTTGCGAAAAAGTAGCAAATAATCAACATTTACTAGCAGTACCACGATGCAATGTTAAGGGTTATACTATTTTGTAACTGTGCAGCCTGCATTGCGTCTGCATGACAGTTTCAGAAGTTGACACAGAAGTTTTGTTTTTGATGTCAAAGATGACATAATAATTTTCAAATATTTCATAGTAGTCTGAAATTATCTGAGTATGACCATGACTACTCCAACAAACTTAGTAGGACTACAGTATATTAAACTGTTACTTTAGTTAGGACATACCAGAGAAGACGGTAAATATTAACAAATTTCCAACACTTCAGGACACGCAAACTAAAGGGGATACTACTATAATTCCTAAATTGTTTTAGAATCTGCAGTTGCTCTTAAGAATGTTACACAAAAAGAATGAGTAATATTAGAACTTAGCAAATTATTATCAATGTTGTATGCTTATATTTTAAAACACTAAGAATATCAATCATAAGGTAAGATTTGAGTAAGATTATCAATACTAAGGGCAATCTAACACGGGGATGATGCGGGCTGTTAATGTATGCTTTATATATTATATTTATGGAACTGCCATTTCCAGCATTCACTTGCATTAGTTTTTGTCTGCTTAAGTTCTGTTATGTAATAATTGATGTGGTCAACTGCCGGTAGGCCCTATGTCGCAAATTATTTCATGGAGTGACTCATAATAGCACTGGTCTAGTCTAACTTCTAAGCAAGGACTATTCAATTATTGGTCTGACTTCTGACTGAGTAAAGCAACCAATGGAATAGGCTTCTAGGCCTAGCCTACATAGTATTTGAGGCAGGGCCATAATCTAGGCTAGGCCTTCTATGTCTCTCATATATGTCTCTCAATCATAAAAATGGCCTTTTTTTTACATAACAATTTTGTCCGACTTCGCTAAGGTGGGTAACAAGTTCGGGTCATACTACAGTAATAGGCCCTGGTAGGCCTTAGTACTAGCGTTAGACCTAGTATGCCTACTGCCAATGCCACTAGGCCTAGTAGCAGTTAGGCCTAAGTAATTGGTGTATAAACAGATTGTTCTTTGGTAGGCCTAAACCTAGTACCAGCAAATCCTAAGTTGTGGATAACGGTAACAAGAATATCATTTGTTTGTATGCGTAAGCTCTGTCAATAATCATACAACCAAATTAATTTTATTTTGCATAATTCCGTCCCATGTCTCAATGCATTGCCATAATAACAAGCTAGTGTTACGGAAAAGCAACACCTTATCACGTTAAGAAGGAAATTAGGTCTAAGAAGTGAGAATTTGGACTGGCATTTTTCCTGAGCATTTTCATCCACTAAAAGTGGCTTAAATTTGACGACACTAATAGTTCACTTTATAAAAGCATACTGAGCTTAATAAAAAGTTGTCTGCTATGAAAAAATGTGACTTTCACAGATCAGAAAAACGATTGACGAATCTTACCTTTTCAAAGATCGTCACAAAATGGGCCACGAAAAATCTTTATTTTGGAAAATTTACCGAGACAAAAAAATACTCGGATCCCAATTTAACCCGAAATATAAAGTCTTGGACGTCATCTAATCTTCTCCTGTATTGATGAACATTGAAACTGCATAAGTTGGAGCAATTTGAATTATCCGGAATTATTCGGGAGTGATCGTTTTACAAACCACGAAATGCTCAATTCGAACTTCCGGGTCAAGGCCTCAGAAATTAATAATATCGCAGTAACGGTCATATAGCAAGGTCATGTTCCCAACTGTTTAAATTCCGAAAGTGCAAGACCTATGCCAATCCTTTGTGTGTCCCGTAAATTCGGGGGTCACAAGTTCAAAGGTCACAGAGTTAGTGACTCTTTTCCCAAACAGTTATTGTTATTAGCTATTCCCCCACTATGCTTAATGTGATAAGATCAGCAACTCCATGGATTGCGTATATGTTTGTCTTTTGAAGACTATAACTTGGTAAAAAAAGATATCGCCCTTATTAAGATTGATCTCCCGTTTCCTTACAATTGTATTTGTCTTCCCAGGCTGTGTGCATGGGCAGATGAGTGTGTGTGTGTGTGTGTGGGTATTTGTATGTGTGTGTGTGTGCACTTGTAGATGATGGAAATTGTCATATGTTTACACACCTTCCAATTAAGGCCACACCTGCAATTGGGGATATTCCCAATTGTCAGAAAGCTCAATATTGACGATTTCATCATCTCCATGTCTGTGAGGTAGTTACCTCTTAATTTCAGCCTCAATTAAGATTTTTCACAATTTTCCAGTGTTTTATCGTATGCTGGTGTGTATGGTGAGTATCCAGATATCTTGACTACACCTACAAATCAAAAATTGACTTCCCCAATTACATGGTAGAAAACGTATGACATCACAGATTTAAATTGTAAAGCGCCATAAATAATGTGATGTTGTGGACATAATTTTACACTTTTGAGTGGGATATATACACATGGGACTTGAATTTTCACATTGGAACTATGGAAATATCGATTTATCCCCATTTTTATAGGAAGCACTTTAAGTACATGTGTAAATGTGTGTATCCCCACTTCCAATGTATGCTTTCATAAGCTTTTAATACAAGAATGGGAATCAATATGAAATCACGGTGGAAATAGCATGTTGTTTAAAAAAATCTGTCATCCTTATTTGCCCAAGTCCTTTAATTAAGATATTCTCATTTTCCTAGTTTCATACGTATGTCCCCAATTTCCACCAACTCCATGTCTGTCTGTGTGTGTGCGTATGGGTAAGTGTGTGCAAGTGCGTGCGTGAGGGTGTTTATCACACAATATAAATCACAAAATACCCAAGTCTTTGAGTTCTGGGAGGAACAGTATCCAAACTGGTCGCCTTTACCATAGGTTTAAATGAAGCAAACAATTAGTTCCGTGCTACCTTGGCCATATACAGTTTACAGTTTATTCTCATTCTCATATAATCCATTTCTGGGTATGGAGACAATACATTGTGCCAATACATAAACAACTGATCAAAGAACTTAAGAAAACATAAATAAATGTAAAAATGTATGTTGAGACTAAAAACTACTGAATACTATAAAGCTTATTTATAAAAAAAAAAAAAAACTTATTTACACTATTTACATTTGTAGTCTGCCGTTTCTTTTAGAATAAGGCTTATGAATTTTGATAATTGTACCTGGATGCTTTTATTTGTAGCATTCATTAATTGACTCATTTTAAAAACACTCGGATTCTTCAAATAAAAGGGCTTTATAAACTTTTTCCTTTGTTCCTTAAATTTTTGGCATTTAAAAAGATAGTGGTATTCGTCCGCAATATTTGGAGAATTACACAAATTGCAAGTTCTATCTTGCCTTGGGATATTTTGGTATCTACCTGTTTCGATTGGAAATTGGTGGTTACTTACTCTAAACTTACATAGCTGATGTCTCAAGATTGTCGGCAAACTAAGCAGATATCTTTCAAGTTTTAATTCATTTTTAAAGCTTTTGTAAGAAATACACTTTGAATTATTTTTAATTTCAGCGAGCCATGTTTGCCGATATTGATCATTTAGTTTCTCCTTAATCTTTTGTTTTAAATTTTCAATGCTGGCAATAGAATCTGCCTGCCAATAAAATGACAAACCACAAAAATCAAATATTTTCTTAACTTGTGCTAACCCGGATGACAAGTACATGTCCCTGTTTGAGAGTTGCAAAAGTAAATTAAACAAAACCTTACATAATTTGTCTTCTTGACTGTTTACAATTTTCGCCCAAAAAGCTACCATTCTAGAATTAATAGCAACCGACATAGGTGCTCTACCTAGTTCACCATATATCATACAATTTGATGTTGTTTTATTGACTTTTAGAATGGATTTACAGAATTTCAAGTGGATACTTTCTATTTGATCAATGTTAGAAAAGCCCCACACCTCACACCCATACAATAAAATTGGAGTTACTAGAGAATCAAAAAGGTGGAGAGATATATCGATAGGCAAACGCATCTTATTAATTTTCTTTAGCAGTGCATACATAGCTCTAGAGGCCTGGTCACATTGCTTCTTAATTGCCTTTTCAAATCGACCATTATAATTCATTATTACTCCAAGATAGCAGTATTCATCTATTATTTCAATTGATGTATCACCAAAATAAAATGATGGTTTTTTCCTAACTTTTCCACTTGAATAAATAACAATTTTTGTTTTTGTCACATTAACCTCAAGTTTCCATTCCTTACAGTAGTTAAACATCCCATTAAGGGAAGATTGTAACTGGTCTGGTGGCTCTGCAAGTATAACAGTGTCATCTGCATATAGGAGAGTAAATGATTTTATGTATACTACAGAATCCTCCCTTTCAAGAAAGTTGGATATATCTCTAGAGATCTCAACTAGACCTGAGTAAAATGAAGAAAAGTACATTTCCAAATTATTTAAATAAAGAGCAAATAACACTGGTGACAGACACTCTCCCTGTCTCAGTCCTATATTGGATGGAAAATACTCTGAATTTAATGTCATATCAAGTTGAACACAAGATTTTGCTTTATAATAAAGATTTCTAATAACGTCCACAAATGGGCCATTTATTTGATCAGCCAATAGCTTACGCCAGAGAGAGACTCTATATGATCAGAGAGAGGGAACAGGAAAACTAAGCAATGAATTATGACCCCATGACGGGATTACAAGAAGTAAGGGGCTAAACAGAGTAGTTAAGATAAAGAACAATTTAAAAAAATTCAGATACCTTCGATTAGATAGTTGTGAACCCTGTTCGCAGCTTTGAAGTTGGTATTCCAGTATGAGCATTGCTCGTCGAGCGGGCATGTTGGCTTGTTTGTAGTAAGTCTGTGTAATAGTACTACATGCATTTTGCGTGAATACATAGTAGTGTGATGTGTCAGAAATAAGGGTTTGTTTACGCCTTGCCAATTAATCGCCTTCCACAGAAGGTAGGCTTATGCGATAGAAACAGCTATTACTTGTCCGTTGGAGGGGCGGGGTGACGTGATGGGATGAGGACCACCCCTGGCCGTGTGTAGCAGGATTGTAGGTGGTTGGTGTGTTGCTGAAGGTTGTAAAGGCAGAGCTTAAGGGGGAGAGGTGTGTGTGGGGGTATGTTATGTTCTAATATAAGAGAGTGGGGCGGGAAATGTCAAGTATCGGCAGAAAGAGGACTGAAAAGTGCAGATATCGCACTATGTCCAGGAATCACAGGATGCGGGAATGGTTACTCTAAAAATAAGAAAATAAATAATCAAATTTTGACCAAAACATGGTCAAATCTGCACCGAACCAACTCTGGTTAAAATTGAACAACAAATTTGACCACAATATGGTCAAATTCGTCCATAATTGCCATATTATGGTCAAATTTGACCATGTTTTGGTCGTTTAATTTTGACGAAAGTTCAGTGGTTCGGCGCAGAGTTGACCATGTTGTGGTCAAATTTGACCGTTCCTTTTTTAGAGTGTAGTTGAATTTTCTGTTGAAAAAAGTCTCATTGGCTTCATGCATGAGAGACAAATAGCCACGCACTCCACTTGTATGAATTGGTCGATAAGTGACATGTGAAGAGAAATGTAGATCCACAGTATTTATATTTAACCCGCGATAGGTCTCTACCAGCTTAATGCAGCAGGCACTGCAAATTAAATGCTGAATATATGCATAAATAATGTATAACATTGATTTATATTTTTGAACTTTGTATCTTTTTTGCGGGTCGTTATGTGTTGCCGTCACGTGACAATTGTGCATCTTTAAAAAAATGTATTCTGTACATCTTAAAAATGAGAAAACGTTAATTTTTAGCTGGTCTTCATATCATCGTCACGTAGAAATTGTGCATTTTTCAAGGTTTTTAAAACATTTTTTGCATATTTTCGTTAAGCAAAATTGATATAAACATCTCAGTATTAAAAAGTGTAATTGGTTACAAATCAGTCTCAATAAATACTACAAGAAAGTTACAAAAAGTGAATTCATTGATTTGTGTTTCTGGCTCAGATATTGTTCACAGTATTACATTGGTTCTTCTAGACAAGTTGTAATTTCTGCATATTTTTGAATTTTCGAAATCTTAAAGGCCAGATATCGTATTAACATGAGCATGTACAAATTTAGCGTTTCTGATTGGTCATACACAAATTACTACAACCAATCAATACCCGCCACGGAGATGACCAGCACACTGTACATACCATACACACAATGCATACAGTACGTACTTAATTAGAAACGATCTACAACCGGATGTGACGTGCCAGATATGAATATCGCACTTTCACGTATTTAACTGAGACGAGATTCTCTCTTTAAAGTTTACAAACACGGCTCTTTATGTGCTTCCGTCACGTGACAATTGAGCATCTTTTAATTTGTTTGAATTTTAAAAAAAAAATTGAAGAAAAAAGGAAATCATTTTTCATGTATATATATATATATATATATATATATATATATATATATATATATATATATATATATATATAAATATATATATATATATATATATATATATATATATATTTAAATATATATTTATATATATATATATATATATATTCATATACATATATATTTATATATATATATATATATATATATATATATATTTAGAGATATATATATATATATATATATATATATATTCATATACATATATTTTATATATATATATATATATATATATATATATATATATATATATATATATATATATATATATATATAAATATATATATAATTTTGGCTAAAATATGGTCCAATGTATATATATGTATATATATATATATATATATATATATATATATATATATATATATATATATATATATATATATATATATATATATATTTAGAGAATATATATATATATATATATATAAATATATATATATATATATATATATATATATATATATATGTATATATATATATGTATATATATATAAATATATATATATATATATATATATATATATATATATATTCATATATATATATATATATATATATATATATATATATATGTATATATATATATATATATATATATATATATATATATTCATATATATATATATATATATATATATATATACATATATATATATATATATATATATATATATATATATGTATATATATATATATATATATATATATATATATATATATATATATATATATATATATATATATATATATAAATATATATATAATTTTGTTGAAATATGGGCCAATGTATATATATGTATATATATATATATATATATATATATATATATATATATATATATATATATATATATATATATATATATATATATATATATATATATATATATTTATATATATATATATATATATATATATATATATATATATATATATATATATATATATATATATATATATATATATATATATATATATATATAAACATATATATAATTTCGGCTAAATATGGTCCAATTTTATAAGCTGAAGCTTGAATTGTTAAACTTGACTTGGATTTGTAAGCATAACACCTAGTTTTCCAACCTCAACTCACATTTCGAGTCTAGCACTGATATTTGTATATATATAACGCAATTTCTTTAAACTTGACCGTAAAATCTTAAACATAACATGCTTTCAAAGCCTAACAGTGATATTTTCTTACCCTAACGCAGATTTTTAAGATCTAACCGTGAAATAACAAAACCATAACGAACATTTTTAAGCCAAACACTGATTTTTCAGACCTAACCGTGAAATAACAAACCATAACGTGCATTTTCAAGACCTAACCGTGAAATAACAAACCCTTACGTGCATTTTTTAGGCCTGACACTGATTTGTTTTAAGCCTAACGAAGGTTTTAAGACCTAACCGTAAATTTAAAACCCTAACGTGTATGTCTAAGCCTTAAAATAATGTTTTAAATCTTAACGCTAATTTGTAAGACGTAACCGTGAAAATTTAAACCCTAGCGTGCATCTTTAAGCCTAACACAGATTTTTAAGACCTGACCGTGATTTTTTAAATCCTAACGCAGATTTTTGTAGCCCAAAACTGAATTCTTAAGCCCCGACGCGGATTTGTAATCATACACATAAATGAAATATGCGACGTATTAAGCGACATTCATGTAAACAATCGGACTGTCTGTATGTATGCTAGTATGGGTGCGTATGCTTTGATATTCATTTAAGGACCTTGATCTGACAACACACCAATCGTTTAAGGACCTTGATTTGACAACACACCAATTGTTTAAGGACCTTGATCTGACAACACACCAATTGTTTAAGGACCTTGATCTGACAACACACCAATCGTTTAAGGACCTTGATTTGACAACACACCAATCGTTTAAGGACCTTGATCTGAACACACCAATCGTTTAAGGACCTTGATCTGACAACACACCAATCGTTTAAGGACATTGATCTGACAACACATCAATTGTTTAAGGACCTTGATCTGACAACACACCAATTGTTTAAGGACCTTGATCTGACAACACACCAATTGTTTAAGGACATTGATCTGACAACACACCAATTGTTTAAGGACCTTGATCTGACAACACGCTAATCGTTTAAGGATCCAGGTGGCGTTTGAAGATCTGAACATACGTCCTTAAACGTTTTTGATATAAACAAGAAAATCTTTCATTTAAAATGGCGCTTGAGAAGTTTTACAGATGTCCTTAATGAACCGGTTAAATCTGATATTTAATTTCACACTATCTTCAGAATGACCCACTGGATGACTGGCTACACGCAGTGAGCTAAAATGTGAGCTATAGGGACTTCTTCTTCTCAATGTGTAAAGTTATCGACATGCAACAATGCGTTATCTGCTTCCAATGTGCGATAGCTAGGGGGTTGAGCGCCCCTTGAAAATAGCTAGGGACTCAGCCTCCCTGCTTCTAGACCACTGGCTACACCAATGCGAAATCATCACGGTTGTTCATTTGTTTCGTTCTTAAATTGTCTGCTATCAGTCTTTTATGTGAAATGTACACATGCTTGGCATTTTGGCCACGGGTTTCAAGTTATCCGTTGAATTGATAGCTGCGATGATTTTATGCATGGCGGCATGTTCTATTCACACTGTTGGGCACAGTAAATTAGCAGGTATCAGTTCGAATGATAAGTGTGTTAAGACGGAAGATCGTAAAACGTATCCTTTATTTTCGACATTTTTATATTAATACCACTCATTGATTTTTCTCTTCTTATTTCCCTTATTATTGCTAATTAGAAACCTTCATGGGTGGGGTGGTGTGGGCGGGGATTAATTTAATTTAGTATTATATTATTATAAATTATGATTATTCGTAATAATAATTTAATTAAGCCGTAGCCATCCAAGTAAAAACGGCCCACTAGGAAATTTGGGGCCCGGATCTTCTTTCCTAGGAAATTTAGAGACAACAACTTCTCCCCCTTTTGTAAGAAAAAACATTTCTTCTCCCTTCACTGCCGTTTTGCGTAAAGCACGCTTTTTTTTTTCTTTAGTGTATCCCGATGGAGTACTGCCCAGATCAAAAAAAAAGATTCTATTTCTTTTTAACCGAAGAGCTTACTGGAAGCCATTTTCTGTTCGTGGGCAAATTCTACGAGTACAACGGCGTTGTATTCCGTACATAAATATGACTAATTTCGGTTTTAGCTTATCACTTCAGTACACAAAATTAACTGAAGAAACCGGGAGGGGAGAAGAAGGATGGGGAGGGGGAGGGTGGACCAATTTACCATCACACCGGACTGGACTGTTTGGGTTCTGGAAAGAAAAAAACACTTACATGGAGACCCTTGCCACTGACTGACGCGCTGAAGACTGGGCGCAAATTTGGGCCACCTGGTCTTATTTATACTGATATACCGAATTGTTTAAGTTCTCTGCCAATCAGTGACGATACTGCTTTCTGCCAGTCTGTGACGATACTGCTCTCTGTCAGTCTGTGGCGATACTGCTCTCTGCCAGTCTGTGGCGATTCTGCTCTCTGACAGTCTGTGGCGATACTGCTCTCTGACAGTCTGTGGCGATACTGCTCTCTGCCAGTCTGTGGCGATACTGCTCTCTGCCAGTCTGTGGCGATACTGCTCTTTGCCAGTCTGTGGCGATACTGCTCTCTGCCAGTCTGTGGCGATACTGCTCTCTGCCAGTCTGTGGCGATACTACTCTCTGCCAGTCTGTGGCGATACTGCTCTCTGCCAGTCTGTGGCGATACTGCTCTCTGCCAGTCTGTGGCGATACTGCTCTCTGCCAGTCTGTGGCGATATTGTCTCTGCCATTCTGTGGCGATACTGCTCTCTGCCAGTCTGTGGCGATACTGCTCTCGGCCATTCTGTGGCGATACTACTCTCTGCCAGTCTGTGGCGATACAACTCTCTGCCAGTCTGTGGCGATATTGCTCTCTGCCAGTCTGTGGCGATACTGCTCTCTGCCAGTCTGTGGCGATACTGCTCTCTGCCAGTCTGTGGCGATACTGCTCTCTGCTAGTCTGTGGCGATACTGCTCTCTGCCAGTCTGTGACGATACTGCTCTCTGCCAGTCTGTGGCGATACTGCTCTCTGCCAGTCTGTGGCGATACTGCTCTCTGCCAGTCCATGGCAACACTGCTCTCTGCCAGTCTGTTGCAATACTGCTCTCTGCCAGTCTGTGGCGATACTGCTCTCTGCCAGTCTGTGGCGATACTGCTCTCTGCCAGTCGGTGGCGATACTGCTCTCTGACAGTCTGTGGCAATACTGCTCTCTGCCAGTCTGTGGCGATACTACTCTCTGCCAGTCTGTGGCGATACTGCTCTCTGACAGTCTGTAGCGATACTGCTCTATGCCAGTCTGTGGCGATACTGCTCTCAGTCAGTCTGTGGCGATACTGCTCTCTGCCAGTCTGTGGCGATACTGCTCTCTGCCAGTTTGTGGCGATACTACTCTCTGACAGTCTGTGGCGATACTGCTCTCTGCCAGTTTGTGGCGATACTGCTCTCTGACAGTCTGTGGCGATACTGCTCTCTGCCAGTCTGTGGCGATACTACCCCTTGAATAGCTTCGAACAGGAACTGTGTAACATCATTTTGGTATATAATAGCACAATTATTCAGCGGCGGTGGAAGGAACAAAATATTAAGGGGAGGCACTGAACAGGCGTAAATCCATATATAAAAGAATGTGTACGTTAAGGTGACACCAAAAGCGTCAGTGTCACTGCAAGCGCGCTTTCGTCGTGGATCCAGGGGCCCGCTTAAGGGCTCCTGGTGGGGTCCAGGGGCGAACGCATACGTTACGAACGCATACGTTACAACGCATAGGAAGAAAGTATATACAAGTTAAAATTCATGGCAAAGAGAGGTATAATACACAATATGTAAAAAACAAAATCATGAAAACGCATAATGTGGAAATATAGTGCTTTATTGTTCATGGATATAGGTCTACGGGTATTCTTTGGTAATATGAGTAGTCTAAAAGAAGAAAAATTAATAAGTTTTCAATAATTTATTATGAATTTTGTCAACCTTTTAAAAGGAATCTGTTCTATAATCCGCCTCCTTCCTCTTTATCTCTCGGTGTCTTAGTTCATGTATTAAATACAATATCGCACAAAGTGTTAATATCTTACTAATAGATTATTTTACATTTTCAAACTTTCCTCTAAAGAACGCCATTTTTCAGAGAAAGTGCTCTTTTGAAATCTAAATACATAAAAAGCACATGGAATTGCAAAATCCCGGAACGGTTCTGACCATTTGACGAATCTATAGCCTTCTCTCGAGGAAAAAAAAAACCTGATGTAGAACGTCGCCTTTCCCATTTAAATTTTTCCGAGGTGCAGGAATGAAGTGCTATTTTTTACGAAAAACGAACCCCCTCTCAAAGTCCTGGCTACCGGCATGCATACCAAATTATATTTGGACTCATAATATTCTCCAAAACGTCTGCTGTTTAATGTAGGCTATTTGAAAAGAAAATGTTACTGCAATATACCAAAAATATAAAAATTACAAATGATTATTAAGGGTGGGGGAGGGGGGGGGGGGCATTGAAATTGTGGAGGCTGGTCCCCTGCTTCCGCCGCCTATGTATAATGAATTAAGGGAGTTGAGATTGCCGTTACCTCACGAAATATAAATATTATTACTCTTTTTATAGCTGACATTTCTTTTTGGTTTTTGGATAAAGATGTCGTCAATTTATCAAATAACAAGAACAGGAGTAACACTTTGCGTGGTGAAGTTAAGTTTACAACACGATGTGGCGGAGCTATATTGTAGCAACCAATGGGCTGATGGGGGACACATTGCTGTGTTGTAAGCCGAGTCGGCACATATTCGTTGACGCTATTCTAGTACAGGGGGGAGTTGACTCTTATACACATTTTTAAAATCATTATTCTATTTTTCCACAAATTGATTAATGTGGGGTGGGGGAATACCCGCCCACTCCCCAATTGATCATTCACTGATTATTTGCCTATGGGGTGAAAACATCCTTTATTCATCATATTGCACAAAGTAGTATCAAAACCATCACAATGACAATATTAGGAAAATAAAATTGGACGAAAATCGACAACTTTCTAAATGCCATCCTTCAGATGCTGAATGCCCATCCTTAATACGCTTAATTGCCCTTTTTTCAGATGCTGAATGCCCATCCTTCAGATGCTAAATGTGTATCCTCTAGATGCTGAATGCCCATCCTTAATATATTGAATGCCCATCCTTCAGATGTTGAATTCTCATCCTTCAGATGCTAAATGTCCATCCTTTAAATGCTGAATGTCCATCCTTAATATGCTGAATGCCCATCCTTCAGATGCTGAATTATCATCCTTTAGATGCTAAATGTCCATCCTTAATATGCTGAATGCCCATCTTTCAGATGCTGAATGCCCATCCTTCAGATGCTAAATGCCCATCCTTCAGATACTGAATGCCTTTCCTTGATATGCTAAATGCCCATCCTTCAGGTGCTGAATGCCCATCCCTAATATGCTGAAGGTCCATTCTTAATATGCTGATTGCACATCCTTAATATGCTAATTGCCCATCCTACAGATGCTGAATGCCCATCCCTAATATGCTGAATGCCCATCCCTAAAACGCTGACCGCCCATCCTTGATATGCTGATTGCCCATCCTTAATATGCTGACTGCCCATCCTTAATATGCTAATTGCCCATCCTACAGATGCTGCCTATCTTAATATGCTGAATGCCCATCTTTCAGATGCTGAATGCCCATCCTTCAGATACTTAATGCCCATCCTTCAGATGCTGAATGCCCATCCTTAATATATTGAATGCCCATCCTTCAGATGTTGAATTCTCATCCTTCAGATGCTAAATGTCCATCCTTTAGATGCTAAATGTCCATCCTTAATATGCTGAATGCCCATCCTTTAGATACTGAATGCCCATCCTTAATATTCTGAATGCCCATCTTTCAGATGTTGAATGCCCATCCTTCAGATGCTGAATGCTCATCCCTCAGACACTGATTGCCCATCCCTAATATACTGAATGCCCATCCCTAATATACTGAATGCCCATCCTTAATATGCTGACTGTCCATCCTTAATATGCTGACTGCCCATCCTTCAGATGCTGCCCATCCTAATATGCTGAATGCCCATTCTTAATATGCTGAATGCCCATCATTAATATGCTGAATGCCCATTTTTAATATGCTGAATGCCCATCCTGCAGATACTAAATGCCCATCCTTCAGATACTAAATGCCCATCCTTCAGATGCTAAATGCCCATCCTTCAGATGCTGAATGCCCATCCCTAATATGTTGAATGCCCATCCTTAATATGCTGAATGCCCATCCTTAATATGCAGGCCTTATGTAAATATTTTGTTTCTTATATTTGCTGAAAGCTATTTCTTTTCTTTTGTTCAATAAAATAGAGCTCAATTAATATGTTACGGGAAAATAGATAATGAACAGATAAAAAGGAGCGCTTTAGGCTATCTTTCATTTCTTTACAGATCGCACGTGATGGCTTGACAAGTTAAAACTGCAATGAATACTACAATTACAGCGTAAATGAATTTTTCAATAAATCGTTAACTTTCTTAAGACAATATTAATACGATCAGGTTTCAAAAATGCAACAACAATTGAGCGGATTTATTATCTCCAAAACGAACGCTTACGTTCGTTAAAGGAAATATACGCCAAAGGAGTCGTTTAACGAACTTAACGATCTGTATATAGTTTATTAATATTACTATTGGTCACGGTAAGTGAGTGAGTTATGCAAATACAAATCTTTAGTTCGATGTGATTAATCGATGTCGCAGCACGAGTTGTGCGGCCGTTACTTTCTCGTTTACCTCCAAACTGTAAATGTTATTAAAGCGATGGGAATCCTTGCGAATGCGTTCTTTTCTCTTAAATTGATTTAACTTTTCTGACATTGTTGCAATTTTATCATAATATGATTAGAAAAAATCATTTGACGATGAATCAACAGTGTAATTATTAATGAATTTGATTATCTCAGCATTTCTTTCTCTTGGGTGAGGTGAGGGTCGTGGATTGTGCGAGTTTATAGTGATGATACCAGAGTGGCTAGTGTGGGAAATTGATTCAGCTGTTTTGAATTTTTAGGACTTGGGTGCACTCTTAGAAGAAAAGGTTCTATAGACGAGAAGGTTTCAAATACGTGACAAGTTGGAACCTTTATGTTCTAAGTAACTCTTATAGATAATCATTGAAGAACCCAAGGGTTCAAAATATGTCACGATAGAGCTAGAACTCTTTTTCTTCTTTTCTAAGAGTATAATGGCGTGGCGACGGACTAGAAATAATATCAACAAGTCCCTTGTATCCCTGCCCCCTTCCCACACCTTTAACATTTCTGTATAAAAAGTCATGTTTTGTACCCCCATTATTGGCATTTGGACACATCAGGGTAAGGGGGTGGGTGGGGGTACAAGTGTACTGTTGTTGACCAACTTGGTTCACGATGACATTTACCAGATATTCAAACACTTTTGCTCTAAACTAAATTAAATGATCAGCAGATGTTGCGACTTGATCAAACTATATCAAATTATCATCGGCATCACACCACGTATCCACCCCCTCCATTCACCTCCTCCAGCCGTTTCAGAACTTAGCAAAGCATTGCATAGTATACTATTAACTAATCACCGCGCGCAACGATAGCTTGAATGGAGCTAAACCCCGGCACTGGTGCCAAGCCGGGCCTTAAATCACAGGATAGGGGAAGCCCACTGGTCTACCACTAATCTACACTCCCCATACTTCCACCACCCTCGGTATGATTTAAAGAAGTAGTAGCGGTAGGCATAGATATTCACTTTCACTAATCATGGTCGACAATTTTCGATTTTTCCGCCTCCACCACCCTCGGTATGATTTAAAAGTAGTAGCGGTAGGCATAGATATTCAATTTCACTAATCATGGTCGACAATTTTCGATTTTTCCGCATTAGAATCTGAATCATGAATCTTCCAATTGTTGTGAAATGTCTGATTTGTGTTGTACTTTTTCACCTTCTCATGCAACAAATAAGGTTAATAGCAATTTCCGACCCTTTTTGACCCCTCCCTCCTCCCCTCTTCTACAACAGCTTCAACGCTATACATGCAGCAGGCGGTATCTGTTGCGCGTTTCGTCTGATCATGGATATCTCTTCTATTTCCATGGTCTGATACATCAGTTTATCGTAGTTCAGTAAATTCGATGTAACCTTCACTTAAACTGTGTTAACTCTTTAACTGTTAAAGCAATTATGCAACGGAAATTTGAAAATCACATTAAAAAAGCCTAGCAGACCAGAAAAAGCTCCAACAAGGATGAAAAGGAAAGGAAATTGCCCTAAAGGAAAATTACGAAGCTTTGAGAAAAATCTTTCCATTCTTCTCTGTTGTGTGAGATCAAGAATGGGATTCGTAATATTTTAGGGTCTTTCAATAGCGTCAACTCCATTGTCTTAAAATGGTTCAAGCTTTCAACTTCTGAGAATCTGAGGACTTCAAAATTGGAAAAAAATTATGTCATTATTTGTAAAATTTGGAAACTGTTTTCCATTCACCTTGAACAACGTTTACTACGTCACTTTTTATCAGCGAAACCATCTAACGAGACTCACCTTGGACAACGTTTAGCTACGTCACTTTTATCAGCTAAACCACATCTAACGAGATTCACTTTTGGAACAACGTTTAGCTACGTCACTTCTATCAGCTAAACCATCTAACAAGACTCACCTTGAAACAAAGTATAGCTACGTCACTTTTATCAGCTAAACCACATCTAACGAGATTCACTTTGGAACAACGTTTAGCTACGTCACTTTTATCAATAAAAACCACATCTAACGAGATTCAATTGAAACAACGTTTAGCTACGTCACTTTTATCAGCTAAAACCACATCTAACAAGACTCACTTGAAACAAAGTATAGCTACGTCACTTTTATCAGCTAAACCACATCTAACGAGATTCACCTTGAACCAAATTTATCTATGTCACTTTTATCAGCTGAACCACATCTAAGGAGACTCACCTTCAACAAAGTATAGCTGCGTCACTTTTATCAGCTAAACCACATCTAACGAGACTTACCTTGGAACAACGTTTAGCTACGTCACTTTTATCAGCTAAACCACATCTAACAAGACTCACCTTGGTCACCGTTTACCTACGTCCCTTTTATTAGCTAAATCACATCTGACAAGACTCACCTTGAACAAAGTATAGCTGCGTCACGTTTATCAGCTAAACCACATCTAACGAGATTCACCTTGAACAACGTTTAGCTACGTCACTTTTATCAGCTAAACCACATCTAACGAGATTCACTTTGGAACAACGTTTAGCTACGTCACTTTTATCAGCTAAACCACATCTAACGAGACTCACCTTGGAACAACGTTTAGCTATTGTCACTTCTGTCAGTACTAAACCTCATGTAACGAGTGTCTTATGAAAATAATTCCTTCGCGATAATTCAAATAATAACAAATGTAAGCAACTGTAAACCAAAGAATATCAGCTTTACGTCAATACCATTTGAATTTTGTATATATATATATATATATATATATATATATATATATATATATATATATATATATATATATATATATATATATATATATATATATATATATATATATATATATATATATATCAGAAACTGATTATTGAACTCATTTTTGTATATTGAATGTGCCTTTTGAACCGACTTACTGGTCCGTGTATATAACAACAGTGCACTTTTCATAAATTTCATTTTAAACTTGCTCCATTAAATCAAAAATTCGCCTTTTTGGTTCCATATACAATATCGTTGTATTTAACGATTCTACACAAACCTTAATGTGCATAAAAGGCAAGCTACGTTTCGTTAAGTCTTACAAAATAACATCTTTGGCAAATTATATTATTAAGGGAAGATCGATTTACTTCAGAGTACATTTGCTCAAATTTAACTCATTTACCGCAGTAATTGGAAAAACTTCATAAGACGATATTTGAAGATGTAAATAATTTCACTATTTTAACGGGATGTAAAGAGTTGGGTCGTATTTTATCAGCCATCAAATTAGATATGACAAGGTTATTAAGATAAACGTGGTAGTGAAATTAGTGTCTTCATTAGCATCA